>CP137685.1:4805942-5261992 GCA_037976565.1 Mesocentrotus franciscanus
ATTTGATAAACTTTACCAACAAGCTAGCCAGGAATGGTATGAAACTATATACGCTACACAGAAGAGCCTTTCGGCGTCGGCGTCGGAGCTTCCTGGAGTTATATACACCGATTCGGTTTGGGGGTTTTATGTACCTGCCCGCCGGTGGCGGCGCTATAACTGGGGGGCTTCTCCGATCCAGCTGACAGTACAGAGAGCTCGAGAGCGGTTACTAGCTAGCGGAGCAGCGACCCTGGCCGGCCTGGGCGAGGTTCGGTATAGGTATAGCATACCCGTTGAGCGATCGATTCTATTCGCTGCACCTCTGTTACTCGCGAGTTTTGTTACCGTTTTGTGACGTTTTTCTTGGACAAAAGGATTTCATGTGTATTGTTTCATCATGAAAAAATCGAAGACAGGAACAGGGAAAACTGTGCAGTGGTTGGATGCACAAACAATAGTAAAAACTTCGAAAATGGAAACTATTGGTGTGTGAAATTCATTCACCTTTGACGCACGATGAATGTGAGTGCTTGCAACCTTACCAAATGCACCGTTTCCCAAATGGACGTTATCATGATTCTGCCCGAAAACTTCAGGAGTGGTTGAAAAATATAAATCGCAAGAATTTTATACCAAATGCCAACAGCAGGGTGAGTTTTTCAATTTTTTCTTTCTTTTACAACCTTTGCCAACTAAACAAAAATTTACAACGGATTAAATTTAAACAGTCTAACAAGTTAAGTTAACGTTAGCTAGCCTAAGTTAGATCTAAGTAATCTAGTGACTGTCGACCGAAGAATTCTGTCACCCCTTCCCTAAACCAGGGACAGAATTCTTTGGTCTATTAAAGATCTAACTAATAGATCTAGTACTCGGCAAATTCTTCAACGTTAGATGGGTGGGTTTACTTTAGTCATTTGGCAGCAGTGACGTAATGAGGGGCTTCGCCAAATTCTGTTGAAGTATAAGTTGAAGTGGTATCCGACAACTACCCCGGAAGTTTACCGCCCGACAACTACCCTGCTTCCTGCCCCCAAGGACAATTACCCCTGGAAAATTACCCCCAGGACAACTACCCCCTGGACAACTACCCCCCGGACAACTATCCCCTGGATATATAACTACCCCCTAGGACAACTACTTAGGACACTACCCCCAGGACAACTACCCCAGGGTTAGGTTTAGGTTAGGTAGTTGTCCGGGGGTAGTTGTCCTAGTAGTTGTCCTGGGGTAATTTTCCGGGAGGTAATACCTGGGGGTAGTTGTCCTTGGGGGCTATTTTCCGGGGAGTAAATTTCCGGGGTAATTGTCCTTGGGGCTAATTTTCCGGGGTAAATGTAAAAGTTGTCCTAGAACCAGTTGAAGTAGTGACCTGAAATCAACTATTTATCAAGGACTTTAGGATTTGCACCCCACAATTATGCCAGTGGTTGGTAGGAAAAGTTAATTGCCTTTATAATAGTATAGCACCGGAATCACAATAATGGGACAAAGCGTTTTGAGTAGCCAACCCCAAAAGTAGTTTCGGAGCCGTTAATTGGTACAACTGGACAAACAGAACATGTCTAAATGTGTCCTTTCTTGATCAAAAGGGTTTGAAAAGACAACTTTGGGATGTAATTATCTCTTTTTGATAATACAGAGTCGGAGTCGGAGGCTTTATCATCAGTCAATGGCGTGGAACATCGTCAAATTCCAAGCGAAATTAGGGTGAAACAATCATTTTACCAGTCCACGACAATGTTTTATGCACCCTAGTTATGGGCTAGAGTAGTATGCTGGATGGCTTTTATTCATTGCTGCTTTATTCTCTTATGCAGGTGTGTTCTGTCCACTTCAAGGATGGCAAACCAACTGCAGACCAGCCGTATCCAGTCCAATGCTTGGGTTACAAGAGTTATGTAAGTTAATTTACCACTTAATTTACCACAATCTTGTTCTATACTATTCTTTAAAAAACCACACACATAGAATAGCCAATGAATTGTAATAACAATCTGACATTTTGAAGAAAGAAAAGAGTGGAAAGAAAATTCAATGATAGATTTTAGACTATTTTAGACATTTAAAATGATCTTCTTTTGTATTTAATTTGTTTTTCTAATGATGCCATGTATTCCCCCATTGAATTTATGTTTTAAAATTTAAAAAAATAGTTAGGGGGTAGAATTACGAACATGAAATTTGCGAAATATACCCCTTCAATTTTTCTTTTCTTTTTCTAGGGAGGGGCGTGAATTTTGTCCTTCAATTAAGTATGATTGTGATGAACTTCAAATTCCTTACATTATTAATTTATCATTATTTTTATTATTAATACTATTTGATCTGTAACAGAAACGACTGACTCCTGGAAGGCCACAGCCAAGCGACGAGTGCCACTCAACTCGACAGACATGGCGACTGATGACAAACAGCCTAATGAACTGCCTGATGAGGGAGGGAATGGCACTACTCACACTTCTATGCAGACCGAAACGCCAAAGATGGAGGATTCCCCTTTCAGTGGCAGGATATCCCCTTCAAGATCACAACTATGCCATTAAGGACCAATCGTGGCGCACCGTGTCAAAAGCAGCACAAACGGACCATTGTCCTGAAGCATCTGTTACAAACATGGATAATTGTGTCGTGAAATTTTACACAGGATTACGTTTGGCTGTGTTTTGGGCATTTGTAAATTCTCTTATCATGTCTTTGTCCTCTATACCGAATTTTAAAATTGCGGTCCACGATCAGATTCTTCTTCTTCTCATGAGGCTTAGACTAGGCTTAATGTTCACAGACCTTGGAGTACGATTTCGCATCTCCAGGACGACAGCATGTACAATATTTTCTACATGGTTGCCACTCATGGCAAACTACATGAGATGTAACATAATCTTCTGGCCGCCACGTGACACTCTGGCAAGAATTCGGCCCAAAAGCTTCGCTACTTTCCATCCGAAAGCTACCTGCATTATAGACTGTTTCGAGATCTTTGTACAAAGACCATTAAATCTGATGAAACGAGCCCAAACTTATTCAAACTACAAAAGCCATAACACATACAAGGCGCTTTACTGTATTGCACCTAATGGATTTGTGTGCTTTGTCTCGAAACTCTTTGGTGGACGCAAGTGACACTTTTATTTCAAGAAATTGTGGTTTTGGGAACATTTGTTACCAGGGGACGAAGTGCTAGCCGATAGAGGCTTCACCATTACGGACATTTTACCACCAGGTGTAAAACTGTCGATCCCAACATTCACGAGGATTCAAAGACCGTCGCCTACCCGAAAAATGTGTGACGGAAACCAGACGAATTGCAAATGTACGGATCCATGTCGAGAGGGCGATCCGACGTTTGAAATGTTTCAAAATATTGAGTAGCACAATCCCTGCTACTGTTCAAAATGTTGATGACATTTTAATTGTATGTGCTGGCTTATGTAACCTGCAGCCCCTCTTGATTAATGAAGAAAGTGAATCAATGGACAGTGATAACAGTGAGGACACTGGCAGTGAAGGAAAAATTATTTTTGTTCTGAACAATAACTTAAGAATCATTTATGATTAAATGGTTTTCAAGTTATCGGAATGAAAGAAAACAAGTTGTACTCTCGCAAGGTAAACTTCCTGCAAAAAAGGAAATGTCAGTAGGAGTAGTCCCCCTACCATATTAAAGGAGGAGTACTTGCTCCGATTTTTGTTATTTCTATTTATAAATGATATATATCACCAGCTATTAAATCTGGAGTTATAACAATATGCTGATGATGTTATAATATGAGACTGGGAAAGATGTGCAATCTATAACCTCTGAATATTTATTTCACATTTTAATCTTTTTCCAATGTTAACAGGACCTTGTTGAAAACAATATACCTGAACATGTTATCCTGTTTAAAGATGTTTTAATAAATAATTGATTAATTAAAGCAATTAATGGTAGACTACATGTATTTACATGTTAGTGTATTTAAGCATGTTTTGAGCCCAATCAATTACATCTAGAGATATGCTGATGATGTTATAGTATATGAGACTGGGAAAGATGTGCAATCTATAACCTCTAGATTACTATCAAATATTTATTTCACATTTTAATCTATTTTCAATGTTAACAGGACCTTGTTGAAAACGATATACCTGAACATGTTATCCTGCTTCAAGATGTTTTAATAAATAATTGATTGATTAAAGCAATCAATGGTAGACTACATGTATTTACATGTTAGTGTATTTAAGCATGTTTTGAGCACAATCTATTACATCTGGAGATATGCTGATGTTATAGTATGAGACTGGGAAAGATTTATCTATAACCTCTAGATTACATATTTATTTCACATTTTAATCTATTTTCAATGTTAACAGGAACTTGTTGAAAACACAATATACCTGAACACTGTTATCCTGTATAAAAATGCTTTAATAAATAATAGATTGATAAATTAAAATAATTAATGGTAGACTATTTGAGTGTATTTGAGCATGTTTTCTAAACATTTTTGTCAAGAAGGGGGAGGGGGTGGAATCTATGTGCTAGGTTCCTTAAAAAAAACCTTTTGATCAAGATTGACTTCGATCGTGATCTTCATGATTTATATGCCACTCACGCCGACCTCACAAATGAGGACCAATCACATTCATCATTACAGGCATTCCATGTTCTTTGATGCCCTTGAAATCGGTAACATAGTTTGGTTTACATGTGAAAGGTATGTGTGTGTGTGTTTGTTAATTACAGTCCACTCCCGTTATAACGAGGTGCCCGACCAAGCCAATTACCTACTAGTGTAATGAAATATCGTTATACTGAACACATAGGCACACGTATAGACACATGTGCACATGCTTGAAGTTGGGACCAGGAAATTGAACTTGTTCTAACGAAATCTCGTTGTACTAGTATGTTGAAATGACTAGCTAGAAAATACATATCTTTGTATTGAATGTTCTTGCTCATGTACAATAAAATAACGTGTGTATTAAAATTCCTGACTTTTGCGCCTAAAATCTCAGTTCCAAACATTCATTATGCTATTTTGCTGGTCACTTATGCCCCTTTATTCTACACTGTCTGACTTCATCTGTCCTTTCTCTCTCTATTTTTCATTACTTGCTCTTTTTCCCACCAATTTTCTTGTATAATACTCCACTCCCGTTATAACGAGGTGCTCGAGACCAAGCCAATTACCTCGTTATAACAAAATCTCGCTACATGTATACTGAACACATAGACACATGTGCGCATGGTTGAAATCGGACTAGGAGAAATGCCTCGTTATAACAAAATCTTGTTCTATCTGTGGTTATTATAACGGGAGTAGACTGTACTGCTCTTTCTCTCTCTCTCTCATTTCTAAAAATTCTATTTATCACAAAATCATTACAAGGGAAAGGATATAATGGAAGTAATGGGCCATACGATGTTAGTTTATTAATCGTATTCTTGAGATGCATTTAACCATCATCATCATCATAGTTATCTACATTTAATCATTAATTAATAAAGATTTCCTCACATAATTCAACATTCATAATCTTTTTCTAAGCTGATCTATTATACAAAGTCTTATTCTTTATTTGTATACAGCAGAAGGCATGAACTGGAAAGGAATATGCAAGACAATGCTTAGTTCATAATTGATATTAGTTTTCAACAAGTTTTTTATTTGAGCTGAAAATCTACGTTAACACATGCCTCACAGTCAAGTATCAACTGACTCTACAATCTACACACTTTTCCAATGACCAGCGAGGAGGATGATTACTTGACGAACAAAAGGTTGAATAATTGCACTTTAACTGCTGGTAAAACAAAGCATATTTAGATTCAGTTAGAGTGCATACATGTAGATTGATATTTCTAAATGCATATAGAGCATTATTACCTATACAAGGCATTTTAGCTGCAAAATAAAAACTTGTATTTTGCGCGCTACTACGAATCCCCAACCGGAGGAGGAAACATTTGCGATGTCGCTTCCGGGTTTTCCCTGTAGACCACTTTACAAAAACAGAGGGCGATATTGAGCGATGTTCCACCCTTAAAAAAAAAAATAAATAAATAAATTTTAAATAAAATAGGTAATAATAATTATATTGACTGCTTTGGGTACATCAGACATATTGATCGCGCTAAGACCATATTGCCCTTGTCTTCGACTCGGGCAATATGATCTGAGCTTGGTCAATATTTCGATGTACCCTCAAGCCTAGTCAATATAATATAAATGCGCCATCTTTCGATAAGAGTTACATAGTTTGTACAGGCTCTCAATTCAAATAAAGAAGAGAGTGAGATAATGGATAGACAGCCTAAAATATTTTGTTTTGACATTTTAACTTCTGAATGTGTTTAAGAGTTTTTATAATATTTTATGAATGATTTTTTGTTTTTGTAAACTTGCTGAAGCTCCACTGTAAAAAAAATTATAAAAATAAAAATAAATAAAAATAAAAATAATCTTCCAGATCTCATTCCCTTGTAGGTCAGACATCCTTTAGCATCACACAGAATACATAGGCTATGAGGGGGTAAATTGTACATGAAAACTGCCATTCTATTATGAGCATGTGCTAAGCTAGGGAAAATACACTCCACCCTCTATTGTAGAAGATGGTTGTGTAGTCGACAGGTGTATGTTGTTTCCTTAGGGTGGAGCATAGCAAGTTTGCAAAAAATATATATGTTTCAAAACATATTTTTATCAAACACATTCAGCAGTTTAAATATCATAAGTTATATGTTCAGGACTTCAAACCAACTGGAATCAGCTTGCACTTACATGGCACAGCCACAGTGATTCTGTTTTGAAAACAAAAATCGACAAAAATAAGATGCTTAAATAAACACAAATCTATTTACTGAAATTCGTTTTACTGAATGAGATAAGGGCTCAAAATAGTGCAAATACCGGTAATTTAATGTTATCTTCAGGTAAACTTTATATGCTCCTGACCACAATTTACAGGGCAGAATGTGTTGGTCTATCTGTTAACATAACTACTATAAAGTGAATTTTTAAGACTTTAATTTCTTGAAAATGTTTGATATTTTTTGTACATATATTCCCACTCAGAGAAAAGTTCAACCTATAAAAGCTCTTTGCAGAGATGATTCATACAAGAACTTGATTTAGGATTATCTTACTGATTTCCTGGAATTACAATTTTTACAAGAACAGGCAGTTTCATTTTTAATCCTATTTTGTTTGAATATCCAATCATATGTTTTGCAGTGTACATTTTTAGAATACAAATTTGTGTAACTCCAGTTTTCAGAGCAAAGTACATGTAGCATAATGTAATAAAAACTTTTGAAAAACTGACAGTTAATAAGGACAGATAAATTTTTGGGTGTCACTGTGGGCTTCAGGTCAGGACTTTTCAGGGAAATTACTGTGTTTGACTCATTTCTTGAAATATACTTTAAATCATGGAGATCTACCAAAAAAGTATTTGATCAGCACAAAAGTGCAATGATAAGTTTTAATATTTTCTACTATTTTTCGTAAATCTTTCTTGATTGATGTAGAACAATTTAGACATGTTTAGAGGCCCTTTATCTTCAAGTGTCCATGAGCTATCATGGTAGAAATTGCTGGAAGCAAGTGTCCAAAATACATTCCTCTAAGATGATGCAACTGTTTTCCCACCCACTCCTGATCATACAGAACATCTACAATCACTTGCTCAGATGGTGTCCACACAAGAAAATTACACTTACTTTTACCAGAACAATGCATTGCTATTTGCACCTGGTAATAATAGCCAGAACCAGCTGTAGTTTGGCGTAGAACGTAGTTTCCATTCACAACACGTACATCATATTTGTTGGCCTGAAGCATGTTGGTTAAACTGCCATTGTACTGTTCAAGTTTCTTTTCAGTTGGGCATTTTATCTCTAAAATTGTGTCTCTGTCCAAAATCCCATCAAGGCTAGCACCCAGCCAGTTGTCAGTTGGATGGACAACCAGTCCAGTAGATGTAATTTTCTTGCGGAAGGTGTGCTCATAGTAGCTCCGAGCTATCGGTTCACATTCTTGGCCATAGCGAGTAGAGGAGTTTCCCATGAATCTGTTATTGAGTTTTCTGTCCAACCAATTCTTTGGGTCGGCCTTCTTCGGCACTTCAAAAGCCCCACTACTTGTAATTCGGATCTTGCGTTGATCTTGCCATAGTGCTGAATCTTGAGATGTGGTAGCTGTTGCAAGGTGTTCACGCTGCTGCTCATCACAGGTAATGTACTTCTCATACACCTTGTTACAAAGATCACAATCTCGGGCCTCACAATTGCCATGGTTCTTCGGTAGGCCTAAATGGGCCTTATCTGATGAAAAGTTCACTGCCGTAGCCTTGAGAACATGATTTAAGATTGTCCCAGGGATGGCGGCCAGGCCAGCCACTGGATCAGTTGTTAAATGTCTGATGACATCTTCATCTGTTTCGAATGCCGTGGTTATTGCAAATGTTGATTTGGCAACAGTGTTGTCTCCAGCACGGATGTTTTCAACAGAGTCTGGGAGAACATTTGTTGACGTTGACTTATTCCACAAGCATTCCACATCTGTACATGCTACACCAATGTAGCCTTTGAGAGCGGCTTGGTTAATCTTGTAAGCAAGACCTGCTGTGTGGCTGCAGCATCTGCCTTGGTTAGCCATACAGTCACATTTAACTTCAAGTATTTCAGCTTTGTCTCTTTGTATTGTCACTTCTACTTCATGGTACTTGTTAATGGATTGGGAGTATCGCACTTTTCCCTTCAGCACGATGACCTCTGTACTTAAACGGTGTGTTATTTGACCAACCCATCCAGATCTTAGATAGTTTTGTCCCTCAATCAGAGATCGGTAATTAGCATTAGGTTGCTCATCACAGGCCAAACGCTTTAAGAAGTAATCCTGGATACCTACCGAAAAAAGGGTGAAAAAGTAAATACTATTTAATTCCTGCTCATGTAGTACATATGCCTAATGATTTTACAGTTTAAAGTTTTTTTTTTTTAATTTAATTTCATTTTGAGACGTATTTTGCTCGTTCCTGCATTTCATTTTATTTTATTAATTTCAACATTCGCATTGTAAGCACATAGATCTTTGAAAAGAAACTTAACAAAACATTATTTTTTTTTTTAATGGTAGACCTATCATCTTTTTATCATGCTTGAACATGATTGCAGTCACTCTTTATCTCGCTCTCCCGGTGCTCCATGCACAATTGCACACACACACATACCGCAATGCAGCAACATGAAGCGGATCTTCCCTGTTGAAACCCCATTGGCAATACTCTATCAGATTAACACTTTTTATGAAGAAAATTAAGTAAAAGTAATTGAACTACATATTGCATCATACCTTCTTCTGTTAGATATGGCCATTGCTGTAATCCCCCCATGAATCCATATTTAATTTATTTAAAAAGAATTAAAACAAATAAAAAATTATAATTCATATAGATCTAGATCTAGAGTCTAGAAGGTCTAGATCTAGATCTATTATAAGTAAGTAAATTGCATGTGAACGCAATTTATCAATGTCATGCATCAGTGTGCATGGATGATCAGGATTTAATGATGTATTCATCTTCATTTTCAGTTTTTAAATACATTTTTTTAAACCATTATTTGTAAAAATTCACGAAGTGAAGACAATAACAATAAACAATTCACTTTACTTTAGTCTATAGAATTGAAAAGGGAAGACGGTACCCATATCATTTATCATCTAAAAAAACTGACGAGAAAAAGATGAATTAACACGAATATTTTACTCCGAAACTCCACTGGAGCGACGGACAATTTACAATCAGCGGCTCTCCGCCGGTCGCGAAGCAGCAGCTGACGAGTAGCCTCGTCAAGTGCCCCATAACTTTAGATTGTTTGATGGAGTCACTGAAGGTATGCAAGGCTGCCGATCTCGACTGTAACTTGTTAGACTTAACTTAGACTAGTATAAAAGAATTGTTTTTTACGTCTTCGTGATTGTTTGTGGTACAAATCATAGGCCTACCTTGATCTGTTAAAAAGGCCACTGGCGAATGTCGTCGACCCAATTATCCATCTTGGTCTGGAAATTGTAGGGGGAGGGGGGAGGGGAGTTGTAGCTACGATGTCTTCAAATCAATAGCTATACAGCTCATCATCTCGTATTAAGCTGAACACCTATAATAAAAAGAATGAACCCTAAATCAACCAAGTGCAATCAAGTTTTTCTCACTTATTCCTTTTACCAATAAAAGAGGTCACTTTTAAAGACCAACAACAAAGCTTTGTCTTGTCACATTAGTCTTCACCTTATTAATTATATCTAACTTAGCATCTGATAATTCAAATACTCAATACATCATTCTTTCTTTGTCCTAACAGAAGAAAATGACACTATTAGCTTGATTAATTTAAATCATCCCAACAATAAGGCTTTCAAGAAACAACGGTCGTGTGTTATGAGCTCGCCACCCAAGTAGGGTGGTGCTGTTACGCTCTTTGCTATTTTTCAGCATTAATTTGTAAATTTTTCCAAAAGTAATAAAGTTTATTTAACAAGTTTGGTATAATTTTGAAGCTCAATTAGTGTGCTAGCTCCTGTGAAATATCATTGTTCTAGACTCTGGCGGAGTTACGACGTTTTAAGTAGGGGACAGTAGGGTGGTGCCGGATGCGGCGCAGCCTGTACAAAGTCAATGGGAAATTTGAGATTTTGTGGTTGATTTTGGGAAAACTTAAATTTCTCTGCCAATTTTTGAATATGACTATAAATTTGGTACCAAATTGAAGCTTATGAGCTGCTTTATACCATCATATCACTAAAAAATGGGTTTAATGTTGCAATAGTACTTGGCAAGATCCAACCACCTAACAACTTTGAAAATCGCTATTTGTTTAATGCTAAAGTTCAGGTCATTGTATTTTTAATTCTAAAACTGTAAACCATAGGGAATTATACATTGTTTGAAAGGTTTTAATGTCTTCTACCAGAATATAACAATATTTTTGCCATTTAGGTGATGTAGATATTGTTATGATAAAAACAATGAGATTTAAAAAAAAATGTAAATTTCTTCAGACTAGATGTCTAGTCCTCGTAACTTTTTTATCTTGCACATGGTATACTTTTTTAATGCAGATTTAGATTCCTTGTGGAATTTCCTTTCAGAAAATGTATACTTTTGTAGGGTAGGGTGTATACTTTAGGAGATACAGGTTTTTGAAGTGAAGAAGGCGCTGTGCGTAGTAAACTTGGCATGTAACGCAAAAGGCGGCGACCTTATAACACACGACCCAATCCATTATTAACCAGTTTGCTTTACAATATATAACATCACTCTCTGTGTCGTATGTATAGATATCATAAATGAATTAAACAAATAAAATTCATGGATAACATTAGACTATACTTGAATTTACTGTATAGATCACCAATTATTAACCAATAGAATATTCAGTTATTTTCATGCAAGTCTTCATACAACAATGATCATGAAAACATTTAAACATTAAACATTGTGTAATCGTACCTCCTGAAATAGAGTACCAGAAGAACTGTCTATCAATTAAGGCAGGCCCACACGGTCCCTGTCCTGATCACTCAGACCACTGCAGCTGACCACCTTCACGACCGTACCAGCCAACTACAAGTTCCATCCACGAAAGAACTCCTAAATAAATGAACACACCATTTCCTTATAACCTCTAGTATAATATCCATTATGAAATTATTAGATTTAACTGTAAGATCCCTAACTGTTAACGTTAGACCAGTTAGAATCTAGATCTATGTCTGTTCAACATAGGTCTATTACATAACGTTACAACGGTACACCGTACACACGCTCTGTGTCCCGGCAAATATTATTAGAACTCTAACACTAACAGTTACAACTCTTCTCTCAGTTTTGTACTTGACTTACATGTTAAACGTAGTATTATGTCACCATGTCAACGTAGTCCTGCATGATATATATGTCATCCTGCACCACCTGCAGTTCTCCAAACTGGAGACAACCAAGTGAAGAAGAAGAAGATCTGACGAGGTCAATGCAACATATCAAACTGCACTGCACTACGTCAGTGCTTAATTTTCTTGCATATATATTTTCGCGCGCTGCGCTTTTGCATGCGCTGCAATGCAATGTAAGCTAGCTAGCTGCAGTCAGACGCCCCCCAGTTATGGCGTCACCTTATGAGGGCGCACTTCCACCAGAAGTCGCCCGAATCGGTGTATATACTCATGATTCAAATATATGAGCACTTTGAACAACTCAGCAAACTAAGCAGAATACGTATGATTCAATTAAACACACACTGAACAACTTTCTTTCTTCTTCTTTTCTTCTTTCTTTCAGATTATTGATGCTGTTTAAGGCCAGAGGCGGCGGGGGCAGGGGCACAGTGCCTCCGACACTAAACTGCCCCTTTTTGCATATATAAGGTGCCCCTTATTTACTTTAGATAATTAAGTGCCCCTTTTTATTTCTAATAGGACTTGGTGTCCGTTCCACATGTTTATAAGTGCCTCTTACCACCTCTGATAAGTGCCCCATTTCATCTTTGATGAGTGCCACTTCCCACCTCTGATAAGTGCCCCTCTTTTGGGGACACGTAGTACACGTACCCCCTTTTCTTTCTAACAGGTGCTATTTTTCCTTCTGATATAAATGCCCCTTTTCTCAGAGCCATGCATTCCCCCCTTCTAGTCATAAATGCCCGCGGTCGGACACCTGTGATAGATGCCTCGATTCACATCTCATACGGTGCTTTGTTGATGATTTTATTTAGACAAGGTAAAAACACACTTTCAAGTCTTTCGTCTTCTTTGTGCATGGCTGATCGTCAACAAAACGGAGTTAAGTCTTTTGGTCAACTCTGTTTATGCGGCTACGGCAGGCAGCAAGTGAAAATTAACTCGTTTAATCAAATTATGGAAATGCAACCATTAATTTAAACAAACACAACTTTGTTAGTCCTGGCTCATTTTTCCTGATTGAGGTGTCATATGAAAGGGCAGAAATTGAACTTTCTAGAAATGTGATTTTCTCTTTGAAATTCAGATGCCGCCCGCCAAATGACTTTTTGGTTTCCTCTCGTCAAATTGTTTTTAATCACTCACGCGTGAAATATGCATCATTATGAGTTGCATCGAATGAAAGAGGAGGATCTAAGCTTTACAAATATGTGTCATTTATTCATTATGATTGTGATTAAGTTATGATAAAACATCGATAATTCTCGGTTTCGTTTTTTCTGGGACGCACTGCACTGTATATATATATATATATATATATATATATATATATTTATATATATACATATATATATATATATATATATATATATATATATATATATATATATATATATATATATATATATATATATATATATATATATATATATAGGACACAAGGTAGATAAATAAAAACACCGGAGAAGTGAATATTCCACTGACGTTTCGGGCATAGCCCTTTATCGAAGTGATTCAAGCATGAACAACAATATACAAAATCAAAAATATATAGGCGACGCTTGGTAGTCAAGATGCAAAGGCGCGTGAGAGTACGCGAAAGAAGAGAAAAGAGATAGAGCAACGTCACAAAGCTCAAAAGTTGGACCATTGTGACGTGAGAAAATAGGAGAAAATTAGAAATAAAGGGAGCGTTAGAAGAGCGTATCTCCAGGGGAGATACGCGGAAAGCAAAAGAAAAGGAAAAGAAGAGGCGCACAGAAAGAAAAATAAGCAATTGAAAAGCATTATGACGTAATAAAGATATTAAAGTTCAACAAAGTTCAGTGTGAGTTAGGAAAGATCTGAAAGTGGCGTTCATCCCGTCCGGGTGGAGAGTGCCAAGTTTGAAGATTATCCTCTCCTCCATCAGCTTCCTTTCTTTCTCATCTCGGCAAGATTTCAGCACACATACTTGAAGGTCATCAGCATTATGATCTCCGATGTTGAAGTGGTGAGCTACAGGTAGTCCGGCTGTCTTCAGGCGTATGGAACGCAGATGCTCCGTGATTCTATCGGCTAGGCGTCTCTTTGTCTCCCCGATGTACACCATGGAACAGCGGGTACATGTCATTTACGGATTGACATGTACCCGTGAGCTGTGTGACGTTTCTCTATCTCTTTTTCTCTTCTTTCGCGTACTCTCACGCGCCTTTGCATCTTGACTACCAAGCGTCGCCTATATATTTTTGATTTTGTATATTGTTGTTCATGCTTGAATCACTTCGATAAAGGGCTATGCCCGAAACGTCAGTGGAATATTCACTTCTCCGGTGTTTTTATTTATCTACCTTGTGTCCTATTCATTTTATGCACCGACGCAGAACCATTTATTTTTACATTATATATATATATATATATATATATATATATATATATATATATATCTCAGCACCCCCGGTGAAAAAAAAAATCGTTCCCAGGGCCCTGCCCGCCTACTATCCCGCACTTGGTGATATATATAGCCTGCCTTGACAACTGCTGCTCCCAAACTGTGGAGTAACCTACCGATATCTCTTCTTAACCAACAATCTGTCAATACCTTCAAAAATTATCTGAAAACGCACCTCTTTTGTTAACAAACTGTAAAGTGCATTTGAACATGTACTATAATTTATGCGCTATCATTATTATTATTATTACATACAGACTCGGGAAGGTCATCTGATGCATCCAAGCCATTTCTCTTTTTCTTTCTTGGTAGGGTTTATGCAGCGTCAATTCATCTTTTATATTAAAAAAAAATGTTCATACGTTTCTTGAGGGTGGGGGACCCCGCATTTTCTTGTGTAGGCCTATAATTTTTATATATAGGCCTGTTTCAAATGAATTTCTGTTTTCTATATAGCCGCTTTATTTTGCAGTCTCTGTCATAAGGGCTGTGGCCTGTGGGTAATAAAATGGTGATTGAAAATACCTGTTATTGGGTAAACACCTGAATTTGGTGTCGAATTTCCCATGAGAGCCCGCTAGCTATGCAAATTATCGATTTCGAAGCTCTCCTGCTCCGCTTCTCCATATCGCCAAATTCGAGGTGAGAGGTCTCCTACGGTCTCCTACGTCTGCACGTACAGTACGGTAGCGTACGAAGGTGCTAGGCTGGCGAGGCTGGCGGCCTCATGAATAAACATGATTATATGACGTCACGAACGTCATCGCACTTACTGTCCGCACAACGCCTACTCTAGATCCTAGCTTGAGGTGGTGCTAGGCTGAATGGAGAGGGTGCTAGGCTGGATGTAGTTAGTGCAAGTTTAAATGAAATCATGCTAAGAGATAGATGGAGTTAATTAATGTACATTTCTAAGGCTAAACGGAAGGGGTGGTAGGCTGGATGGAGGGGGTGCTAGGCTGAATGTAGTTAGTGCAAGTTTAAATGAAATTAGATCGATAAATGGAGTTAATTAATGTACATTTCTAAGGCTCAATGTAAGGGTGCTAGGCTGGATGGATGGATGGATGGGAGCAGTGGAGGAGCTAGCTGATCGATGCTCGATTTTCTCCGACCGATTTATTTTCGCACTTCTGTTATTTGTTAATTTTACATATTATTATCAATATAATCATATATAATTATCATTAATTCTATAAATTCATATTATGAAGTCATCTACAGTTCCATATAATCTTTTGGTTATATAGGCTGCAATGCTGGAGCGAGAACACTGACTGAAGTTTTACAAAATGAAACATATTAGGTATTAATTAATCAACTCAAACTTCCATCTGAATATGCATGTACTTTTCATCCTGTGTTTTATTAATTTGTGTCTTGGGAATCAGGATTTGCAAATGATTGAAAGTATACTTATGTTGTAAAGTTATTATTAGTTTTGTTACTGTGAGGTAGAGGGTATGGCAGCGGGGGGACAAAATGGCTGAAGAGGTATTGCTGCTTACCAGTAGTATTGGATATCTAAATACGAAGTCACAGACTTTGAATCATTAATTGTATTCTAATTCTTCTCCCTGTTGTATAATAAACTTGATTAATTGGTTATTTTGTATGATTGGATTGAATTGCAAAAAGAAATCGGTCGGAGACAATCGAGCATCGATCAGCTCCTCCAACTCCGTTCAGCCTAGCAGCCCTCCATTGAGCCTTAGAAATGTACATTAATTATAACTCCATCTATCTCCTAGCATGATTTCATTTAACTACGTGCACTAACTACATCCAGCCTAGCACCCCCTCCATCCAGCCTAGCACCCCTTCCGTTTAGTCTTAGAAATTTACATTAATTAACTCCATTTATCGATCTAATTTCATTTAAACTTGCACTAACTACATCCAGCCTAGCACCCCCTCCATCAAGCCTAGCACCCCTCCATTGAGCCTCATCTATCTCGATCCTAGCATGATTTCATTTTAACGTGCACTAACTACATCCAGCCTAGCACCCCATCCATCCAGCCTAGCACCCCCTCCATGAGTCCATTGAGCCTTAGAAATGTGCATCAATTAACTCCATCTATCTCTTAGCATATGATTTCATTTAAACTTGCACTAACTACATCCAGCCTAGCACCCTCTCCATTCAGCCTAGCACCCCTTCAAGTTAGGATCTAGAGTAGGCGTTGCGCGGACCAGTACGTGCGATGACGTTCGTGACGTCATATAATCATGTTTATTCATGAGGCCGCCAGCCTCACCAGCCTAGCACCTTCGTACGCTACCGTTACGTAAGTACCCTAAGCGCTAAGGTGCTCGCTCGCGCATGCGCATATCACTCATCTGGACTCTGGTCGAAGTTAACATCTCAGTTCCGACAATCTTCAATCTACCATGGCTGATACAGTTGGAAAGGTATTTGTATTCTTAGTTTAGGAAATGAAAAGCATCATTTCAAATATATTTGTGGCTCCCCTGCTTTATTATTCTACGTTTAGCCCGGTGAATCCGTCGATGAATTTTAAATCCACCCAATTACAACATCAAAATAAATAGGTGGGATATGGTCGTAACAAAAAATCGCTTCTGCATGCTGCATGCTGGAGCGGTATTGATGCCTGTCGTTCTAATGCTATCCAAAGCTCCTAACCAGTTGGATCGACACATTTACTCTACTTACTCCAGGAATCTCCAAAATAGTGGAGGGAACAACCAAGAAGAAGAAGAAGAAGAAGAAGAAGGTAGGCAATGTTTTGGAACATGTAGTAGGCTGCGCACGTCACTACGTGAAGGAAATGTCGACGCCCCCTAATGAATATGCATCATGCCTTTGCCTGCACGGCGTGTGTACTGTGTACCGTACACGCAGTGCATGCATTACACTATCTAGGCTATTTCAGCACGTCTGAACTAGTAGGCCTAATTCTAGCTATCTAGCCTGGTCTATATGTATTTCACTACACTTTGTATTGTTTTGAATACATTTATTACATGTAGACCTATACTTGCATCAATTATAAGTTATTGCCTTTCTATATTTGTATTGTATTGTTTTGACTTTTGACTACATAGCTCTACTCCTCTAGACTAGAGCTAGACATATTACTAAATAAATACTTGCATCAATAAGTAATTGCATTCAAAGGCAAAGCTGCATTTTACGTCAGTACGCGTGTTCCCAAATTTCTATCTTTTGGTGATTATATGGGTTTTCCCTACACTAATTGCATATATCAAGTTATTGCATTGTACCTGTTCCAAGCTGCATTGTGTGGGCAGGCCCACAAAGTACTCAAAGGTACATACAGGCCTTTATTAATTAGCACACCTGGCAGTCCCTGTACTGGAAAGGAGAATGGTTACCCCTGTAACATAATCGAAGAGTCCAGTTACTGCAGGAGCTTGACCCCACTTTTTGAAAACAGCATTGTACTGTTTAATACTTTCACCAAGAAATAACACAGGATCTGTCTTTTCTCTTCATTTCAGGTAAGCTTGGTTCAACTCTCATGTTATTATAACCATTAAATTGTTGATTGAGATTGGATGTTGAATATCAACTAATGCCAGTAAAAGTTATTGATTATGTGTGTGAATATATGATGCAGAAGAAGTTCTTCAAAAGCATTAATAATTGTTGAGAGTGATGGTGGTTGACGTTGATTTCTATGTCAGAAAAGAAGTATACATTGTATAAGTATTATCAATTGAACATTATGTAGTTCCATTGTAGTTTGAACTTTCTGATGCAAAGAATATTATGTCAAACTATAAACTTTGAATATTATGTCTGTAAGGTTCTCTAGAATGAAGTACAGAACTGCATGTGAACATGCATATGAAAGTTTATCCTCCATTTATTATTGGAGCATGTAAATAGAACAAAAGTTAGTCTAGGTTAATAAAGAATATGGGAACTCAGTGTTATATTGCTCTGGCTCATAACATTAGGAGCCAGAGCAATATAACACTGAGTTCCCATAGGCAATCTTTTTATTTAGATGGTCATATCTCGGCAAATACTTAACATATTAAATTGGTTTTCGACATTTGGACATTATTTTTGGTGCTCTTTCGGAAAATAAAGAAAAAATTGAGAAATTCCAAAAATTGATTTTTGATGACGTCACACTTCACCTCTCTATTGGGCTAGGACAGGGGGATTAGATTAGTGATAAGAGGCATGTTTGCATTAGAGCTCAGATGGAAGTTGGAAAAGCTGAAGAGTTTGCATTTTGCCTGACATAAAGGATTGTCTGAATATTTCAATAGAATAAATCTGCTCATAATCATCCCATAATTGTATTCATAAATTTGAAGATTGATGTTTAGGATATTGATTTGCTTAATACAACATGTATTGCTGTATATTGCATAAGTGGAATTTAACAAAGTTCTTTAAGGCAATCAATATTATTTAGTCTATAATTCTTATATATATGGTTAATGATTATTCTTTTCTGTTTCTATGTCATGTCATGGGTAGTCTATAGCGTAATAATAGTACATTAATAGGTGAATCATACAGATGTTAAGGCAGGAGATCATTGAAGTTAGGACTAGTGTGAACTCAACCATTAGGGTGCACTAGTGGGAGTTGTTTACACTTGGCAGAATATCTCGACCTTTTATCATGCAGTCTTGATTGCTAAGCTCGTTTTCTTAAACGATATTTACACCTAAGAATATGTATGTGCTGTGTGCTGGAAGAATACAACATAGGTCTATGTTTATATTATATTTCTATAAATCTGAGAGGATAATTGATAGGCATTTTGATGAGATTGTCTATAGGTACAACCGTACAAGGAAGGTCATATTATTACCTTTATAATATAGAGCTAGAGGGTATTACGAATCACCAATATCATTATCTGTATGTTACTAGATTAGTGTTTATTCGATTTGATAATGAAACTGTTCTTATAATATGTAGATGTTAGTTAAATAGGAACTTGTTATTACATTGTGTTATCTAAGTAAAGTTTATTATATGAGACTGAATAACCTCAGGGTTACAGTATCTTTATACATGATTACATGTATATGTTTAAGCTCAACATATTTATATTATTATTTTGTATACACTCATGTGTTTGATTATTTGTCTAAATAAAAGCATTCTACTGTAACTTTCACCAAGAAATAACACATGGTCTGTCTTTTCTCTTCATTTAAGGGTCGAGGCGGGCTACAATTGTACCTGTTCCAAAATTTCCATCCTTTGTATATATTACATGGTTTTGACTATACACATTCATACTATATACACTCCCTTAAATTAAGTAATTGCTTTCTACCTGTTCCAAGCTGCATTGTACCTGTTCCAAAATTTCGATCTTTGGGGGATTATATTATTTTTCCCTACACACTTTCATCAATCAAGTTATTGCATTCTACCTGTTCCAAGCTGCATTGTACCTGTTCCAAAATTTCCATCCTTTATATATTACATGGTTTTGACTACAAACACATACTCTACACTCCCATCAATTAAGTAATTGCATTCTACCTGTTCCAAGCTGCATTGTACCTATTCCAAAATTTCGATCTTTGGGTGCATGATTATATTGTTTTTCCCTAACACACTTGCATATATCAAGTTATTGCATTCTACCTGTTAAAAGCTGCATTTTAAGTGTTCCAAAATTTCCATCCTTTGTATACCGTATATTACATCGTTTTGACTATACACATTCGTACTATATGCAGCTTGGAACAGGTACAATGCAATAACTATATGCAAGTGTGTAGGGAAAAACAATATAATCACCAAAGATCGAAATTTTGGAACAGGTACAATGCAGCTTGGAACAGGTAGAAAGCAATTACTTAATTGATGGGACTGTGTGGACTCTGTAGAATATGTGTTTGTAGTCAAAACCATATACAAAGGATGGAAATTTGGGAACACGTAAAATGCAGCTTGGAACAGGTACAATGCAATAACTTGATTGATATGCAATTAGTGTGTAGGCAAAACAATATAATCACCCAAAGATAGAAATTTTGGAACACGTACTGACGTAAAATGCAGCTTGGAAGAGGTAAAATGCAATTACTTAATTGATATGCAAGTATGTAGTCAAAAGTCAAAACAATACAATACAAATATAGAAAGGCAATAACTTATAATTGATGCAAGTTTAGATGTAATGAATGTATTCAAAACAATACAAGTGTAGTGAAATACATATAGACTAGGCTAGATAGCTGGAATCAGGCCTACTAGTTCAGACGTGCTGAAATAGCCTACAGTAGATAGTGTAATGCATGCACAGCGTGTACGGTACACAGTACACACGCCGTGCAGGCAAAGGCATACCGTAATGCATATTCATTAGGGGGCGTCGACATTTCCTTCATGTAGTGACGTGCGCAGCCTACTACATGTTCCAAAACATTGCCTACCTGCTGGAGCCTGGGCTGGAGGAGGGCCGAGGCCCGAGGGATGGGTGGGAATTGCCCACACATAGCTGCATCTCTATCCTGGCTGTGTATTAAAACTGTTTTATTGATCTCAACATTTCAAACACCACTGTACACAACTAAACTGATTTCACTAAAAATCGGTACTTTAGTGACAATTGATGACACCTAAATAGCAGTAAAATACAATTTTTTTCAACTCACCGATGTTACTGTTAAAAAGCTAAGAATCATTTAAAAATTAAAATCGTGAGTCTAGTCCACTGTCAAACTTGCTTACAGTTTTATCGGCATGATTGTGTGAATTTGTGTGTTATAAGTGTATTGACTATTCACGTGTGAAATTGCTGCCTATTAGCACATGGTACAGCGCTAGAGGTCCATACACAGTATTGACTCTCTGACTCTATGCTTTGCTGGAGTGGGAATTGCCAATTGGAGGTGGGGCTGTTGCCTGTTGGTCAATTCTAATTTATCTCAGATTGAAGAAAAAACAATGGATTAAAACTGACGATAAAACCCGTTATTGACTGCATTATACTTTTTTATAGACTATTTACCTTCTATAAAGTTACAAAGGTGTGTAAACTAGATCCAGGGGGTCATTTCTCGAAACTGTCATAACTACAAGATCAACGACATCTCGACACTGTCGCTCAACTTGTCCGCTAAGTGTTTCACAAAACCATCTTTGCCAAGATGAGCAACAACTTCCGCGACAAGTGAGTTGTTACTCCTCCGAACCCGTCATATCTTTTTTAATTGCTGGAAAGCGCCACCACACAAGTCAGTTTGTTGCTATTCTATGGGCCGCGAAATGTACGATTAGTTTCAATATCATTTGGAGAAAAATATAGACGAGTTCAGTACGTAATTCTCTGTGATACTCATTCTGTAAAAAGCATGAATCCCTTAGCATTGATCTACCATGAGGCTCATGCTTACTCATGCAGTAATTTCAATTAAAGACTCAAAGAAATTGTATGGGCAAAAGAATAAAATCAAGTTACATTCTTCAAAAATATGTTCCCTGATGATTTCTAATCCATCGATCTCTCTTGCTCTCTCTCTCTCCGTCAGTTCTTCCCCTCACAATTCTGTCACTATCTGTCTGTCCTTCTCTCTCTCTCTCTCTCTCACCCACTCACACACACTCAATCTGTTACAATTTTCTTTCTCTAACTCTATGCCCATGTTCTCTCTCTCTCTCTCTCTCTCTAAGACTCTATCTCTCATCTTTCTTTCTGTACTCGACGTACTTTACTATATCCTGTTGAAGCTACCCCCCTCAAGAAAATGCGATGAACAATAATTTATTCACCTATATGATATTCATAAATGCACAGCATAGTGTTATGTCTGATCAGAGAAACGTGGAGATGAAATTAAAAAGAGTGATAATACAAAATATACAGAAATTTTAAAAGCTGAATATGAACATTAAATTAGTTTCAATCTATGTATTTCCTTCCACTGATCTAAATTAAATTGCAAAAATGATAACATATAAATAAAATAGATAAAAATGTTACGCACTGTTGTCCATAATCGATCGACAGTCTTTCAATAGGATACCATCATACCTTTAGGGCTTATGTGCATTATTATTTTCTATCTAATAACTTCTTCCAAATTATATTTTAAATA
Source organism: Mesocentrotus franciscanus (assembly GCA_037976565.1). NCBI lineage: Eukaryota > Metazoa > Echinodermata > Echinoidea > Camarodonta > Strongylocentrotidae > Mesocentrotus > Mesocentrotus franciscanus. The sequence continues at coordinate 4,828,386 of CP137685.1, forward strand.
TTGAATCAATTAGATAACGAGTGTTTATTTTTCTTTAAATTCCTTGTCACAGTAAAAAAAAAAAAAACATTACCGGTACGTATTGATAAACTATCACATTACGGTATCCTTCAACTAACTTTTGACTCAACTGTCAAAAAAAAAAACACTCACTGGATTTTCCTTCAATTTAAAAATCTTTCCAAAAATATGCAAATCGTTTGATGATCTACATTTGATAATGACACTATTTTTTATTTATTTTAGGAGAATATATAGATATATATTTCTTTTTTAACAATTTTAGACCCAAAACTTGTTTTGGGTTATCCGGGATAAATCTAATGGATCGTGACAAAGAGTCAAAGACTATGTTCTTTAACTGATAGTATCGATATCATGTCTGTCATGGTTTTGTGAAACGGTTTACCCACTTCCTGTCATCTCCGTAAGTCGCCGACAAAGATATGACTGTCATGGAGTTGGTTTCATGAAACGGGCCCCAGACTACCTCTGAATTTTATCTAGAGGTCTAGTTATATATTCGATTATTTTGGGGGGAATCGTGTAGTCTATCATCTAGAGAAATGTTAATCAATTGTTATTATGTTATCCATTTTTGAAGTTGGCTAATTCATTTTGATGGTTCTAGGACAATTACCCCCTGGGCAATCAACCCCCGGCCAATTACCAGCGGGACAATTACCCCTATTTTGTTTCAGAATCTGAGGCAATGTTACCAAGTCACTTTAATGAACAGAGGGGGAGGGGGGTAATTGTCCTCGGAGTGGTTGTCCGTGGTTGTCCTGGGAGGAGGTAAGTTTCAGGGGTGGGGGGGGGGGGTAATTGTCTTGTTACGCAAGTTGATGTGTCGGCTAAAACAGACACGTAAGTAAAAAATCTCTTGAATATTTCTTGGATTTCTTGAAGTCAAATGTTCACAACATGTAGGACTTTTTATGTTTTTTTCTAATTTTATATTTTCCTTCATTTTTAATTCAAATGGTCTAGTGGTATATTCAGGATGTAAATTCCAATGAAACTCAAAATCTAAGAAACTTGAGGTGCCACCAAGCTTTCAAACAAACATCACAAATAGACTTTCATGGGACAGATTTCCGGTTATTTTTGCTAGTATATGTGTGTTTTTCTATTTTTGATCTTGATAAAACTGTTCCATGATATCTAAGATAACTGTACAATTCATTAACCATTTGAGATTTTTTTTTCAAGAAGAAGTAAAGATTTTCTTTGTCAGAGGGGGAAAAAAAATCAAATATTAGCAGTTGAAGTTGCCTATCACACTCAAAGGATGATCTGTTTTCCTTCAGACCATCACATGTCGTGCAGCAGTTGCATGGGAGCCTAAAAAGGAGCTTACCATCGAACAGGTGGAGGTAGCACCTCCTAAGGCAGGTGAAGTTCGCATCAAGGTATGAAATACAGTTTAACATTGCCAATTTACTGTGTTGTCAATATGCTAGTCCAGTTTTCCTTCAAAGTAGCCCCAAATTCGATCAAAATTCACAAAGAATGCTTTTCCTTCATTTATCGACAGATTTTTATTCTTTTAGTTTAACCCAGTAGAGCTAAGTGAGATACACAGATTTGTGACACAGAATTTTGATATTTTGCATTAATATTAATTATAATAATTTAGGCAAATCTATTCAAAATTTACCAAAATTATTTCTTCTCCTTCATTTATTGGCCTATTTTGATTGGTTGTTTAATCCAGTAAAGCTAAGTAAGATTACTAAGATACACTGAAATTCTACACAGAATTTTGACATTTTGCTGTAGGCATCGATTATGATAATTTATGCAAATTTATACAAAATTTACAAATAACCAATTTTATTTTGTTGTAAATTGTAATACTATGTATACAGCTAAATCATAACCCCATATGTAGAACTCGTCCATGCTAAAACATATTTGCTCGTCGTCCAGGTTACTGGTTCTGAACAATGCAGCCTGCGCATGAGGTTCATCTGGAAATCATTCAAGCAATGGGCTAGAGCAGGGCAAATCCAGTGTTTGGGGCTGGTGTGATAACCACACCATCGTTTAGCTCAAAGTTGTTTGGAACCAGCAACCTTGACAACTTGGCCAGTAAGATGCCACACTACGTTACACTATACAATGTAAATGAGACCTGATTTACAACAATTTCTGTTAGTCTGGAATGTAGATTTCTAGTAAAATATGAATCTTGTTAGGAGATAACAGGAGAACATTGTGAAATCTATGAAACTTTTTTGGAAACTGTTAAATGGGCTGCAAAACATATGAACAAGATAAAAGAATAAAGTGTGGTTAAAAGATTTCAGTGAAGTAAACTAATTGTATTTCAGTCATTTGGATGCTATCGAAACGCTATTAGGTTAGAAAGGAGGAAGAAAGAGAAATATTAATCTTTATGAAACACCTCTTCAACCATTGCAGCTCCTAGCTACTGGTGTCTGCCATACAGATGCCTATACTCTGAGCGGAGCCGACCGAGGGGAAATTCCCCTGCATCCTTGGTCACGAGGGAGGTGGCATCGTGGAGAGTATTGGGCCTGAAGTCACTTCTCTTAAACCTGGTGACCATGTTGTACCCCTTTACATTCCTCAATGCTATAAGTGCAAGTTCTGCGCAAGCAAGAAGACCAACCTATGCAGTGTTGTCAGGTACAGTTGACTCACCATTTGGTATTTATTTATTTATATTAGTACTTTCAGGTGGCACTGTCACTGTCAGTTACAAAACGACTTTACTTGAGGGGCCTTTGCTGGGAAAATGATACCATTTATTGATTTAAGGATCTTGTGTGTATTATTTAAATGTGTTTACATTGAATTTTATTTTGGACAGTCTTCCAATCACACGGTCAGTATTTTTGACCAATTCTGCGCAATGTGTGTGTTCATTGTGTTTTTTCCATTTTTTTCCTCTTGTAAGTGACATCAAGTATACATGTAAGTTGCACTATTGGTTTTGTCTTTATTTGAGTTTTTTGTGTGTGTGTAATGTGTATGTGTTTGTGTTTTATTTTTTAAGTTTAATTTATTATTACTATTTTTATTTCATTTTTGGTTCTGGGTAATTTTTTAAATATTTTTACACAAGGCAGTCTTTCTAACAATCCAAATGTGGCCTTTGATCCCTGTGTTAGTGTCCGCAGCCCATACTGTGATGTCTTCCATTTTCATTCATTCCTACTCAGATCCACTCAGGGAGCTGGAGTGATGCCTGATGGAACATCTCGTTTCACCTGTAAGGGACAGACTCTCTACCACTTCATGGGAACATCCACCTTCAGTGAATACACTGTCGTTGCTGAGATATCAGTTGCCAAGGTAACCACAGGCACGATGCTCTTCAAATTTTCCTCTTTTTTTTTCCCCTACCATTTTGTTTGTAATTAAAAACTCTGTTCAACTGGTATCCAGTAAAAGCAATAGGAATTTAAATATTCTCTTTCAAAAACAAAATAAAAATGCTTCCTGTAATGAAAAATGATAAGATAAATAATCATCAAATTGTAAAAATGTTGTCTCAATCGTAAGTTAGCTTGATATATGTGAAATATGTGTATTCTTCATTTAACAGGAGACCTTGTGTTATATCATCATTTATTTTAAAAATGAAATTCCAGTTGTTAATTCTGGTATGTGGTCATTAGAATATAAAGTGCCCATGAAAGAGAGTTTTCCCATCAAAAGGAGTTTTGTCATTACCCATAAATCAACAGTGTTGGTACTAGCTGGGTTGTAGAACACACAGACCCTAAAACTTAAGAAACCATGTGAGACTGGATGTTTGCGATCTTACCCTTCAATCTCCTATCATTTCATTCATACAAAATTGATCCGATAAATTATTATAAAAGATATTCTCATTGCCAATCTATGCAACTCAGAAGAACAACGTATATTATCCGACTTTTTAAATTTAACTTTGATAAATGCAATAATTATTAATGTTATTTCAATAAATTTAATTTAATAAATGTAATTTATGTTTTCAAGTCGGGTTTTACATCACGTATTCATAAAGATCATACATAACAATATTTAATAATTGTATTTTATTATTTTTATCGATTTATTTCTTATATATACTTCATGTAAATGTTACATTTTAATCATTAAGTTTCAATTTTTTAATGATCAATAATAATTTTTCTCTTAATACATTATCAAGATGTCCTGCACCGACTCTCAAACTGTATATCTGATCTTATACCCTTTGATTTGCTATTATTTCATATCCAAGTATGCAAACTGAACTCAATATTATTATTGTTTTCATTATTTATGATTTATGTACTATGTATTGTTTATATATGGATTCATTTAAAACTGTTAAAGCATATAATGATATTTATATGTCTATGGAATTATTTCTACCTTGTAAATTCACTTGTATCAGCCTCCAGCTGTATTGTTGAATATTCGAATAAAACCTTATCAAATCAAATCAAAACAAGGATCTGGTCCACATGCACCCCCAATAGTTGACTCATACTATTCAAGACAGAAAGTTGTGAAACCCTGGGGGGCATTTCATCAACATTTGTCCAACGACAACTGTCGGGGCCGACTAAATTTGACCAATCAGAGGCCTGGAAAACAGTCGGTGACAATAAAATTGTCGGTGAAAATGATATTAGTCGGTGAAAACCACAGACTAATTGTTTCATGAAACGCCCCCCTGATTTAATCGAAGATTATTGTTTGCCAATCTGCACATCTAGCTTATTCAGTATATTGTAAGAAAATGTGAAATCAGGTTGCACTTTGACCCCGGCCAAGCTGTTTGCTGTGCAGCTTTAAACGATAAACATGCTGCTCTCAGAAGTCAGAATACACAGTGGGTCCAAACAAATACACAATGACAATGATTGTGCACTATTCAACGCTGGCTACCCCTATCTTCTATCACTGGATAGACAGCTAGAAAATGGGGCATTGTTAAAGTGAAGAAGATAGAAGAAGGGAAGTTATGAGATTTTTTTTAAATGAAGAATAAAGAAAGTCATGAATCACTCATAGCCCAAGTATAGTAAATACAGACTACTCCTTCTACTACGTATCACTAATTCTTGATCCACAGAGCTTGCATAAGACTTGTCTGAAATAACAGCTAAAGAAAATGGAAAAAGAATAGATATTTCATGAAACTTATGAATAGCATGACTTAAATAGTCAATTTTATTTTAAACTTATTAAACCAATAAACCTTTTCGGTAGCTTTTGAATCTAGTCTGAAAGCAATCACTCTCAAGAATAGGTGTAGAAAATTATTATATTACATTGTGATAGAGAGTATACAGGTGTAGGCTTCAGACAAAATATATTCCTTATGGAATTGAATAACAACAAATCATCAATGAAATAGTCAGGAACTGTTCTTATCCATGTATAGTAAACTTCTACTATGTATCACTAGTTCTTGATGAACAGAGCTTGCATAAGACTGAAATATTAGCATAAAAATCTGGAAACAGAATAGACATTTCTGCTGAAATGACAAGAAACCTGAATGACATATTGAACCAATGAAAATTGTTAGTAGCTGTTGTATTTGGTATGAAAGCAATCATTGTGCAAATACATAGATATTGAAAAAATTTCATGCATGATATTGCACATCCTTTTCTTTAAAACCCATCTGCACTAGATTGGCCAGGAGGGATAAGACCACCCTGCTGGTCACTGACAGGTGGTTATCTCATCAACTCAGCTCTCAATTAACATAAGAAAAAGAGGATCATGGGGGACCAAGAGGCACCTGACCACTTAGGCATTGTTTTCTATATAGAGGGAGCAAGTAGCTACAAGTAGTGCAATGGGGCTTTAAACAAAAATTATTGACTTTTTATCTATGAATTGATATGATTTGATTTGATCTGATTTGACGTCATTTGATCTCATTTGATTTGATTTGATTTGATTTGATTATTTGTCATTGGTTTTATACAGGTGAATGAGAAGGCCCCATTGGACAAGGTGTGTCTGTTAGGGTGTGGTATCACCACCGGTTATGGAGCTGCCACCAACACTGCAAAGGTAAGATCATGGTCTTTGTAGTAGTAATGATTTATTGAAGAAATTCATTTGCAGCCAACTGGCTGAATTGCAGAATTTTGTACAGTAAACAGAACATAGTATACAAATATACACTGTCTTGAGAGGTTCTGGTTAAAACTATGCGCAAGAGGTGGCCCCAATAGTACTATTTGCTGAGGGGCACAGCCCCTCAGCAAATGGTACTTTTAGAGTCACCAAGGCCGATAGTTTTAACCAGTACCTCGAAAAGAAGGCATGGTATATTTTTTTTATATCCTGCATCAACAATTTATCTTTAAAAAAATATATAAAAAATTGAAAAATTACAATTTTTATTTTAAATTTTTTTTTTTTTTTTATAGATTAAAAAAAATAAAATAAAAATGGGATTTTTTTTTTTTTCAACCCCCAAATAGTACTCTCATATAGTACTTCTTCTCCCAAATAGTACTTTTTCAGAGCAACATTAAAATAGTTGAAATATTTCTGGTCACGTGAGGAGCTCTTAACCAATAAAAAACCAATAAATTGTTGATGCAGGATATAATTTCCCCAGTTTTGCAGTCGCTACACTGGCTCCCAGTAAAAGATCGCATTGTTTTCAAAATTTTGTTGCTTACCTTTCATTGCGTTCACGGCTCTGCTCCTCAATACCTTATCTCTCTAATCCAAAACTACACTCCTGCAAGACCTCTACGCTCATCCACTTCCAATTTTCTTGTGACCCCCAAAATTACCAAAACGTGGGGGGAAAGATCATTTGCATACTCTAGTCCTAAACTATGGAATGGCCTTCCTGAAGACATCACAAAATGTTTATCTTCTGATTCTTTCAAAACTCATCTCAAAACATTCCTTTTCAAGTCTTGATCGTTTTTCCTGTTTACACGCGCCTTGAGCACTCCACAGAGTGGATTTGGCGCGATATAAGTTACATTATTATATTATTATAATAAATTTTAACGTTTACATATACAAACTGAACAGTAATAAAACATCAAGTCAGAGGCATAATGAAAATATTGAATAAATTGATGAACAAAATTTGATAGGCATGGATTGGAAACGATTACTTGATGTTATATCATTTCATTGCTCTGTTCTAGGTCACAGAAGGATTTTCTTGACCTGTCTGGGGTCTAGGATCTATTGTGAAGGTCTAAGACCTATTATACTAATATATCACGACACTTTTCAATCCTAGGTGGAGGAAGGATGGACCTGTACCATGTGGGGTGTTGGATGTGTAGGTCTAGGATCTATTGTGTAGGAGTAAGAACTATTATACTAATATCATGACATTGTTCAATCCTAGGTGGAGGAAGGATGGACCTGTACCATGTGGGGTGTTGGATGTGTAGGTCTAGGATCTATTGTGTAGGAGTAAGAACTATTATACTAATATCATGACATTGTTCAATCCTAGGTGGAGGAAGGATGGACCTGTACCATGTGGGGTGTTGGATGTGTAGGTCTAGGATCTATTGTGTAGGAGTAAGAACTATTATACTAATATCACGACATTGTTCAATCCTAGGTGGAGGAAGGATGGACCTGTACCATGTGGGGTGTTGGATGTGTAGGTCTAGGATCTATTGTGTAGGAGTAAGAACTATTATACTAATATCACGACATTGTTCAATCCTAGGTGGAGGAAGGATGGACCTGTACCATGTGGGGTGTTGGATGTGTAGGTCTAGGATCTATTGTGAAGGTCTAAGACCTATTATACTAATATATCACGACACTTTTCAATCCTAGGTGGAGGAAGGATCAACCTGTGCCGTGTGGGGGGTTGGATGTGTAGGTCTTGCTGTGCTCATGGGATGTAAGGCTAGCAAAGCTTCAAAAATCATTGCCATTGATATAAACCCAAAGAAGGAAGAGCTTGGTAAGTGAGAGATATTCATTTAAGCAGTCATATTCATTTCGATCAATATCAGCTCCTTCCTTTCTCATTCCCAGATCCTGAAAACAGGCTGGTTTCAAATCCTGTCAAGCCATTGCCCCATGCCTATGGAATAAGCTTCTTGCATCTTTAAGAAATAGTACTTCACTTCTTTAAAAAAACATCTGAAAAAACAAATCTCCACAGTTCTTCTTGATTTCCTCATAGACTAATTGACAGCATGTTATATCCTCAGAAAAGACGCTAAATAAATTCAATTAATATTGTTGTATTATTATCATCCTCATCATCATCATCCCCATCACTAATTATTGCCATTATTCCTTATCTGTCACAGCCAAGCAGTTTGGAGCAACCCACTTTGTCAATCCCAAAGCTTTGGACAAACCTACACAGCAGGTGCTAGTGGAAATGACTGATGGTGGACTAGATTATACGTTTGAGTGCATCGGTAATGTCAATACCATGGTAGGTAGCTTGCAGTTTTTCTTGATCCAGGGGGGTGTTTCACAAGGACTAAGATCGACTTTAAGTTGGACTTAAGTATAACAGGCCGTTCGTGCCATTGTTTGCTCTCACCATTGGTCTCTCAATTATGATCTATAGATAATATTTTTTCCTTCAATAATGAATTATCAAAAAATGTAAGTTTTGTAGATTTTTTACCATGATTTGTACGTCCCTTGAGAGACCAATGCCAGTAAATGATGAGAGCAAACAATGGCATGAATGGTCTGTTATACTTAAGTCCAACTTAAAGTCGATCTTAGTCTTTGTGAAACACCCCCCACTGATCTGTTACTCTGCCAGTCTAAGATATCGTCGCGGACATTACGAACCGGCGAATGTTAATATTTAGTGCGCAAACATCATTCGGAGATAATCGCGTTTGAAGAAAATTGCACTTACTACATCGCCAAATAAAAGGGGTTACGTTACTCCTAATCCAAAAATATTTAAAAGGTGAGGAGTGTAAAGTTGCTCTTTTAAGTGATTTACAAATATTATAGCAAACTAAACTAGCGAGCCTGCTGTCCTTGTGTAAACAACATTCGCCGGTTCGTAATACCACGCGTTTTATACGTTTGCGCGTATTATGTACTGAAGCGCTGACATTACGAAGCGGCGAATAAATCATTCGTCAGTTCGTAATGTCCAACGTATAGCCACGGTTGCGCGCACAATACACATAAGCATGTATATTACGAAGTGACGAATGTACACATTCGCCAGTTCGTAATGCCACTCGGTGCCCTGCCCGTGCGCATATTGCAACGTAAATGCGGCCTTTACGAAGGGGCGAATAGTTTCACGTTCATGTTTATCTCGATAAACTTTTATTTAACTGTTTTCTTCGGTAAATGCTTAGAAACTTTAATAACAAATTAAATTAAAAAACACACACATTAATTAGGCCTACTTTTCTCATTTAAATCGTTATTTGCAGTTTATTTGTTGTTTCCTATAGCTAATTCAGATATTGGCGTCAATCGGGGGGGGGGATGGCTGACACGTTTTTGTTTTCTTTCTTAAGGTAGGGACATCATACCATGCAATGTCACCCCACCATTTTTGTCAGTTGGGGAAGGGGACGCGGCCCCAAAATGGGGAAAATTACATTTCCCAATTTTTGTCATGTTTTGCAAAACCCTGAAGGATATTGTCCTCCCAACAATAAGACCTGCAATGGCATATCTATTTATATTTTCGTTATAATTGTTTGGGGTTTTTTAATATTTTTATGACCCCCCCCTGCTTATCTGTGAGCGGCCGGTTTTTTTTTAATGATCCTTTTTTTGAGGATGGCCGGAGGTCCAAAATAATTGTTTCTCTTCCATTCTCTCTCTTTTCAATCATATAATGTCATACCCTCTCCTTATTTTTCATCCAACTTTTTGCTAACTCTTGTGATCTGACATTTTCAACATTGACAGCAAATCAAGTCATATTTCGAGAAACACTTTTTTTTTCCTGTAAGACAATTTACATACAAACATGTGATAAATCGCATTATCTTTAATCGTCAAATAGTCTTCAACGTACAATGCAATTGTTCATGTTACATTACATAGTTGCCATGCACTTTAGATAATTTAGCAGATTATAAATACAAATCGGATTACCTAATCTTAAAACAACTGATATATTTGACAGTTACACATCATTGCAAAGCAAGTTGTACGTAAGATTGCTACATGCATAGATATGAAAATTAACACAGTCTGCAATGAAAATAATTGTCTACCCTATATGATATAAAATTAATATTTACATAAATATACATACATAACTGGTGTTCACAATAGCAATAAGAGAAGGTATTGATTTATCAGCCAATCTTGTCCTTTTATCTTCATAAATATATGTAAAAACTGCAGTCACAAAATCTTGGATCAGATTGGTTATACTGAAATGTTAATAATAAATACTTCTTTCTACATATTATGTGTAAGAATACTGAATCTTAACAGATTTTGCAATGAAAATAATTGTCTATCCTATATGATCTAACATTACCATAAATATATAAATACATAGCTGGTGTTCAAAATAGCAGTAATAGAATATATTGATTTATCAGCCAATCGTACCATTTTATCTTCACAAATATATGTAAAAACTGCAGGCACAAAATCTTGGATCAAATTGGTTAAACTGAAATTTCAATAATAAATACTTCTTTCTACATATTTTTTGACAGAATACTAAATCTAAACAGATTTTGCAATGAAAATGATTGTCTATCCTATAAATATTTACATAAATATAATATACATACATAGCTGGTGTTCACAATAGCAGTAAAAGAATATATTGATTTATCAGCCAATCTTATCATTTCATCTTCATAAATATATGTAAAAACTGCAAGCACAAAATCTTGGATCAAATTGGATATACTGAAATTTCAATAATCAATACTTCTTTCTACATATTATGTGTAAAATACTGAATTTTAACAGATTTTGCAATGAAAATAATTGTCTATCCTATATGATATAACATTACCATACATATTTACATAAGTATAATATACATAATGTACATAGCTGGTGTTCACAATAGCAGTAAGAGAAGGTATTGATTTATCAGCCAATCTTATCATATTATGAGTTGTTCACTTGCTGCAGACATCCAATGCAGTTCTCTTTGCTCTGATTTGCGCAGTTTGATTTCTACATTTAAATTTCAAATTCTTCTTGCTCGTCTATGCGTTGCTCTTTCATATTGTATTAGGTGTCAAAAGAAAGAAGAGGAAAAGAGCTTTAAAATGATGCATGAAACATTTCATGAATTGTTTGCTTTATTATTAGCATTAATATTTTACATAATATACATATATAGATGGTGTTCTTTCTTCTTTTACATCACATCTTTTCCAATTTTATACCTGTTAGTTGTATCTTCTCCTATACACAGGCTCATGACTTGCCATAATGGTATAGATGATTCTTGATTGAATTTAAGTGCAAACAAATCATTTTAGTTTCAGGGAGTTATTATTCTCAATGCAACATTTCTACTATTACAGCTCTTGCACAATTGAAAAGTTCATCTTATGGTATATTACAAGTATTTTTAGTCATTTTTTGGTAAACTTTGTACCAATAGTAACCAAAAGTGTGCAAGTGGATATATATATACCCTCCCTGGTCGTAAGTATTGCAACTATGCTGAAATGCGCACATTTTTAAATTTATTTTACAAGCCTTTATATTGTTATATTTCATTCATCACAACCATAGTGTTGTCGACCATTTTTGTATATTTTGAGAGGGAAAACTAGTCCCTTTTCATTCCTGAGAGAAGTAGATGACCAGACCTGGTCATTTCTGAAACAAATTGGAAGACAAATGAACAAAGGCAAAACAAATGAAATTTTGGGAGATGGGGATTATCAGTGAACGAAATCATGAAACTGTTTCATATTTCTCCCAAAACTGTTTACAGGTCTCGTTTATACTTGTCGCAAAGAAATAATGGCCATAAGGTGCCAAGACAAGGGCAGAGGAAAACGGCAACACCCAGAGAAGACAAATTTATTTGTGCCGTTGCCAAGGAGGATTTAGATCTGTATTGCAAAGACGTTTTAATGCAACTTTATTCCACCGATATATTAAATTATAGTCAGTTTCTAGAGGTGAATATATTGTACTAGTTTATTGAAAGTAAATTTTCACACATTTATTATATTTTGTTGGATAATCACAACCTCTGATTTTGGCGCGCATCCTCCTTAGCAACGGCACAAAGAAATCTTTCTTCTCTGGGTGTTGCCCTTTTCCTCTGCCCTTGTATTGGTACCTTATGGCCATTATTTCTTTGCGAAAAATACAAACGAAACCTGTAAACAGTTTTGGGAGAAATATGAAACAGTTTCATGATTTCGCTCACTGATAATCCCCACCTCCCCCCAATTTTTTTTTTTTTGTTTGCCTTTGTTCTGTTATCCTCCCCTTTGTTTAAAAATGACCGGGTCTGATCATTTACTGCTCTCATGAATGAAATGGGACAAGTCTTCCCTTTCAAAATATACACAAATTGTCGACAACACTATGGTTATGAATGAAATATAACAATATACAGAAAGGCTTGTAAAATAAAAATGCATGCATTTTAGCTATGTTGCAATACTTATGACCAGGGAGGGTAGCAGTGTTTTTTTTTTCTTCAAAATATTGTATATTTTGTTACAGAGCAATTCTTCAAAGTTGGCTTTTGACTCCATAACCAAGTCAACGAATTGTAGTCCTGTGCTAAAGTGCAAAACATTAGTGTGCAAGTTAATATATAAGCAGTGTTATTTTCAAAATATTGTATATTTTGCTACAGAGCAATTCTTCAAAGTTGGCTTGTGACTCCATAACCGAGTCAACAAATTCTAGTCCTGTGCTAAAGTGCAAAACATTAGTGTGCAAGTTAATATATAGCAGTGTTATTTTCAAAAATTATATATTTTGTTGCAGAGCAATTCTTAAAAGTTGGCTTTTGACTCCATAACCGAGTCAACGAATTGTAGTCCTGTGCTAATTAAAGTGCAAAACATTAGTGTGCAAGTTAATATATAAGCAGTGTTACAGAGCAATTCTTCAAAGTTGGCTTTTGACTCCATAACCAGTCAACAAATTGTATTCCTGTACTAAAGTGCAAAACATTAGTGTGCAAGTTAATATATAAGCAGTGGTATTTTCAAAATATCGTATATTTTGCGCAGAGCAATTCTTCAAAGTTGGCTTGTGACTCCTTAACCAAGTCAACAAATTCTAGTCCTGTGCTAAAGTGCAAAACATTATTGTGCAAGTTAATATATAAGCAGTGTTATTTTCAAAATATTGCATATTTTGTTACAGAGCAATTCTTCAAAGTTGGTTTTTGACTCCATAACCGAGTCAACGAATTGTAGTCCTGTGCTAATTAAAGTGCAAAACATTAGTGTGCAAGTTAATATATAAGCAGTGTTATTTTCAAAATATTGCATATTTTGTTACAGAGCAATTCTTCAAAGTTGGTTTTTGACTCCATAACCGAGTCAACGAATTGTATTCCTGTACTAAAGTGCAAAACATTAGTGTGCAAGTTAATATATAAGCAGTGGTATTTTCAAAATATCGTATATTTTGCGGCAGAGCAATTCTTCAAAGTTGGCTTGTGACTCCATAACCAAGTCAACGAATTGTAGTCCTGTGCCAAAGTGCAAAAATATTAGTGTGCAAGATGACAAAAGCAGTGATAGTTAATAGAAGCAGTGATAGTTAATAGAAGCAGTGATAGTTAATATAAGCAGTGATACTGAGTTGACTCTAGATCCCATAACTGTGTAAAGAATTCCAGCCCTGTGCTAGTAACATGGCTAAGGTGCAAAATATTAGTGTGCAAGTTTATGCAAGCAGTTATATCCAATGACTTCCAGCCTTGCATTGCAATACTATTGGAATTTTAGTTTGGACATCAGCCTAAGCATTAATAATTTAAAACAAATCAAAACAAATCTATAGAGCATTCCCTTAAACCATATGATACAAACCAGCAGTCATCGAAAGTCTATACATGTAGATGATTGTCCAACTCAGGTAGTGATCCTCGTCCTGCAAAAACAAAAACAAAAAGTAGAGTTAAAAGGTGGACATGGTAGTGACTGTAATCTATTCATGAGGTAGATTAATATAGTAATCAACTAGTTCCGGTTGGGAAATGACAGGATATGTGCCTCTGCATAGACTGACAAGATCGCTATACTTCCCAGCAGATAGTTTGGGTCTGCTTTGGTAGAGCTGGGAAGGAGGATCAATGTGAACTGCAGGAGTGGTAGAACGCAGGCTGCGGGATCTGCCTAGTGAAAGAATACTGAAATCATTAGTATTATGTGATGTTTTGAAAAGAATTGAGGTAGGAAGTTCTTTGCTTATTCTAATCTGCTTGAAGGTCGTCCAATCAATTGCCTCACCAGTATCCGCCTGTCTGCACTTCAGGATACCTAAATTATGGCCATATGTCTTCCAGTCCAAAATGTCATTGGTTTGAACATGTCTGACTGTGTATGGGCATGGATCTTTTCTTGCCTCCTTGATTATAGAAGAGAGCTGGCAAGGATGGAAAACTTCTTCAGAGCGAGCAAGACATTTTTCAATGGTGGAATGCATGCTATCACCCTCGCTCTGGCCATGATTGGTTTCAAAGTAGTAGAATGTTACCACTTGCACACTTTTGGCCTCGGATACAAACCTATGTACCATCGATGGGACAATTGAGTTTTTGTTTTGGCCAACACAGCCATCACAAAAGAAGTCAACTGACGTCTTTCCTTCCTTATCACAATTGCTGAGGTAGTCAAGGACGTATGTCGATACCTCACAAGCTCCCCTTCTTGTTACTGTTTCATTTGAAAGGTAACAACTTCCTGCATGATTAGCCAAATTGTAAATAGTAAAATTGTAGCATGCTAATCTTCTCTTGTAGAACAACTCACCCCTATTTGATTTTGGTAAGTACATGTTTTGCTGCAGATCAAACACAGCAGCAGCATGCTTGTCATCATGCTGGGCACGAGTTTTGCTCTCTGACTTTATCTGTCTTACTTTTGAAATTTCTTGTCTGTGCATGTTGTATTTCACTTTCATCTGGTCTCTTTCAACCTCATTAGACTTGCGGAAAGTTTCACAAATCCCACACTTGTCCTTTTGGGTCGATGAAATTTGAGTTTGAGCTCTCTCATAACCTCTTTGTACAGGGAGTAAGAGGCACACCCTGGGTTTTCATTTTCAAACATATTGAACATCCTTCGTTTTGTCAGTTCCCCAGAAAGATACTGGCATGTTGTGGAAGAGCGACAGTAATGAGACTCCACTCGTGGGAAGCACTGTAGGTGTTCAATGATTTTTGTCGCTTTTGGATTTGAGGTTTCTGTGTCCCACCTCTTCTTTCCCTCCCCAGGACACCAGTGCCAGATTTTGTTTTCCAAGTACAGTTCGCACTTGCCTTTCGGCAATTCCCAAAGTGTTCAGGAACATCTTACGACAAACAGTGACAATTTCTCCAGGATAAGAAAATGAAGAAGGTCGAGGAAGAGTATACCTCATTGTCTGTTTCTTACGACTTTTCACATGTGAATGGGCCTTGTGAGATACATGTCGTGCAATCCATTCTCTCTGCAGAGCTAGATTGCCCATTCCATAATAGTCATACCTTATTTCACGCCTGTCTTCCTCAGTGAAGATACCACATGAAACCTTTTGTGATTTCGTGACAAGTCACACTTGTTGTACTCTACAAATTTTCGCCCTCCCACAAACTTGTCAGATTTTTCAGAGAAATAGGATTTACCTTTGTTCCTAGCATCTTTAACAAGGCGATTTTTGACTTAGGAGTCTTGACTGGTACATTTTGGGATGTATCCAACAAAGGATTGATGTCATTTCCAACTGATTCCTCTATGACAAAACTTTCAGGGGTTTTCCTTTCAAATTGAGCATGAAATTTACACTCTTCACCTTTGTCAAAGTGTTCAAAACACATCAAAGTCTGACACCTGATGCATGCTGCAAACACATTACCTTTGCAATGCAGACTGCCGCAACACTGGTCACCGGGATGCTTGTCAACTTCCCCCAAAGACTCGATAACTTGGAGATCTTTAAAACAAATATAAGATTTTTAAAATGTGAACAAGATGAAAGGTGTTTGCAAAGATAGAAATGCAATAAATTAAAACCATTGAACAAAGTATCAAAATGCAAATTAATACTTCACTAATAAAGCAATGATATTCAGTTGTTAACAAATTAAAATCAATCTGGTGCTTATTAATTATCAAAAGTACTTGCCTGAATCTTTACACACTATATGCAGATTGTATAGTAAGGTTTGATGATAATTGATTATTCATACATGACACACATTTATGGTTTTCCCCAGTATATCCATTTACCTGTGTCTGATTCTGTATCAACTGACATGGCGTCATCCTGGCTGGCGTCATCATCACCTGGCATGTCTGGTATAGACATAAATGTCTCAAGTTCAATCAGATCTTGTGATAACTCTGTAATCACAAACATATCAATCTCATTATATAACTTGCCATGTGAAATTAAAAGAGTAAAACATTTTTCAAGAGCTCATATTTGTCATGTCCAAATCTGAGTAAAAAGCTCTCTAACATCTCTGCAATATGTAATATATATATAAAAGTGCGTATCATAATAAAGATAGTCCAATTTTTCAGGGCCATATTCCAAGCTCATTTATTCTGGCAATTTAAATGTAACATAATTAAGGAGGAACTTCTCACCTTTGCAATGATACTTTTCCTGCATCATAAATGTCACGCATAACTGAGTACATTGCAAGTGAAGGTGACGGGTAAAAAAGAAAGTTTTGCCAGTTTTGTAAGAGGATGAAAGACTGAGAAAATGCTTTCACTGCTGTCACACACTATCGAACACAATCCTATTATGTGACTGCAGTGATAGCATTCTGTTTCAAAGCATATTTGTGGACCTATAACTAATTTCATTTCAATGATTTTTTTCTTTTTCTTTTTTTTGTGATTCATCTGTGCTATCCTTCTTATTTGAGGCTTGAAACAATAATCAAATTGAAAATAAGAACGTTTCTTACCAAGTATTGTCATAGGAAGATCATCTTCGTCCTCACCGTCATTTGCAGAGTCCCTGGGACCTTTTGGAGCACTCCAGTAGAATCACTTGGACCTATGGGACCTTGATTTCGTTTTTGCACTGTGAATGTAAAATAATGTAAATCAAAGTCCTAAAGATGTTAATCTTTCAGATATTTCATATCATACATTTTCTTTTTTTTTTTTTTGGGGTAAATTTTCCTCTGTGCTATCCCTCTTATTTGAGGCTTGAAATAATAACCAAATTGAAAATAAGAACGTTTCTTACCAAGCATTGTCAGAGGAAGATCATCTTCGTCCTCACCATCATTTGCAGAGTCCCGGGACCTTGTGGTAGCACTCAGTAGAACCACTTGAACCTATGGGACCTCGATTTTGTTTTGGCTCTGTGAATGTAAAATAATGTAAATCAAAGTCCTAAAAATGTTAAGTTTTCAGATATTTCATTTTATACATTTCTCTTTTTCCTTTTTTTGTGATTCATCTGTGCTATCCTTCTTATTTGAGGCTTGAAACTATAATCAAATTGAAAATAAGTACGTTTCTTAATAAGCATTGTCAGAGAAAGATCATCTTCGTCCTCACCGTCATTTGCAGAGTCCCTGGGACCTTTTGGAGCACTCCAGTAGAATCACTTGGACCTATGGGACCTTGATTTCGTTTTGCACTGTGAATGTAAAATAATGTAAATCAAAGTCCTAAAGATGTTAATCTTTCAGATATTTCATATCATACATTTTCTCTCTTTTTGGGGTAAATTTTCCTCTGTGCTATCCTTCTTATTTGAGGCTTGAAACAATAACCAAATTGAAAATAAGAACGTTTCTTACCAAGCATTGTCAGAGGAAGATCATCTTCGTCCTCAACAACATTTGCAGAGTCCCTGGGACCTTGTGAGAGCACTCTACTTGAACCAATTGGACATAAGGGACCTTGATTTCGTTCTGGCACTGTGAATGTAGAATATTGTAAAGCAAAGTCCCATAGATGTTAATCATTCAGATATTTCATTTCATACATTTCGCTTCTTTCTTTTTTGTTGTTGCGATTCATCTATGCTTTCCTTATTTGAGGCTTGAAACTATAATCAAATTGAAAATAAGAACGTTTCTTACCAAGCATTGTCAGAGAAAGATCATCTTCGTCCTCATCGTCATTTGCAGAGTCCCTGGGACATTGTGAGAGCACTCCAGTTGAACCTATTGGACCTATGGGACCTTGATTTCGTTCTGGCACTGTGAATGTAGAATATTGTAAATCAAAGTCCCATAGATGTTAATCATTCAGATATTTCAATTCATACGTTTCTCTTCTTTCCTTTTTTTCGTGATTCATCTGTGCTATCCTTCTTAATTGAAAATAAGAACATTTCTTACCAAGCATTGTCAGAGGAAGATCATCTTCGTCCTCACCATCATTTGCAGAGTCCCTGGGACCTTGTGAGAGCACTCCAGTAGAACCACTTGGACCTATGGGACCTCGATTTCGTTCTGGCACTGTGAATGTAGAATATTGTAAATCAAAGTCCCATAGATGTTTATCATTCAGATTTTTCATTTCATACGTTTATCTTTTCTTTTCTTTTTGTGATTAATTTGTGCTATCCTTCTTACTTGAGACTTGAAACAATAATCAAATTGAAAATAAGAAAGTTTCTTACCAAGCATTGTCAGAGGAAGATCATCTTCGTCCTCATCGTCATTTGCAGAGTCCCCGGGACCTTGTGGGAGCACTCCAGTAGAACCACTTGAACCTATGGGACCTCGATTTTGTTTTGGCTCTGTGAATGTAAAATAATGTAAATCGAAGTCCTAAAGATGTTAAGTTTTCAGATATTTCATTTTATACATTTCTCTTTTTCCTTTTCTTTTTGTGATTAATTTGTGCTATCCTTCTTATTTGAGGCTTGAAACAATAATCAAATTGAAGATAAGAATGTTTCGTACCAAGCATTGTCAGAGGAAGATCATCTTCGTCCTCACCGTCATTTGCAGAGTCCTTGGGACCTTGTGGAAGCACTCCAGTAGAGTCACTTGGACCTATGGGACCTTGATTTCGTTCTGGCACTGTGAATGTAAAATAATGTAAATCAATCAAAATCCTAATAATGTATATCATACATATTTCATTTAATACATTCCTATCCTTTTTTTTATTATTATTAACATGTGCTGTCCTTCTTATTTATAAACAATAATCAAATTGGAGCTAAAAATGATTTGTTCCCAGTCATTGTGGTAAATGATGTATCGTCATCAGATATTGGGTCATCACCATTCGTAGTATCACTTGACATTAATCCTAATTACTATACTTCATTCTCTCACACTGTCAATTCTTTTTCATATAAATTGTTTATGGAAAATAAATCTGTTTTCATGGTATTTTAAATCATCTTACCTTTCGCAATTGATTTTCATATCAATTTCATATTTTGTCTAATACAAAAGAATTATTCATACTAATAATCTTACCAATTCTCTGAAATATGGAGATGACCTTCCCTTTCCACCAAGAATACTTCCCCCTCATCTGAACAGTTGCACCCTTCTTAATTGAGCGCTTCCCATCCAGATGCAGGTCTTCAGCACTGACAATATTCTGGCTCCCATCTTTCTTCCACTTTACCAACACATCCATTTCTGAAAATAAGGGAACAGCAGAAAGAAAAAAAATTCATAACATAACAGTTAAACCTGACATTTTACCAAGGCAAGAGTTGACCATACATCTAACGTTAGATCTATGACTAGATCTATGTCACAAAAAAATCACTTGAAATAAAAAAAAATAGACCAGAGTCTCATAGATCTAGAGCCCGTAGAGGTTTAACTTTCTAGATCTATAGTCTGGGTCTAACTTAAATTAGATCAGATCTCCAAGCAAATAGATACAATTCTTTTTATTAGATACAACGTCGATACAACATCGACATTTAACTTAAATGTCTCGATGTTATTGTTGTAAATCTATCTATGATATTAAATTTTAAGCGGGAACTAACTTAACAGTTAGATCTAACAGATCTAAATTAGATATAGATCTAACGTTAGTTAGTAAGATCTAAATCTATTCACAGTACTTTGACCAACGAAGCTAACTTAGATCTAACTTAGATTTAACGTTAGATTATTGTTCATCTGGAATCTATGTTAGGTTGCACTAGATGATCTAGCTCTAAGTTAGATTTAAACCCTAACTTTTGTTAGTCAATCGCCCTCTTTTAAATATTTCAAATTAAATTGAATTCACCCATGCCATTTTGTCATAGATGTAGATCTAGGATCTTTGGTAGATGTTAAGTTAACATAGATCTAACGTTAGATCTACGTGAGTAACTGTTAATGTTAACGTTACATCCATCTCCTGTCCCTTGCCCTGGCTTAAACTTAACTCAAGTAGACTCTAGAGTCTAACTTAGGCTAAACTAGATCGAACTTGAGTAACAGTTAGATCTAGGACTTGAGTCTTGACATAGACCCTATTTGTTTATTCTATTAGATCTAGACTAACGCTAGATCTACTTAGAATCTAACTAACTTAACACTTTTAACCTTAGTCTAACGTTAGATCCATACAAAAAACAATGTAAAATTGTATTTCTAGAAAAATCGCGGCCCCAGGCCAGGCTCAGACTTGAACTTCAAACTTAGAATAGATCCAAGTTAGATCTAGATCTAAGTTAGGGTTAGAGTTAAGATTACATAAGGCTACCTAATGTAACGTAAGGTTACCCTTACCTAACCATAAACTTAGATCTATATATCTAAACTTAACCTAAGTTAAGTAATTAATCTGTCGCCGGATGTCGATGCGAAACAGCATTAGCGCCGATTGCTTGCACCTACTAACATAAATTAAGGCATCTGGGACCATGCTACAAACATTGTTTCAATCAGCGAAGAAAATATTATATTTAAGTCTTAATAGTGTTGAAATTTGGAATGTGAGGTTAATCAAAACTATAATAATGTGACATAATCATTTAAAGCTCACCCTTTTTACAATGACGAACTTATTCCAGGCAATTCCGATGAAATAACAGAAAATAATAAAAATGTTTCAGGCTCTGCAGACGATACAGTAACGAAATACTGTATTTTCGTCGCTTCGTAAAACCCGCGAGTTTTTCTAGTTAAGTGTAGTCGACAACGCATAGTACACTACAGCGCCGCGCATCCCATCGGTTTTTACGAACCGACGAATATTTTATTCGCCGGTTCGTAAAACCGCTTTTTTCACTTTTGGTAAATTTAGGACATGGTCAATATACAAAAACATTGATAATTTCAGTAATATTCACTTTTATGTCCTGAAATTTGGCATTTTGATACATCCTTGTAAGCACTATCAAAATATGTAAAAATTACAAAATTGAAAATTTCATTGAAATTTGACTATTCGCCGGTTCGTAAAGTCCGCGACGATATATGGCCAATTGATGGTTCTCTGACATATACTGCAGTGACAATTGCTCTGGGCTTTAGTTTGTCAGAGATATTGGATTTTGGTTATGGTAGAAGATTAGTTATGGACTTGGTAGAAGTTCAGGAAGAGATGATTTGGGCAATTGCTCCAAGGTTAATATTACCTGGGGGGTGTTTCATAAAGCTGTTTGTAAAGTTACGCATGACTTTACGAACGACTTGAATATGAAGTGCCAGATAGGATGCCCAAAGTTTTTCCTGATGTTTTAACAAGTATGACTATATTTCCAATAACCTCAATTAAATTATGGCAAAAAATGTACTTTGCATTAAAAATGTTTGTTATAATAATCTGCACAGTTCAACTTTAGTTGATGCAGTTAAAAATGATTGAGCATCCCATTTGGCTTTTCATATTTAAGTCATTCGTAAAGTCATGCGTAACTTTACGAACAGCTTTATGAAACAGCCCCCAGGGATCATAGCCACTTGCTCCTGGGGAAGAAACAAAGGTTTCCCCTTTACCATTGTTAAAGGATATAAGCTTGTGTGTCAGCCTCTTTGAAGCACAGCAGTTTAGTATCCCACATTTTAACTTATTGCATTAATGCTTTTTAAGGCTCACCAAACTTTACATGGGGCAAAGAGATTTATGTTTCATTTTTAAAATGATTTTACACTTTATAATGATGATAACGATATATAGCACCTAATAAAGATGTTAATTTTTTCATCTCTCTCCCGATCTCTGTATTTCTCTCTCTCTCTCCCTCTCATCTCTGTATATCTCTATATCTCCCCCTTCTCTCGGTCTCTCCCCCTCTCTCTCTCTCTCTCTCTCTCTTTCCTCTCTCTATTTCGCTTTCCCCTTTCTTAATTTCTCTACCTCCCTTTCTCCCTCCCTTTCTCCCTCCCTCTTTCTATCTCTCTTTCACTCATCCTGGACAGCGTGAAGCTCTTGAGAGCTGCCACAAGGGTTGGGGCGTGTCCACCATCATCGGAGTAGCTGCCGCCGGTAAAGAGATCTCTACCCGCCCATTCCAACTAGTCACTGGACGCACCTGGAAGGGAACAGCTTTTGGTGGTAAGGCTTTACATTTACTATGGCAGGGATGCCAACCTTTCAGAGCACAAATCAGTAATCATAAGGCTAAAAATCAGTAATTTGGAGACAAAATCAGTAATTTTCTGCGCGACGCAAATTTTTCTGCACGCTGGCAAGCGCGCAGTGGCGGATCCAGGGGGGGGGCCCGGGCCCCCTCCCCTAGAAAATAAACATGTAAAAACACCCTTTTTTTGAAAAAAAAAGAAGTTGGGCCCCCTCCCCTGGCGCCCAAGGGGGGGGGTGGCGGTGGAAAAAAAAATCACCCTTCCCGTAGGGAAAAATTTTCGGTGCCAAAAAAAAATTGTGCTCACTACCCCTGGAGCCCAAGGGGGGGGTGGAAATAAAATTACCCTTCCCGGAGGGAAATTTTCGGGTGCCAAATTTTTTTTTGCTCACTACCCCCCCCCCACTGAGCAAAAAATCGACCGGCACGATTTTCAAATTTTCGCACGAAGTGGGCCCCTTTTTAGGCCCCCTCCCTTGCCGCCGGCTGGATCCGCCCCTGCAAGCGCGATAGCACAACAAGTTAAATAAAAGTAACATACCTGTTCATTAGTT
This sequence comes from Mesocentrotus franciscanus, assembly GCA_037976565.1. Lineage (NCBI taxonomy): Eukaryota > Metazoa > Echinodermata > Echinoidea > Camarodonta > Strongylocentrotidae > Mesocentrotus > Mesocentrotus franciscanus. The sequence continues at coordinate 4,851,560 of CP137685.1, forward strand.
GGTGTTACATGTGCATGTAACTCCATATTGAAAGTATTCTACTGAAAGACTGGATGAACTCATGACAAAATGTCTTGATATGTTACTATAGTCTTTTGCAGCGTCCTTGCACATGTAAGTTCATAAGTTGGTGTCAACTCCACATTGAAAGTGTTCTGTTGAAAGGTTGGATGAACTCCCTCACAATCACAAAATGTCTTTATGTTGCTACACGTGTAGTCTTTTGCAGCCTTCTTGCACATGTTCATATTAGCCAACATAACTACCAATGATTAATTATATTGAAAGGTTGAATGGATTCCCTCAAAAAATGTCTTTATTTTTTGTTGTAGTCTGTTGCAGCCTTCTTGCATTTCTCCAAAGTCTTTTCATCAAAGACCATCTTGTGACAGACAAAGTTCTTGGACTGCGAGTATACCTTCTGAGTGAGGACATCGGAGAGGACGGCAGTTGAGGCAGTTTGGTCTGAATTCAGTTGCATTCTTCCGGACTAAGCTAAAGAGTCTCTCGTCCTCTGCATTTGAATGGGGCAGTGACAGGATAACCAACATCACTTTGGCAAGGTTGCCATACTTCAGACAGTTCTCTCCTGATGACTTGTCAGTCAGCTGTGAGATTGCAACCCATGCTTCATCTGATCTCTGCTGTAAAGACACAGACTCCAGGGGATCCACCTGGAAATTACCAAATTCGATCTCCAGGTCATCGATAGACTCCTCCATGTAATGGAACTTGTACACAAAGAATGCCACACTGGCAAACTTTGACTCCTGCCTCTTGCTAATGTCTGCCACTTGTGCATTGATCAGCACTTCATCATTTAGAGGGAAAGTCTTTGTGATATAATTGCAGACTGAAATGAAGTATCGGCGCACCGTTGTGAAAAACTCATCACGTGTGGTAGGAGGCATCTCACGAAGTAGTAGCCTAACCTGACTGCCAATGATCATTTCGTCATCTTCTCGCTGGTTTTGAGTTAGATGGTATCTGCACTTGTCAGGTTGAGCGGCAGCAGAAACCACACTTGGCTTCACAAACCTTATCAAGATATTGCGTAGCAGTTCCTGCTGAAGGTCATGCAGCAAGTGGATTTGGGGCTCATCTCTTTGAAGCTGTAGGTTAAGAGTATTAAAAAGGGGAAAAAAAGAGACAGTAAAGTTTGTTCCTATCATTTTTCAGTTGATCATAGATCTCCCCAGCCTTATTTTTAGTTGCTCCACTGTTCTTAGATACCTTGGACGTTGAGGTGTGTTCAGTAGATTTGCCTGTTTGTTCCTTACGAGATTGAATGCTCTTTGCTGATGAAGGAAAGAAAACGTTCTTGGCAGACATGGCAGCAATGGAAGAAGTGCTACTGACAGATTTCTTTGTAGGCACAGGTGCAGGATCATGATCTGTCTTCCTCTTTAGCTTGGAGACATTTTCACCAGCTTTGACATGTGGACGAAGTTTCTCACCTGCGAATATAAGTGTATTAACAAGAGCACCCTTGACACTAGTTGATGCTTGTTTTGTAGTACTGGAGGTTGGCTTGACACTACTTGATGGCTGCTTGGTAGTACTAGAGGTTGACTTGACACTACTTGATGGTTGCTTGGTAGTGCTGGTTGTTGACTTGACACTACTTGATGGCTGCTTGGTAGTACTGGTTGTTGACTTGACACTACTTGATGCTTGCTTGGTAGTACTGGTGGTTGACTTGACACTACTTGATGGCTGCTTGGTAGTGCTGGTTACTGACTTCTTGGCTGGTGCAGCGCTAGGACACCTTGTCTGTGCTTCTTCTCTGAAGTACACCAACAATGGTTCCCACTGTTCAAGTAATCTCCCAAGTGATGCCTCCAAACTCAACCATCTACATACAAATGAGACAAAAAAAGAGGGATGAAACTGTTAAGCCATGATACAATAATTATATTTATCATTTAACATAAATAAATGTGTTATTCAATACACAATGAATTTTAAATGTACATGTACATTTAGGAAACTGATAAGTACAATTGTACATTCTATAATACATGTATTTATGTTGAAGTTATTCAACTTCTCACATAAACTACATGGCACTGTATCTTATTTTAAATGAAAATTTAAAGCATATATATGTTTAAGCTAATGAATAAGACAAACTTTACAGCACTGTGCTATAACCAAAATTAAGTTCTCAGTCAACCCAAATTTAATATATGGTGCACATTAGACTCTGGAAACAGTAGAACATTATGACAAAATCTAGAGCTAACACAGAAAGGCATATATGGGACAATGTACTTTTTGACGTAGGGCAAAGTCAAATAGTATTGAACATGCCTAATTTGTGATTCTACACATATTCATAACATTGAACAGTACTCCAGATTACCTTTAAAATTACCAAAATACATCATATTCACCTTGTGCAGATGTACTTCAAGATGACATGATCAGCCACATGCAAGCTTCGTTGAGTTTCTCTGAATTCCTTGTTCCGCTTACTTGACTTTTCCAAGTAGTAGTAGATCTTGATCAACAGATCTCCTGGACAGAAGGCAAGCTCCTTGGCACCCTTCTCTCCTGCAAGATGCAAGCGGTGGCAGAGGCACCCGTTGATGAAGGTATCTGGATTAGATTTCTGAATGAACGCTGCTACACCTGAGACCTGACCCATCATTACGGAAGCATTATCAGCCGAGTAGCCAATAACATTACTCCAAGGGATGGAGTACTCTTTCAGTGCTTTGTCCAATAACAGAAAAATGTTTTTTCAGTCGAACGTTCCTTAGTTGATGATATCTCAAGAAGAGAGCTGACAACATGCTCATCGTCGTAATAACGGACAATGATGGGGTATAATTGTTCCTGTGCTCCTCTGTCGCTACTACCGTCGGTGGAAATTGAGAAAGGCCTTGTTCTAAGCTTCTTCACAACATCCTCTGTTGAAAAAAAAAATACAAGAAAATATGTATATTATGTTGGCTTTGTCTGGGAAATCATCACCCCCCACCCAAAAAAAGTTTTAAAAAACAAACAAACAAAACAAGCAACTCCCCACCAGAATTGTAGATGAAAATGGAGTTCGATTTTTGTGACTAAATATTTTGTTTTATTTCTAAACAATTGTGCATAAACTAGCAAAACAGAGAAAAAGAGAGAGAAAATTGAAAAAATAAAATAAAAACTAGAAATATTTTTGATTAATATCCCTGCCCCCTTGTGTGTGCCACTGCCACATTTTATGATCATCGAAAATTGAAGAACTTGTTTGATACATCTACATGTATGTATCTGCAAGACTTTAAAGATAATGTACCCACTTATCATGGAAATGCCCAAATATCTTTTCAGTTTTCAGTTTTGCACATAATCAAGAATTTAGGAAATCGGCATTGACTTGATGAGACTATAGTATAGGCTCGAACATAGATTGTTACACAGCCCGAATGCCGCAGGCTCAGTTAATATAGATCTAGTCCTAGACCGATCAATGCGGCAGGTTTGAAGAAAAAAGTTTGGTCTACGGAAATCATGGGTAGCGAAGTAAAAATAATGAAACTTTGACTCACCTTTAGCTACTTGGCCCAATGTCCGACCAATAGATGTGGTCTTAGTTCTCTTACATGAAAATTTCCTTGCAATGTTACTGTCGGAAACATTGTTTTGAAAATGTCACTGAGGTGGTCAGCTGCAGAGAAAGCTATGTTGTGTTCTATTAAGAAATTTGTCATGAGGGCTTCTGCTCTGATCACCGATGAATCTCCAGAAACAAGAAATTTCTCCATTGTTGTGTTGCTACCACTGGCTCCAACGACTGATTGGTGTTTTTGAGTCTTGATATGCCACTGCACGTCGTTTGCCCCGCCATGTCCAATGTTGAAATCTGATGCACATATCGTGCACCTAGCATGATTCAGGCTTTTCTTTGAAGGAACGATGCATTTCCATTTCTTACTGTATTCTTCTTTAAAAGTCTGTAACTTCTTGCCACGCTTCTTAGTTGTGGAAGACATGATGATTGATATCTAAATCCAACCAACATGAGTTCAGATTGTCGACGAAAATCGACGAACGCTGTGACAGCCTGTGAGAAATCCGTCAGTGTACACGGCGCTAGCGTAGCGAGGCCTGGCGCTGGCCGCGTAGCGGCGGCCAAGAGAGGTATTTCACCCGGCCCCCGCTCGCGAAGCTGTCTTTCTCTGCTGGGCACACACGCACACACGTACACAGTCAGAATATACAAAGACACACATGTATGCACCTGCACTGTGAAAGGGGTGTGCTAGATAACAAATTGTCCAATCGGAAGCCCTATGGGATTTCTATGAATGGATTCAAGGATGGCTGCGCTGCAATAGTCAAAAGTACGTGCTAAACCTTAAAGTGCTAATTTTGAAAATCGGCAAAATCCGGGATTTATGGTATGAAAATCGTACCGCCCGTAATCGGCCGATTTCCCGTAGAAATTACGGGAAATCCGTACTAGTTGGCATCTCTGCTATGGCCCATCTTCTTGTTAAATTTCAACAAAATGCTGGGTTTAAGCTTTTGTCCAATTGGTTTTGACAAAGAAATTTAGTTTGAGGTCTAAACTTTCCTTTTGTGAAATGTAATCTTAGACCCCGGTTCAGGTTCAATTGAATTAGTACAATACGGACGTTTGTGTTTTTTCTTGTGTGAATGGAGATGGTGCACACAGTGTAAAATCAGAATGGATGCATCATGGTCATCCGACATGATTGGTTGAATCTGTTTGCTGATATTTTATTATTTTGAGGATTGAGGTCCTGTGGTTTTTTTCTTCTGAGAGGGTTCTAACCCCTTTTGAAGAAAAAAAATCATACAGCTGAATATTCCTGTCATTTACCAGAATCAAATTTGAAGCCAGGTTCTATGGTTGTTTTGTTATAGGGTCCAAGGCCCCTCAGAATTTCGAGCGGGATAATTAAGATATATATCATAATTACTTACCACAGAAGCAAGATTCTGTAGTTTCTCATTATACTGTTCATAACGTAGTGAAAGCCTTATAGCCGAATTTCATCCTTATTCACCATAATAACAATATAACATTCCATTCTTGTATTATGATAGCACAAATCATATTATGATATCATATTAATGTCCCTATGTGCTTCCAAAGAGCTTTGGAAATTATTTTCTCATCTTCAGTTCCGACAACCATGATTTATTAGCGCACAGTGCGTTTCAAGAAATGATCCTGTCAAGTACCCATTTACCACACCTGGGTGGAGTGTGGCAGTTGTAGCTTAAAGGATGTTGGTGCTGTGACATGGATGAAACAAGCTCATGTGGTTTGTGTTTTGTTACAGGATTCAAGTCCCGTGATGGAGTGCCTCAGCTGGTCGAGGAGTACTTGGCTGGAACGCTCAAAGTTGACGAGTTTGTGACACACAATGTGGGATTAGATGAGATCAACAAAGCCTTCAAACTGATGCATGATGGAGAAAGGTCAGTAGGATGAGATTATTCTCTCTTTAAAGAAACCTAACAAGGGAATAATAATATTTTTTTCAGTTTTTATGCCTCCGCAACGAAGTAGCCAGAGGAATTTATTTTTTTATTTTTAACATTCAACTTTGCACTTTGTGGGCTGCCTGCTAGAAGGCCCAAACAGCTATGCATTTTCTGTGGGCGTAACAGCCATCTTGAGGGCAGCCGACTGTTTTATCAATGATCATAGAGGGCATCTGTACCAGAATATGAGCTCTGAAAGTTACCAAAGTTTCAAGATATCTGCCAGGAACAAATGTATTTCTAAGTGCATATTTGTGTAAAATTGATCTAATTATGAAATAGAAAATCAGTTTAGACCACTGTAGTGAATTGTTTATCTGGAGGAAGGATTGTTGGAGAACATTAAAAGTGTTGATTTGTGACATATTGCATTGTAGTCTGTAAGAAATGGAATAGTTTAACATTTATTTCAATACCATAAGTGACCACTGACTGTTAGAAACTCCTGTTTTACCACTTACAAGAAACTAATCAGACAGATTTTCACAAGAGCTTTCTTTAGGAACACTCAAAGTTCCCTTCCACTTGTAATCTCTATAGCAGGGAACACTCTTCAATGCTCCATGAATTTTACCTATAAATGAGCTCACTGTACTAGCTATTCCTTCTTCCATGTAATCCTTCATAAACCAAATTCATTTATTTTCACATCTCTTAAAATCCAAAACTATTTAAGAACAACATTGTACAGAAAAAACACAAATGATACAAATGAGAAAAGATGCATAGACTGTGATGAAGTGGATGTGAGGGAGTAGCAAAGGCCATTGAAATGTCATAATAATGTGTTTCCGTTCATTTTTCTCTTTCTACAGTATTCGAGCAATTGTAAACTTCTAGATGTAGCCTTGATGTGCAGCTGAGACTTCAAGAGAGATATCCAACCTGCCAGTACACAGTACCAATCATACTAAAGAATGATTATTTGTTATACTGTCATTCAATCCGTCTTGTGATGATCATTATATGATTGTCTTTTAATTTGGGAATCAGTATCCCACTTTGAAATTATACGGCTTCTCTTTATGAAAAAGCAAACAGTGGCCCACGCTTTACTACTGTATTTAAATCATATCGTCATCAAAAGCTTGGGGAGGGAGGGGGTGGGACTTTTTTTGCATAGAAAAAAGCAAGAAAATAAGGAAAGATATTTTACTACCAAGAAAGCTGAGATGAGAGAAAAAAATACCCTTAATCCATCTGACAACCAAAAAGCTGTTGACGAAAAGTATTTTCGAAAATAATATCCCTAGTGATATTCATTTGTCTCGCAATGTGGTCAATAAGGGATCTAAAAGATCACGACGTTTCGTGCGCCGCTGCAACACTTCGTCAGGTGATAAAAACTAATGTACATGTAAGCAAGCGTGTTTTATACTCTACTGGAGGACCGGCGGTCAATTAATTTGATCAATAATTGGAACAATAACACACAAGGCCTATTGGCCGACGCACACGGTGCTTATATGTGCTTATATGTGCATTTCCATCCTTCAGAACACATGGAAGCTCAAACACGTGTACAGAGCTCTTCAGTCTGCTAGAATTGCAGAAACTGACCTGAACCACTTCATATTTGACATTGTTCAGCTTATGATTTTACATGAATACCATAGATACTATTGATTGGGGAATTCTTCAAAAATAGTCCTTGCTTAAAAACTGATGGAAAGGTGCTAAGATTTTTTTCTTCCTCACTGTAATTATATAATTGTTCTTTAAGAAATGTGTTACAAAGATTTATCATGTTAGGATTTAATCCAGTAAAGAAGTACTGATAATTAAAAGAAATGACCTACAAACATGTTTGTATATCAAAATACATTAATATCAAGTTGTAATTTTGTGGAATCGATGTGCCTGTGAGGACTGACTTGTGAATTATGTACTGATGACCAACTGTTCTTTCTTTTTTTTCTTATCAAAATAAATGATTAAGAAATTAATACACCCCTGTACTTGTTTCATCTTTAGATATTCTGTCTTTATACATTTGTATATGGCATGATACTATTCTTCCTTACCTTCTCCTCTTTCTCTTCACCTTCATCTTCTCCTCCTCCTCTTCTTCTTCTTCTCCTTCTCCTTCTTCTTCTTCTCCTTCTGCTGCCTCTCCTTCTTCTCCCCCTCCTCATTCTCTTTTTCTTCTCTTCTTCATTTTCTCCTGCTACTTCTCCTCTTCTTCTTTTCCTTCTTCTTCACCTCCTTCTCCTCCTCCTAGGCACTGTACATGTGCATCACTTGATCTCGCATCAGGGCCCTGTTTCATAAAACTTGATATCAATAACAAGTTACAAGCTACTGTTATAAGCTACTGAAATCATGGCATCTGATTGGCTGAGAGCAAATTTGTCATAGAAATTTAGCATTTGTTATAAATAAAAAGCTTTATGAAACAGGGCCCTGTACAACTACATGTACTGAACATCTACAAGCACTTGATTTAAAAAAATATCACCACACTAATACGCAAGTACATATACAATAATTCAAAATCATTTATTTCACACCAGATAGAAACATAATGCAGATGTAGTTCTACTGGGTAAGCCCAAGGTATATCACATACAGTACCAAGCATTATTGAAGTGTATTTAATTGTGAACATAAACTGACATAAAAGTAATTTTATTTGATGTTTTGTCTACTTCAAGCTCTAGTAGGTCTAATGGTTTGATACAGTCAACAAATGAAACTGAAATCGTAGAAGTGGTTGCTAACGTAGGGGGAAAATTAGCTTGGATTTGCCCTACGACATAACTACGATTAAAGATTCATATTTCTATACAATAAGGTCTTCCTCAAAAATACTGGAACCATGATATTTCAGAGATATAAAGCTATTAATGCCTCGGTTACACTGGTAAACCAATTCTACATTGACTCCAATATGACGGGTAGTCAACCACTGGGGGTAATGTAATTTGATTGATTCGCTATTGGTTTTTAATTGATCCCAGTGTGACTAAGCCTTGTAAGAAATGGAAGAATTCATCAGATATGTAAACCCTTCAAAAAAAAGTTCTGCAATTCAATTTTAAGCAATTGTATCTCTTGTAACTTATTATCATACTTAACTTTGGTATCATCAACAATGTAGTATTTAAGCAAAATTGGTCCATATAATTCTTTTCACACCCAAGAAATGTACTTAATTTAGGCAGAGGTATAGTGAGAATAAATTGTGAGATGCAGTCAAATTCATCTCGTTCCTGAAATCATATACTCAGCAAAATTTTAGTAATTAGAACTCTTTCCAAGGTTCCCATAGAAATTTGAGAACCAAATTCCATGACTTTCCATTTTGGTATGGGTTGCGGCATCCAAGTGGCGTACGAATATCATACCCATTGACAATTCAAACTGGAAGGGTTCCATAGCGACACACAGCCCACACCCACAATCTACCGGGTATGCTTTTACATTTGTTTTGCTTTATTCAGGACCCAACTTCCAAAATTGTCTCCAGTTATTGTGTTCAAGAAATTCATGAAAGTCACTAAAAAAATGTTTTAATCCATTCTACAGTTGGTACTGTCCCGTGAACCTTTCAAACAACACAAAATGCTGTTTAAAAACCATTTTGATTCTCTGTATATTATCTTCAGTTTAAGAGCAATGTTTCTGTAACAATTATGTTTTTCACATAAATATTCAAGTTAGCTAGTCCAATGTAAAAGGGAATCTTTTACCTCACTCGTATGGGAGATAGTTTTTAGCACAGATGTTAGCTTTCTACATAGTTTGTATAGGACATTCATATCAAATAAATATTGATACTGTAGAAATACCCATTTATCAACTGATAAACACAAATACATTGAAACATTTACGAAGGTTCAGATGATTCGAGACATTTCTTTTTAGAAGACGAGGAATAATAAGAAAAATATTCTATGAACTAGAAGAAATATGCTTGTATTATATCCATTTGGAAAAAAAAGGGAGAAATGTCCACATAGATGCATACCTCAAATATTGTTGACCTCCAAAATGATCGGGTGGTCTTCTCGAAAGCGGACTTAATTTAGTCCATGGTTTAAAAACTTTAATCCTCCTACTAAGTATGGAATGCCAAGTGTCCATATGAATATGTTTTTTGAATAATTTAATCTGTCACTGAATTAGAAGAAAATGTTTTCATTAAAGATATATTTCATAATAACATAGTTAATTACAACAATATAACTATGAAATGACTATGTTATGGTAATTTAGTGACATTTCAAATTATTCAAAAATATATTCATATGGACACTTGGCATTCCATACTTAGTCGGAGGATTAAACCATGGATTAAATTTAGTCTGCTTTCGAGAATACCACCCATCGTAAATAAGAAGGGAAATTAATATAAACGTAATTAACCAAATCATGAAATGCATGATTTTAAGGAAAAAATTAATGATCTCAAAATATAAAGAGGTATATAATGTTCACTATTACCCAAAATCCTTTATCAAATGGAGCACAATGGCAGCATTTATTTACACTAACATTGTAATAATTCTTTACTAATGTTTCTAATACAGGTAATAGTACAAGTAATGTCATAGTTTCAGCATCATGTATCATTCATTCATAACAGATAATGCTCTCTATGGAAGTTTACATAATGCCTTTGATTAAAAAAACAGGACATCACTTCTGTATATGAAGTGCATCAGAAATAAATATAAAACCATTAACAGTTATGTAACATTGCTTTCCAAGGAAAATAGCAATGCACCATAGATTACCCCAGAGCAGCGGGTATGTCATTTTTCATGATGGTATGAAATGCCATAGTTTGTTTTATTCTTGACATGAGGTTGCCTCATGCACTATGCGTCAGAAATGTAGAAGCTCAAAGTACATGTTGTGTAGATATTTTTTACATCTCTTAAAGTAAGAGTGAAATAATCTATACCTTGCATCCCATGATGCATATGTATGTAATCCCAGCCACTTGATTTGTCCAAAAAAAACGCAGCAAAATTTGAAAAAGTCGCTTATGAACCCTTCGAAAAAAATCTCTACTACGAGTCCATCTGATCTAGGAAATGCGGTCTTCCGTGGCCCTCGCCCCTCGCTGTCAGAACCTCAACACCGGTTGCCGTGACGATCATGGTATGTTCAAACTGCGCTGACCACTTGCCGTCCGTGGTCACTGCCGTCCAGTCATCGGGCCACAGAGCGTCCTTCCAAACACCTGTAACAAGAAACAATTATCAAGGAGTTCCAAGATATTATTCAACTTTTAACAAGTGTTGAAAAATTAGGCAAAATATCGTCGCGTGGGTGGCAGAAGGGCGTTAGCTCGAATTTCAGGTAAACAATGAAGCACTAAGCAGAAGGGCGTTAGCACTTTATCGCCTGAAACTTATAAAACGGACTTATTTCCGAGAAAAAAATTGTGGCCGTGTTCTACTACAACATTTCTATTAGTCTCTTAAGTTTTAAACCAATTTTCGGCACGGAAAGTAGTTAAAATATAAAACAAATCTTTAAATGCGAATAATTCGAAAAGTAGATTTCGAGTCGCTCGCGCGCTTACGCCCTTGGGCAGCAAGATTACAAAGGTATTAACCTGTTGACTACTATATTCTCTAAATCCCATAGGCTTAATACATGGAACACCCAGTACCCCTAGGCAATGGGTTAAATGCATCGGCAAATTCTTTTGAAATTACATGTAATCCTAGCTGGTTACGGCAACATCCATGAACTGAGGTTATTAGTTTCATAGTACAAATAGAACTCTTTATCATTCTCATTTAAAGTTGAACATTACATTTCCCTTTAAGAAATAATTTCTCTTTCAAAAGATTTCATGGATTTAAAAGGAAATGTTCTAGGATAAAATCAGTAACATTTCGACATTTCGACATTTCGACATTTCGACATTTCAACTACTTTCGTGACCTTATTGAATTTCATGATCGTTACCTTATCAAAATTCATGATTGTACCTTTCATATCACTTACGACTCCTTCAAAGCTTATTTTGAGCTTTAGTAAGACCTGAAATGTCATGTCATGCAATATATAACAACAAAACAATGTTTGAATATGCATACCATTCCATCATTAAGTTATAGAAGTGTTTTCTTTGACAATAAAATGATATAAACTTCATGAAATGCAGGACGGATATGCCTCGATCTACTCACCGTCGTTAACCATAGGTTCTATAGTGAATGCATGTCCAGGCTTCATAACTCCTACAGCTTTATTTTCTGAAATAACAAGACAAAAAAGAAGTGATTATAAAAACATATCATGTCACATTCTCAAGAAACATAAATCACGACAAATCAATTTTTCACAAACCTTAAAGGCCAGGTTCATTGATTTTGAAATCGACTGAATTTGGTATCATTGTAATCAGAACATTACACTGAGTAAAACTATCACATTTGTGTAACTTGTAAATTTGTGCGAAAATTATAAAAGTTGATTAAACTTGACGAAATATCACCCCACTCGAGACCCGAAAACATCGTAAGTCAGCTGATTTTTAGTGACGTAGCACAATGAACAATTAATACAATGGGCCGCTCAGCTGATCGGTGCGCGATGCAGTTTGCGTGCAATTCACATGTATTGCATTGACTCTTGAGGACCGTACCCATTCTTACCCAACGTTGTTTACCTTCATCAAAGTCACCCTGAAAATATCGATATGGACGAAAACATACTTGATTTGAGTTTTGAGGAGATAGAAGAAGGAAGTACCTCGGACAGCGACAACGACAATGGAGATTTGGGAGATCTAGACCTAGAAGAAGATCTGGAAGATTTTGCCAAAGTCGATGGACAAGCACAAGCTGTCGGGGCAGCCGCAGTCGCTGCGTATCTACATGAGCCCGCATATCACAGCCAGGCCAGCCGGCCCGGCGCTTGATCGAGCTAGCTGTGAATCGCGAACGGACTGATCTAAGTCTTCTCTCGACTTCCACTTTCCCCATTTATCTATCAAAAATCTAAACTAATCGGCCTAATCAGACATTTTCGTAATGAATATTTGGACAATTATATGTAAACTTGTCGCATATTTTGCCCCAGAAGAGTCGTTAGTTCAGCATGCAAAATGTCCTAGGCACTCCCAGATCCGACACATACACGCTGAGCTGCCCTCAGAATATGTGATTATTTTCCGATTTTTATGGTCAAATGTGACGGTAAATAACATAAAAATCGAATACACATTTGTAGAAAGTATTATTTATTCAGTGTATCTCATTCAAAGTGCCTAAAATAAAGGAAATATCACAACTGGCGGTAAATATACAAACAACGTTAACCCATATCTAAAAATTGCAATGGGTATCCAACATTGTCCCGAATGTGTGATTGTAGGTTGTTCATAATGTGACGTCATTTTATCGCATGTAAATTCCATGTTGCTGTACTGTAGTTCAACTATAAACTTCAAATATTTCTTCTACAAAGAGATATTGCAGCTTATACAACAGTAAAATGTATTTTGGGGTACTGGTAGATTACTTACTGCACACATAAACACTCACATTCAATAGGGAGTGCACAGAACCCAAGTCGGACTTGGGTTTCGTGGACGCCCTATACGCTGGGTTTTAAGTTATCCTATACACAGATGATTTTTTTCAGGTGATTGGTATGCTGGCTGTCAGAATAACCTTATAATTCAAGATGAATTAAGACGGTTATTGATATGCTACTTACTGGCATAGAATGGAACATTGGGTGCAGTGTGAAAGAGTTTGTGTATGCCGTGTCCACAGTATGTCCTTACAACTGAGAAACCATGTGCTTGGCAGTGCTTCTGTATAATAGCTCCCACTTCACGATACTTCACACCAGGTTTCACTTAAAAAAATTTAAATAGATATAAGAATAAGAGAACGGATTCATATAATATCTACACTTAACAGTAGACTGTTTTCCATTAACACGTTGAAGACATATTATTTTTCACTTGTGTGAAACCTGTCCCAAGTTATTACAAGTATTCAATGGTTTTAAGCAGAATCAATGCAAATAAATAAATAAATTATTCATTAAATAAACAATAAAAAAAAACATTAGTGAGGACTATTTTCATTCTTGACATTTATAACAGAAAGATTTTTAACCATACCTTTAAGACAAATATTTGTTAAAATGACAAACTTTCATGGATAAAACAAAGAGGAACAGTCTTCAAAATACTGAAGGGCATAGTAAGGTTGGATCCAAGTCACTTCTTCACTTTATCATTCAATAGTCAAACTCGTGGACATTCCCTAAAGATTTTCAAGGAAAGATCTTGTCTACACACAAGGAAATGCTTTTTCAGCAACAGAGTGGAATCCGAACTTGAACAGTCTCCCTCAAGAGTTACATGTAATTGACTCAAAGTCTCAAACTCCATCGATACCTTCAAGATGAGACTGGATAAGCACTGGTGGTCTGAGCGATTTGAGTTAATTTAATTTAATATGATCAAAACCGTCACAACCCTGCGCATGTTCAAATTACTTTACTATAGAACATAACCAACCCTGAAGAAATGACCGAGGATTACAGGATCTACCTCTCCTCGTATCATGATGATGATGATAAAGAGGAAAGTATTGCTTCATGTGTTTCTTTGAAAGTTGTCACTTCAAACTAATTATCCTCGCTCTCTTATATCACACTTGGTAGCTCTATTGAAAGTTCTATTTTTAGCAAATGGTGATACAGTCAAACCTGCTTTAGTGACCACCTGTCTACAAGGACCACTTGTCTACAAAGACCATATTTGTTGTTTCCCTTGAAAATGGTTTCTTATTGAAACATGTACTAAAGGAACCTGTCTACAAAGACCACATTTTGTGTTTCCCTTGGGCGGTCGCTATAGACAGGTTAGACTGTACATGCAAATTGAAATATCACATTAGTAGCTGTTGATACGCTTATTTCTTACTATAGGTTCACATATCTTGTTGTATATATATTACACATAATGCATAAGTAAATACCCATGTAAATATTCTTACCTATATCTATAGCTTGCATCATACTCTCATAAGTTACTTTCACTAGTTCTTTCATTCTGTCATCTACTTTGCCCACAAAGAATGTTTCATTCAAGTCGCCATGGTAACCTTTGTAGTAAACAGTGATGTCAACTGTAGAAAACAAAGGCAAGAAATTCATCTTTTATTGGATTAACCCTGAATACGCTAAGTATGGGCTATCCTGTCGTTTATTTTATCTTGTAATGCATTATTCTATTCGTTATTGTTTTACTGAATGCATGTTGTCTTTTTATATGGAAATAAAACAAACAAACAAACAAAACCCATACAATAGCATGCAATGTAAATAGTGAATTCAAATAATATCCAACAAAGAGAGAAAATGTTCAAATGTGTCTCAATGAAATCAATTTATCTTGAAGGAAAATCATACTGATGAAGATTTTTAGCTCAAACTGGCAATAACTACTGATGCATTTCAGTGACTCATTTAAAATAGTCTACACCTGAAAATCATCTAAAGGTTATACTATGAAATGCTTGAATGATGAACAAAAGTAGAACAACTATTTGCATTATGAAAAGAAAATTAGTGCAGGTACAGAAAACAAAATAGGAGTTCAAAGGTCAAACATGATCAGCATTTAAAATGTGTTAATTGATATACACAAGTGTACAAAAGTCACAAATGGGGCAAAACCTAATCCAATAAAGCATTCGCACACATTTTTTTGTCTAGCAGTCCTATTCCATGTTTAGGGTACTTACCATTGACTATGTCACCGTCTTCTAAAGGTCGCTGATCGGGAATCCCATGACATATGACCTCATTCACTGAACTGCAGGATATAAATAATGTTGAATAATTGAGGACAACTTCAACCTTCTTTAGAGTTAACTGAATTAGCCAGAGACTGAGAATTTCTTTTTAAAGTTGAGACTATATGGCAATTACTACTCTGCACTAATTTTCTAACACTATTTGATTTTTTAACTTCAAATTTAGACCCAACACTATACCTAACCCTCATCAAAAACTGAACCTAAAACACAAGCTCTACTTTTTTGACATTTTTATCTGGTCAGATAACCAAATATTAATCTATTCTTTGTCTATCTGAAATATCTCAAAATATCCCATTACTCAATTCGTATGATAAAACACATACCTTTTCCCCGAGATATTATTAGTAAAAATGTCTTGACACGTCCTCCTTCTAAACAAAAACATTCAAGATCAAATGTTACTTACGTGCAGCATGACTTGGGGAATCCCTATAGTTGAGTGGTGAGGATAGCAGTTTCTCTCTATACATGCCTTGTGTACAGCATCATCAATGTCATCTGTTGTGATACCTGGCTTAATCATAGCCGCCGCTACGTCAAGAACTTCCCTGCCATACTGCCAATGAAAAAAAAATTAGAAACATGAAGAAATCTTTATAAGAAAAAGGCTTATAATGTGAAATTGGTAAAGTTCCCCTAGGATGAATTTCAACCAAAAGCACTACTGTGACTACAGAGATAATTTGGGGGATAAATTTCTGAGACCATGATAAAAAAGCATTGAAAAAAAAATCCATCAAAGATATGAAAATGTGCCACCCAGAGAAGGAAGAAGAAGAAGAAGGAGAATGAGAAGGAGGAGGGGAAGGAGGAGGGAGGAGGAGGAGGAGGAGGAGGAGGAGGAGGAGGAGGAGGAGGAGGAGGAGGAGAAGAAGAAGAAGAAAAAGGAAAATAAGAAGAAGTTGTATTTTTATTGACCTACCTTACATGCTGCCCTTAGACCTTCAATCTCATCCTTAGAAAGTTGCTTGATGTAACTGTTACCTCTGACAGCCATCTCACTAGCTGGGAAACCTAATATGACAAAAGGACATTGTTGTAATGCAGCTTAATACTAAATTGTAATTTTAAAACAAAATTGCAATAATACTCAGAAGTTTAAGTTTAAAGTAACAATAATACTTATTTAATGCTAATACATTGACAATGTCTCTAAGCTCTTTTTATGCAGACATATTATCACCCCAGTCATTGTATTCATGCTTGTCTGCATGCACATGTACACCAATATGCACATTCACCACTCCCTGTGGAGAATTCCAGCCCGGCCCCAGTAAGCCCATTTTACAGATGCTCACAATAGTCACCAAACTGCAATGAGTTCTTTCATCTGATCAGGTACCCATTCAACATCTGGGTAGAGAGTGGCAAATGTAGATAAATGTCTTTCTAAAGGAAACTAGTTAAGCACCAGGATTTGAAACCATGACATTTGCATCACCAGTCAACTGTTGAAAAACACTTGAGATATGACACCTCTATATGACAAAAGGACAAACTTTCAGGGGTTGCATTTATACATACCGTATTTGCCGGCGATAAGGCCGCAGCGCCGCATAGGCCGCACCCCTAACTTTGACATTTTGTAGAGGAAAAAAAAAGGAAAAAACCAAACTGACCAAACAAAATAATCGTAATTTTCTCGTAGAACACTATTTTTTTCTACAAACTGATACCAAATTCATCAATATTCTTATAAATTTACAGGAAGTTTACCTAAAACACATGATCGTAATTTAGCAAATCTTCATGGATTTTAAGCTTGTACTGTATCGCAGGCAGATTTGGTATCCTACATACATGTATAATACCCCTACCACGATGTGCGGTGTAATACGAAATTGCGACTTTGGCTAGATGCGCAGTTGCGTTCTTGCGGTAGGTCCGTAACGGTCCCTTCTTTTACTACTGGTTTTAGCAATGCAATGGCACGGACTTAAATCTAGATCTACCGGTCGAATTTGTTAAAAATAGGTAATGAAGTTTATTCACGAGATCGACAAAACTTCATGTCAACAATGCAACATGAAATAGTCGGTAAGATGTGTGGAGTTAATCTAGAAATGTCCTGTACCATTACTGGTATAGATCTAGTCATTGTACCGTTGGGAGTCCCATATGTACGAAATTACGTGCTGTTTTAACAGCCGATTTTTAACTGTTGTTGCGGATTGGCCGCACCCAGACTTTTTGATATTTTCAGAAGAGAAAATACTGCGGCCTTTACGCCGGCAAATACGGTACTAGCTACACACAAATCACTTCTCAGGTGATTAAAAAAAATTCTATCATGTATCATTTTAACCCTTTGTCTGCTAACATCAACAAATGGAACAAACATTGGAGTGCCATAGTTGACTATTTTCACATGCACAATGTGTATGGAATACATATACACACAAAACACTGAGGCAGATGCTGGTTGCAGTACACAGAGTTAATGAGAATGATTACCATCAGGATGATCAGCATAGTCTGGTCTCTCTATGGTAACAGGTAAGTCTCTTAGAGGGCCCTGATTTAAAGAAGGAAAGAAATATAATATAATGCAATGTAATCTAGAATGCTAGTTAGGTGGGACTTCATTTTTACAAAAATCTAATGCCCCATATTTGACTAAAATTAATCTGAGCCTCTGAAGTCAAGGTTTTCTCTGTTAAACGTTATCTTAGACCCAGGGTCAGGTTTAACTGAATTAGTGGAATACAGACCACTAGGTTCAGGAAATTACCTCATCAAATCAAAACTTTGTGAATTTATATCAGGGCTATAAAAAAAAACATATAAAAAAAAAAGAATGCTTTTCATTTCCTAATGACTGTAAAAGTAAGCCTTTTCACCAGTGCGCCTTTTTTAATAAAGATTTCTATAGCTCTTTTGGAGCTTTCAAACCTGAACTCCTCTCTGCTCTAATGTATTTTTCACTGAAGTATCTAAACACTCTACCCAGAGGACTGTACTTGCACTGGAAGAAGAAGAAGAAGATACATAGTCAACTTACCCGAGGAGATGGTCGCAGTTTTCCGGTGAAGAAAAAACCTGGCCAAGGACTATAAGGTTTGACTTCTTGTTTGGCTTTCACTTTCTTGTGGACTTGTTTATGCTCTCCCCAGCTTCCTTTGAAACATTCCTGTAAAAAAAAGAGAGAGACAAAAATAAAACTTTTTTTGTGAACACAACCTCAATAAGGATCTTTTAATTGCAGTATACTAAAGAAACCCTATTTGTTGGATTCAATCTAATATGATGTCTATTTTTGTACACCTTTATATTTTCACACTGTACAAATCTGTGGCTAGCAAGAAACAACTTCCATGTCTTATCTTAGCCCTATTCAAATTCATACATCAAAAACTTGTCTAATTTTTTTCTTCTTATTTTTGGTTTCTTTTCCCTTCTCACACTCATCTTGTTTCTCCTTAAGTCTCTCCCTCTCACTACTCTGTTCTCATTTCCTTTCCACATTTTTTCCTCTTCTTCTTGAAGTTCTTCTTTTCCACATTTCTGTCAATTTTTTTCCTGCTTTATCTCCTTTTGGAGTTCCCCCATATTCCCCTTCTGTTCGTTTGAGTCTTTTTCCTTCCAGTCCTACTTCTTAAAAAATAATACTAAAAAAGGAAGAAAAAAACGGCAATAAAATATTGTGATTAGATTTTGCTTCCTGTTCTGTGACATGTCTGTTATTCTTTTGATTTTTGTTTCCTTTTGATTTTTGTTTCATCTCTCGTTACTTCCATTTCTAACTTTTGACACCAGTTAGTCTATTCTCAAGTCTCGTCTCCTGCTTTGCTCTAGCTCTTCCTCTATTTCTAAATTTTCTTTCTTTTCTTCTTCTTTTTTGAAATAATTATTATTAACGATCCTAGATCTAGTCTATTTCAAATTTAACTCTTATTTTTCGCCTTATTTTACTTCTTCCTTTTTCTCACAATTATCATCCTGATCATAAATACAAAATTACAATCATCTCTTCACTCAGGGGAAGAAGTACAGGTGCTACCCACCCAGGCTAGGAGTCAGGAGCTCCCAGCTCCCATCATTCCCATGAAAAGAAACTTATTCTATTCTGCGCTTGTCGCACGTACGTTTTGCGATTGCAAACTCAACATACAGTACTCCGTATAGGCCGTAGGGGTCTAGATCTACATTTACAAAGTCAACACAACATCACCACTACACAATCCACTGCATGTGGGACTACACTCATTCATTGCACCCATGTTTATAATGCGGAAATGTGGTATATTCTATCAAAGAAGTCATCTATCTTACCTGTGAGCAAAAGAAAGATCCTGATATCTGAAGCTTGATACATGAAGGGCATTGTAACTTTGCTTCTTTCTCGCATCCCACTGTCTCACACGTGTGAAGAGTCGGATTTTCTACCTCTGCTGTCGCCATGTTGCTTTTTTTTCCAATGTAAAATTAGTCTCTTGTCTAAACTTCGATTGTATTTCATTGATTAGTCTTGTTCCTAGTTTTTACTTTGGAGATGCCAAAGTTTTCTGTTTGAATACCGAAACAAAATAATCAAAATAGGGATGTAAAACGGGGTTGCGATCATTTCACTTCCCCTTTTATAGAAAAAAAGTAATAATAAAGCAGGAAAGGGGCGGATACAGGTAAATTTTATCATGGCCAGGGCTAAATATCCCCAAAACAGTGTGCCAATGAATCAAAGGAACTGTGTCCCTTTTGCAGCCAACATCAAATTCTGTAGAACTTTTCAGTAATTATGAATATGTCACGTATTTCCTATCTGTGAAATTTAAACGTTAGCAGTGTCCTAGTATTCAAATTATGCAAGAAAATCTGTTAACTTTCTAGACTTCACTGTCAGACACTATTGAGTGACTGATTGACTTTTTTTTCTTTGGTAATAACATACATAAAATGAGCTGTAAAGGGTAGGCCTACATGAACATTTGTCTACATCAATAACCCACTTCTTGTAATGGCCAAAATTAAACTGATTGAATCTTTGCGCAGCACAAAACGTACGACCATTCGGTACAAGGGTCTGAAAATCAGACTATTTAATAAAATGACTGCAATCCCTAATCGATTCGACAACTAACGGTCGTTATTTCCCCCACAAAAAGACATTTTCAAGCCCTTTCGTTTTGAGGGAAGTTATAAATTAGTTTCAAATGCCGTTTGAATTTAACGTTTTTATTTATTTTGTTTTGGCCTGCAAATGGGACATATAGTAGGCCTACCTTTAAAGGGCAATTCAACCATTGTAATAAGTTCATTTCTATGAAAGCAAAAAATAAAGAGAAACTGAATGGAGAAAGTTTGAGATAAATCAGAACAATAATAAGAATGTTTTGAATGTTTAAAATATGAGATCACTACATAGTCGTGGATAACTCTCCCGTTTGTCGTGTACAAAAATATAATTGATTTATATATTTGGAATTAAAATTTATATATACCATATGGCGAGAAGCTCTCTGGAAATGTTTGCGTTCCATTGGAGTGGACAAGTCCTTGGTTGACTTCATAGAGAGCATGTATAAACAAACCAAATGCTCTGTTATGGTGAATGGAAAGATAACTGAATGGTTTGATGTCATAACTGGGGTAAGACAAGGCTAGTGCCTCCTCTCTCCAAGTCTCTTCAACCTATTCCTGGAATATGTGATGAAGGACATCGAACAACAGTACTAGATCATGAGTGGAATACAGATGGGTGACATGCGTATTAACAACATCAGATATGCAGATGACACCACCCTCATGGAACTCGTATTTGAAAACCTTCAAATCTCAACAAATGAACTGGAAAAGGCATGTAGAAGATGGGGTATGAAAATCAATGCAACAAAATGCAAAGTCCCGTGCAAAGTATGTCAGATGATCGATCAACAAGATATTTCACTTAATTAACAACACCAACATTGAGAAAGTGGATAAATTTGTCTTTCTCGGCAGCACAGTTCCTTCCATAGAAGATGACGTGAAGAGACGGACAAGACTGGCTGCTTGGGCATTCGGTAGGCTGAAAAGTGCCATCTGGTCCAACCAAGATATTTCTAGGAGACTCAAAGTCAGGATCTACAGAGCCCTTATCCTCCCTAGCTATTGCCACATATATGGAGCAGAATCCTGGACTCTCCGAAAATCAGATAGAAATAAGCTGGAGGTATTTGAAATGAGGTGTCTCCGGACCATCCTTGGAGTTCACCTAATGGACAAGATAAGGAACGAAGAGATCAGGCAGAGGCTGAACATCCCAAGCACCATATGCCAAAGATAACCAAACGGCGCTTGAAATGGTTTGGCCATGTTGTACGCATGCCGCATCACCGCCGACCTCCGGGACGCCCTCCAACGAGATGGAAGGACCAATTCCGGTGCGATGTGGGATTACCCACACAAGAGGCAGAGCAACAAGCCCAGGACAGATCAGAATGGAGCATGATTACAGTCGTAGGGGAGCAAGGGGACACACCGTCCTATGCACCTAAGTCAAGTATGACATGTGATAATGTACTATTTGAAAAATAAATCATCAAATCAAATCAAGCATGTTTTGGGGTTACAGTCATGATGAGTTGATCTGACTTGTGTTTTTTTCCCCTTCTTCTTCTTCTTCTTCTTCTTCTTCTTCTTCTTCTTCTTCTTCTTCTTCTCCTTCTTCTTCTTCTTCTTCTTCTTCTTCTTCTTCTTCTTCTTCTTCTTCTCCTTTTCTTTCTTCTTTTTCTTCTTCACCTTCTCCTTCTTCTATACTTCTTCTTTTTCCCCCTTTTTTTTATTTAGCATCCAGCACCTTACTGAGCAAGTTCTGATTGGCATGTTTTTCACATCTGGGATTTTTGTTCTCACTTTAATAGTGTTAAGTACACGTACTATTCTTGTAATCTAAACACTTGAAAAGTACATGCAAGGCCTGCTACATGACCGTAATTGTATTTGTTTTGCAGGTTGAGTTCTTTCATTGTTGTCGGACGAATTTGAAAGTTGACGGTTGTCAGGGGTTGGGTAAACTTCCCGTTTTTATTCGTCATCCATTCAAATAAGAGATAATCTGGGAACTCAAAAGGGGTAATGAGTCAATATTTTGATTGAGAATTACTCCTGCTTTTTTTTTTAGTGCTTTATCATTAATACTTCTCGATGATGAGTCAAGGCAGTGGCGTATCCAAACCTTGGCTTTGATGGGGGGTAAATTGGATGTTATGTGGCGTCCCATTTATTTCAGCACCGCATTTTGCAATGCCTTGATTGGGTTTGATATAGTCGCTGATGTCTCTAAATATTGGTGGAGGTGATGGGGAGGGGAGTAGTTAAAGGCTAGTGAAGTTTCAGTGATTAGAAGGATCTTCATGTGTCTGTTCTTTTCTCGGTATCTTCTTTGCACTAATAGTCGAGCAGATACATACATTGACCGATTCAGAATTAAACAAAACTTTGTTACTAGGGAGCAAACGTAGCGAAGTCCGAGAGACAGGATATTTTTCACTTTGACTCTACAGTGGCAATAATTATGCTTACTGGCATACGACCCGCTCCCTAGACCCCTCCCTATAGTACAGTTCTTCTTAAACTTCCCGATGTTACGCTCCTCCCTGTCTTATGTTTAGCTTTGGGATTTGCATACCAAAGGACCGAGAAGTGAAGTAAAGTCTTGGCATCCAGGGAGAAAATTCCATTGTTATCACCAGGGAAGGCAGAAGAAGGAGCAAGGCGGAAATATTATCGACAGTAATTATCATTTTCAGTCGCTCGAAATTACCTCAATAATTTCTAACTCACACTGCGATGCTGTCGGCATAAAGTTGCCGGAAAAAATAAAGGATATCACATACAATGTGGTGATGCATATAGACTTGGAACTGTCGACAAATTAAGGTAAGCAAAGTATTTGGCATTTCTTCGAATTCTTAGTGGCACTACAATCATGTTGAAACATTTGGTTATTTAAAAAAAATAAAACTGAGTCAGATTAATTGAAAAAGAAAAAATTTATATTATTTATTTTTCATGTTGAATCTTATAGAAGTCGTTTGATTTGCCATATGTTTCTTTGCCATCGGAAGGACACTTTTCTCCTAACTTTATCCGCCTCTTTCCTCGCCAAAGGGACTTCATTTAATTAGCCTATTCTATTATCATTTCACAAACAAAACAAACCTTTCTTTTCAGAAAGAAACTAGACCGAAATTAATGCATATCTCCCTGTATCATGATTCATGTCTATCTTTACCTTTACCTTAGTTTTGTTTTGTTTTTGGTTTTTGGTTTTTTTGGTTAAAGAATATATTGAAAAGTAAGCCTATTATAATTTATATAGGTGCAGTGTATTCGCAAAAATAGAAGTTTCTGGTGCAATTTTTATCAGCCCTTAAAAAGAATTTAGGCATACCACAAAAATACATAGTTTGTGGTTTGGGGTTGTAACGAAGGGTGAACATTCTTTGGGTCGTATTTCTTTTATATATTAATAAGAACTAATACCACACTGCAAAAACAAGGGTGTCAAATTCAAAACCATGAGTGTTAATTTTAACACTTTCCCGGTATCTATATCGGAAACACCAGCTGGTGTTATTTTACACCAGGGTTTGGAATTAAACAATTCAATTCCACTCTTGGTGTTAATATTTGATAACTCCTACTGGTGTAGATTAACACCAATATCTGGAATCATAACAAATTCAATTCCACTTTGGTGTTTATATTTTTGTTGATCCATTAGAGATTTTTCTATGGGTTTCTAATAGTCCCACATTCCATATTCCCTATTATCGACCATTATCGACCAGGGTAGAAGAACCAGTGGTAAACTGATAATTCATAATCGATGTTGGCAACTGTCCACCAATAGGTATATTCTAATCTCCATTGCATTAACTCCATCACATAGATCATTTGAAGTACATTCAAGATTAACATTTAAGTGATACAGGCTGGTACACGAATATATAATAAACATGCATGTTGTTTCTTGGTCAGTAGTGTTTAGGTCTATAATAATTTATCAAAATGGCAAACAAAATACAGAGTTTATTCTGAGCGGTGTTGCAAGCGTATTATAGTCCATTCACAGTTGGCGCCAAACATCAAGTTCAGATAATAGAAATGAAATAACAATATATTGGTTACCCTCATAAATCATGTACAACAAAATACATCATTTTGTTATGTCACGTTTTGAGTTTTATTTACGAGGGGGATATTTTGGGGGAAGTACGCCATAAAAATGAACACAATAGCTCTCCCTATAAAATGAAGGTTCTCATACAAAATACAAAACCGCCTATGTACGCTCGAACGTTCGCATGGATAGAACTTACTGTTGAAGTGCCACCTTTTTGTGCTCTGCACAACAATAATGCATCACGTTGTGATTGTCACTCAGAAAACCACTGAAAGCAAGTGAAGTTGTCTTTTTATGGAAGCGGGAATGCACTCCAAGTTTTTGCCGTGACCTCAGGGTCATTCCAGCATTATGATATCGGGATTCTTTTTCAGAGCGATTTTGATCTTTGGCCAAGAACTTGAATCTACACCAGATCTGACACTAGACGAGGGGAACATGTGATATTGCTTGTCTGATTTCCCGTCTCTTTCTCTCTCTCTCTCTCTCTCCCTCTCTCCCTCTCTCTCGCTCACTCTATCTCCATGAAAACGTGGACCGCGTTGGTATCTTTGTGTAGTCTTGCATATAATCATATCACGTATTTGATCATCTTTCTAGTGGCTGTTGTACGTGTGGTTGTTGAAAAGTAATCAGCCGCAATCTTTACTGTCTATTGTTCTACGATCTTGTGAATATACACGCCTTTAGCACCTAAAGTGTGGACTTCAATAGGCTTATCATGTTGTGGCGATTATTACTTTGTTTATATTGTGGATACATTGGAGTTGTTATCATACACACTGAAACGGAATATTGTGATTTGCGCATCGAAGTTCTGAAACGCGAATCGTAAGTTCGTAACTGAGATTCATTCTTGTATTATAGGATAGTGAAAATGTAGTCCTGCTACCATATAGCGACAGTGATCGCTCTCACATATAAATACAGTAAGTATATTTTGAGGGTTTGTCCGAGTACATATGCTCCAGCAACGGTTGCCTCGCGATCAAATTCTTACACAAACTGAATTCATGCATAACTTCAACTCTTGACCAAACACTTATCTTGACCTATAACCCTTGACCCAAAATATAACCTTAAATAAACTTGCGACTCTGTAACCCAACCTAACCATATTATCCTTGGCGAAATAAAGCCTGGAGCAAATGTTGCTGGAGCATATTCTTATATACTCCATTATAATTTTATTTAAAGCCCCACTGCACTACTTGTATCTACTTGCTCCCTCTATATAGAAAACAATGCCTATAAGCGGTGCCCGTTGGTCCCCCATGATCCTCTTTTTCTTATGTTATTTGAGAGCTGAGTTGATGAGAAAACCACCTGTCAGTGACCATGCTGGGAGGTCCAATCCCTCCTGGCCAAACTAGTGCAGACGGGCTTTAATCTTTTTTCAATTCCCGCTGCATTTGTACAGGGCCTCTCATTGCAGGAAACAGTTTTAATAGGAGAGAGTTACCATGTTTAACTAAAACGAATAAATTAATTAATAAATATACAGTCTCGCGCGGGTCACCTGACAGGCATTTTACATTACTAATGATATTATACGTATAAAACTTGAGCAGGTCTATACGTATCATAATTAAATACAAGTTCTCGTTCTACTGTTATAACTTTGTCGTTGTGGTGTAGCCTATTCACCTGTTCACAGTACTGTACGTCACACAAAATGTTTTCGGTTCAATGAGAAATATTCGTTCCTTGGCGGGAAGATTTCGTTGACATTAATCTTTCCTTTTCAGGAATGAAATCAGCATTCATGCAGGGTGCATGGCTCAAAATAACATAAACAATGCGAATAAATTACCAGATTAATAAATGAATTGAGAAATAAGATCCTCAATGGCATATCCAGCACTATTATGATTGATCCGGTTTACGCTAGCCTTATCCCCTTCGCTTGTAATTCCAGCATAAACCACAGAAATACATGTACTTCCATGACTTATCAATAATTCAATTACAACAGGACATGTACCAAAAGGCTTGAAAAAAGCAAGGGTGATTCCAATTTATAAGACTGGTGATAAGGCCAATCCCGGTAATTACAGACCAATTTCGGTATTATCCGTTGTGAGCAAGATTCTAGAGAAAGCTGTGCATTTTCAACTATGTGGTTTTCTAAACAAAAATGAAATATTGTATCCTAATCAGTCAGGCTTTCGTCCTCTTCACTCTACTGCAACAGCTCTAATGAAAATTATAAACCAGTGGGCTTTGAATGTAGATAACAATGAGTTAACAGGTGTTGCTTTCATTGATTTGAGGAAAGCATTTGACACTGTCGATCACGATATTCTGTTACATAAATTGACAGCCATTGGATGTTCTGATACTAGTATTCAGTGGTTTGTATCATATCTGTCCAACCGAGAACAGATGGTTTGTTTTAAAGGGGCTACTTTGAGTTCCTCAAAAGTTATGATGGGAGTCCCACAAGGTTCGATTCTAGGACCACTCCTTTTTTTCTATCTACATAAATAGTTTACCCAAATGTATTCATGATGGCATTGTTGATATGTATGCTGACGACACAACTCTAACGGTCAGCGGGAGTAATGTCACAGAAGTAGAACAAAAGCTAACCAAAGGTATGGAAAACATATTTTCATGGGTAACAACAAACCGTCTAGTTCTTAATGCGGATAAGACAAATGTGATGCTTATTGGATCACGATCAGTTCTTAACGGAGTAAATGATTTTTCTGTCACACTAAACGGCAGCTGTTTGAAAAGAGTAAAAGTGGCAAAATGCCTGGGTGTCATGATTGACGAGGAGTTACGTTGGACGGAGCATGTGGAAAAAGTTATTAAAACTGCTCAAAGAAATATAAGTGTAATTAAGCGAGCCAAAAGTTATGTTCCAACAAGATCTCTAAAACTTCTGTATAATGCCATCGTACTTCCTCATTTTGATTATTGTTCCTCGGTGTGGTCTGAGCGATTTCAAAGACAAACGATTAAATTACAAAAGGTTCAAAAACGAGCTGCACGTGTAGTGCTGGGAGAAGGATTTGAAGTATCTTCAAATGATATGTTTAGTCGCTTAGGATGGATGCCTATTCAGACACGTTTCCAGTTTGGACGTGCAGTGATGATGTATAAATCAATGCATGACATGGCACCAACATACTTAAAACAAGATTTACATCATGTTAGTTCACTACATGATCACAACACAAGACATGCTGTAAGGGATGCATTGTGTGTACCCAAATTTAGGACGGACACTTATAAAAATAGTCCTCTAATTTCTGGAATTAGAGTATGGAACCAACTTAAAAGTTCTGTCAAAATGTCACCTACTTTGAACAGTTTTAAACACGCTCTAAAAGCCCTGTTATCTGTAGAAGACGTGTAAGTGAACTTTTGGGGGTTTCGTATGAAATTTGGTTGAAATGGTTATCGTTATATCATGTATTCATACATGTAATGTATCCATTTTCAGCTATCTTGTAAACAACCTAAGTGTATAAGTTAAAGAGCAATTGAATGTAAATATGTATATAACAATTTTGGTATCCCGTGCGTTAAGCTATATCAGATTATTAAATGAACGTTTGTAATTTTTTATTTAATTTGAAAATTCCATTCACCTATTTCTTGTAAATGATCAAGGATGATTCTTGAATGATCAGTTATTTCATGGGGATACCAATTAATGTGTATTTTACCTGTTTATATGCTTGTGTATTTATCTATTTTGTTTTTGATGCTGTTATTTGTTTTATTATTACCAAACAGGGCCTCATGGAAGACCACCAAATTGGTGATATGTGCCACCCTGTATAAATATCAGAAATAAATAAATAAATAAATGACTCTGATAGCTACCTCACCTGCATGAGGAAGCTGAAACATACAGCATTTTAATCTGGAGGGGATTCCCCTTCCCTCATCCCCAATCCTCCCTCCCGTTTATCAATTGCTGGGTATTACAGTACTGCTGGTGGAAAAATTCCAACTGTTTGATTAGTTTCTTACGTATCAATTTCAGGTAGCCCCCCCCTTTCCGAATTGCATACTTTGCCGCATATTAAGGTTACAATGTCGCCGGAGCACTATCGGGTTACTTGGGGGTATTGAAAAGTACTTTATTATTATCGTCTTTATTATTATCGACTTTCGTCATATGATAAGAAGCAATTATGATAAATAATATTTAATGTGTTTGCCGAAGCTAAATAGAAAAAAGTTTATGAGGCTACTTTGCACCGAAGATTGAGAAAAGAGGGTGGAAACGTCGTTTATCCAATGATATCATCATCAATAGTGATCTGTCAATTTATGACAGGTTCAGTGACCCAATCAGAATTCTACATCAAGTGTCCCTCCTCATTCTGCGATTAAATCATCTAGAAAGCCTTGTTATATGGCATTATAAATGTAACTGGAACTTAATTCCGGATCAGAATTCGGTATAGGGATCTGCGTGGGGGTGGGGGTTCTCCCTCATTCGTTGTCGGTAGATATCAAATTGCAATGGCGTATCCAGACCTTGGTATTAGGAGGGGCAAAACACCAGGGCTTATGATGGAACGTATAGTGCGACAATAAGGGTCCCAATCATCAGGTATATCATAGTAATATTAATCGGACTATATAACCATGATCATAGCAGTAATACTACTTTTCTAGCGGGTAAACATGCATGGTGGACAAACAAAAGATCGTATTATGTGTGGGGATATTACAAATCTTTCACCTGTTTTCCTTCCATTGAAATTTTCATCATGCAAACATTATCTTAGATTTGACATGTACTAATTTTGATAAATGCTCATCACGTATATGCCCCAAGGGCAACTTTTGTGTTTTCGGAGGACAAAAAAGTTGGCAAAAATCCAACTATGTTTCGAAGCGATATTAGACCCATGGGTGGCTCATTGTTGTGCGGTGAATACACGTCTCTATTCAAAAGAAGTATGATTCTATAAATATGTATTCATGTGTATTTAGAACATAATATTATTATCATCACTATGGTTGATACAGATTTACTTTGTGTGGATTTCTTTGGATGAAACGATTCGTTAAAGAAATTATTTTTGACACGAGATACAACCAATAATAATTTATTAGCACCTAAAAATAATTCGTTGCACTGGAGTCATGAACTTTTCACGTCGCCCGGGTGGCAGAAGTGCGTTAGCGTAATACAGTGCCATCTGTTAAGTAACCTTCGACTCAACAAGTCTGGTAGCGAGTTTTCAAACCCTATCTTACAAGGATGAACTGGTGGCAGCAGAAAGAAGGGTAGACCAACCAAGACATTTATTAAAAGGCCTTATATCTTAGAGGCGCATGTTTATAGGAGTGTTTATTAAGTGGCGAACTAGAAGAGAATGTTCTGGAGAACTTAAGTCTCTAGATCCATCGCATCACCCCCAACAGCCCGCAAGCCATGGGACATAGATAAATAGATAGATAGAAGATGAAGTCATTCTGCCGTCATCCAATTATATAGGAGTCGATTGCCTGCTACATGTCAGAAACCGAAGAAACAATTATAAAGTTAATAATCATTATCAATTTCAGCATTGCCTGACATCATCGTTTCCCCCTTTCGTTTCTCTTTTCTGCAGATGACAAGTCACTAAGGCACAGTGAACATTGAAAAACGAACAGCGAATGCAAACATCTCTTCGAAAGTAAAACCGTTCGCAAATGTTTGATCATCGCTTGTCTCGCCGCCCGATGTAGGACAAGATAACATTTGCGACAGAAGGAAGGAATTTCTTTCTTCATTTTCACACCATGTTGACAATGTCCAAGGATTATTCTCAGTAAATTGAAAACTCATCCCCTGATTTTAACGTGTAATCCGTTAAAAGCAACGCCCAAGACATCATACATTCTGGGATATTCGAACATTGTTTGCACATACTTGTGAAAGAGTTTGTTAATGGAGTAATGGACTATTTGTTATGTTTTAACAGCCAGGTGTGACGTCTTTCCTCCTCTCCAGATTCCGAACGGTACTCTTCATCATGGAGTTATTCATGATGACTTCAATTCTCCTATTTCACCTGTAATCCGATGAAAGCAGCTCCCAAACAACATCCACTCTGTGTCTTTCGAACATTGTCTCTTATTTTAGTCGCCATCGTTATGAAAAACGCATGTTGAAAAAAAATTGATTTGGTTATATTTTAACAATTTTAAAGACATGCGTCTTTTTGCCTATCTCGAAGTCCGAGCAGTGTCCGACGATAATGAAAAAAGAACTGCAATGTATTGTCTCAACTTAATAACTCATTGAATAATAGCGTTCGAGATTCATCACATTATATAGAATTTTGAGAAATTCGCACTAAGTATTGATAAGACAGAAAACAGGGAAGTGTTTGGTTCAAAAAGTTTTCGGAATTTTGTTTCACTATTTATTTGATTGCATGATTGATGCACACTGAACATCTAGTACAATTACCCTACAGGCATTAATATCATATTTCTGTGTGGTATGTCAGAAAAACAGTCTTGGATAAAAGGAAACCCTTGATTCTGGATAGGCCTAACAGTGTTTGGAACCAGGGACGGATACTTTTATTTTGATCAGTGATTGAAAAATATCTGGACCCTAAACTTGAGATGCAGGGTTCGGAACCCTTTCTGAGCGACTTGGGGCTTGCACCCGTAGCCACCGGGGAGAGGGAGGCATCCCTTCACCTCTACCGCCGTAATAGCTGCCAACAGGAAAGGTTGCAACATGATCTGCAACGACTACAGTACCAGGTAAGGTTATTAATTAATCGAAATTACAAGATGCTTTGAAGCTTTGAAAGCAAAGGGGCCATAAAGCTGTCAAGTTGTTCCAGAGAGCAAGAGTAAGGACTGGGGATAGGGTGGTGGGGGCATATTAATCAAAGAACCACACCGGCCTTACAGGATTTATTTTTATTCTGTTTGTCTCCTCTCCCCTTTTTTTATAGTGGGGCGACATCTGAACTCCTTCCTTGCCCCCACCCCCAAATCGACGCCCTTTCTTAAGGACTAATCGTTAGCAGAATTCCTGATTAAGTTTAAATTATAGTTACAAGCTAGATGATATACAAACTGCTGTAAATTTAATTTTCTTTACCCAAGCATTTATTTTCTACCGCTGTTTATCTTCACCGTGGTACCTTTGTATTCGATAGTGGAATTCGATTTGCATTTACATTTAATTTACATAGACTGAATTGTGTCTTTTGTTTCAACAGCAAGAGCGAGTGTTGCGAAAAGCCAACCGCGAAATCATCGATCTTAACTTGGAACAGAAAAGGCGACGAGAGACTCTAAATCTTCCCCGACGTCGATCAGAGTGCCTGGGAGTTCAAAGACATCCGGATTCCAAAGACAGCTACCCACACGTTGATCACCGTCCATTTAGTAGATTCAAAGCAAGCAGCCATAGCAGTATTCATAGTTCTGTTTCCCGCTCGCCATCATCGCCGTCTTCGTCGACCAGCGGGTCGTTTCCACGACGTCGAGCTTCCATCAGCACACCAACAAGTCTGCCGCCGCTGCCGCGTGCAACAACGACAACAGAAGCTTCAAGCCCTAGCCCGAGATCTATTGAACAACTGCATTCGAGCTCTTCCACCTCGGTCGCCACCAAATCGTCATCTTCCATAGAGTCCATACAGGAGATGTACATGGACTCCAAATCGAAGAAAGACTTCACTAGGTTGAAGAAGGCCTCGGAGCGATGGCGCAATGCGGCACACCAAAACACAAGCGTCGAGAGAACGGGCAAGCCTCCCATTCCGACGAGCTCGTTTGCCGGTTCGTCCACCGGTAATAATCACGAGGTGCACAAGACTTCGAAGGTCTTCGACAGATTGAGTATGGATACGAAAACTTCCGCATTGTCTTCGGATAATTTTATCAAGTTGCTCAAGAATAAATCAAGAATAAAGACACGAGATGCACCCTCAAAGACATAGTAGGCATTTACACAGACATTTCGTGGTATTTGAGTGCTATACCAAAAATGTTAGCTTGAGTTGTAACCCGATTTGCATTTTATCATATAATTTCCTTCTCATGCATTTCTTATTTTCTCTCGTTACTTCTTGGTATCTTCTCTTCTTTTTAATTCTTTATTTCCTATTCTTTATTTTTTCTTTCTTTCTTTCTTTTCTTCCATTTTCATTTGAAATCCTGATGGCGTACCGTTGGTATAGGCCCTAATTATTTGCTTCTTTGATCACAATACTTCGTAGTCGTCTTCTTATTTCGCATGACGTGTTACAGCTTCTGGTAGTATTCTTTGCGGTTTTTAAATCTCTCAATTTGGTTGCAATTTCCTTCCTCGCCCTCTTTCAGTCTTTCTTGCACATTCTTTTATATTTTCATTGTCTTGTGTGGGCAGGAATTCTGTTACAGGTCATTTGTTAAAGAAATCATGACTTAAATATCAAGTTATAGTCTGCATAAGTACAAAAAATATATTTTACATTATCAGTTTGTATATTGTAAGACATTGTTCTTTTTTTTTAAAGTATCGATTGTATTAGTAAATTCATTTTTTGTTTTACGTTTTCAAAAGTGATTTGTACCAAAATACTTTGTTTAGCTGTTTGAACGGTTAGGCTCGACTAGCACATGTGCTATTATCTGGCCCCTTTTACCAACCAATAGTTTCTCTTCTTGTATATGTAAACACATTGTATGAAATGTATTATTGTATTGCTGTTGGTAAATAAAACAAAATCAATCAACAGTAAATGTTTTGTTTTTCGTAACTGAAGGATGGAAGTTGGATTGTATGAATTAGGGCCTTTGTTGAATATTTTTAGATGTAAGCATTAATATGTCACATTCCGAAGAAACATAAATGGGGACAAATATTTTGTTTTACATAATTAAAAACTAGAAAAAAATTGGTAAGAGTATGAATAATTTAAATAACTGTATATCATTCTCTCATTTCGGATATCATTTTCCACTATATTCTTAAATATTTGCATGCTCAGAATTTTTCATAATATAGAGCTTTTTACTCCTTTGGAAGGTAAAATAGACAACATCCAATTTATTGTTAGAAACGGAATTTTGGATTTACTTAACTCCGCTATGTTGAAATGGTTATGAATACATGTTATTTCTTTAACCTTCGTTTGAAATAATTTTACAGTGTCGAGTTCGAAATATATATGCTGTATAAACCAGGCTGGTATAAACAGCTTTTATTTGTGTATACTTTTCACATTGCCCGTTTCAGTTCATTTCCCAAAACGTTTATAATTTCACGTATTATTTACTAAATATCAATAATTATACATCAGTCATTCCGCCAAAGTCAACTCCATGCCGATCAATGTTTGACCATTCGGAGTAATGTTAGTTCGGTCCTTTGTCGGTGTGGTGTTGGTCACATCGGTATGACTGGGGTATTATGAGTTATGTAAATTCAAATTCAAATTCAAACTTTATTGATTTCAATCCAATTTCAATTTCAATTCTAATTTCAATCCATATGTATGCATTACATTAATTTTATTTAATTGTATAAATCCGTCCTGCTTGTTGATTTATTCCGCCCATGCCGAGTTTCGAGAGCTTTAACTATCCGTCCATGGCATATATATATATATATAGGAGCGAAAAGTTAATAATTTTAGTATAATTTAAATAATGTGATAAATATATTGTTCATTTTCTGATAATGTAGTATATTAATGACGTCAGGCGCGGATCCAGGGGGCGAGCGGGCCTTGCCCCCGCAAAAAGACGGGCCCCACCGCTGGCAAAAAATAGTTTTAAAAAATAGTGCTCACTACCCCTATACTGAGCGAAATATCGGCCGGCGCGATTTTCAACTTTCCGACCCCTTTTGGAAAATCCTGGATCCGCCACTGCTGCTGGTCACCATTACGTACCAATATTTGGCTCGCATGATTTCAATTTGGGCCCCCTTAAGAAATCCTGGATCCGCGCCTGGATGACGTCTATAGAAAATTGTATAATATGTGAATGTTTCGAAGCTAATATGTTTCAATAAATGTACATGTTTAATGTCCGACCGTTGAAATGTTTTGAAGAAATGAACATCATGACGGTTACAATATCATGATCATGCAGTCATCCTTTGAAAATACTGTAACTATGAAGACAAAATAAATGAATGAATAAACGAATTATCATCCAACTTCCAAGCTTTGTGAAAAAATTATCTGCCATTTTTCAGTCAGTGAGGATGTTCTCTGCAAGCCAGTGTTTGTATAGCGTTTACTTCTTATCAATATTCTAATCTAAAATAGGCATAGAATTCATGTGCATATCAATATGTTGGTGTTCGAATAATCAAATTTAGGTTAAGTGTTTCCCCCGACTACTTTTGCATATCTGGGTGGCTAGTATCAAATGTAGTTTGTTTGGATTCCTCCATTTTATTACCATTTAGCCCTTTTCGGTATATTGATTATCTCCCTCCCCCTCTCTCTCTCCTCTCACTCACTCACTTACTCACTCACTCAATATACGTATGCTCTCTCTTCCACTCATTTACTCACTCAGTGACACTCACCTTACATGACTTATCTCTCCTCTCTCTTTCTCTCTCTCTCTAGCTCACTTTCGCTTCCCTTCTCTCCTATCCATCTCACATCCCTTCTCTCCCACCCTCTCTCTCTCTCTCTAGCTCTCTTTCGCTTCTCTTCTCTCCTATCCATCTCACATCCCTTCTCTCCCACCCTCTCTCTCTCTCCCTCTCTCTACACATTCTGCGTCGTTTATTCCACTCTCCCTTCCTCTCATCATGGATTTGTGGTAGGGTCCATGCTCTCATTAACCCCAATACTACTCCTTCTCAGTTTAACTGGTGTTCCGTTTCAAACGATTTTAACTGATCTAAAGAACATTAGGAAATGAATAACAGTGTAAACGATTTCAATTTTACCACATGTGTATATTCACAACTCACAAAAAACATTATAGACAGGAACATGTACAAAGTCTACTATACGAATAATGCCTTTGTATTTGATATTAAAAAAATTATCCTTTCTCGATTAGGCATATGCCTTAAGACTAATTCACATCCAAGATTGTGTTCCATTTCCTCATCTCATTCAGATCATTTCACCCTCCCTGCACTTCTCCTCTGTCTCAGCACAGGCGTATACGGGCATGATTTCGCGGGGAGGGCGTCTCTCATGTTAAAGATACTATGTCCCTTTTAACATCAAATTCTGTAGAACTTTAGGAATTATGAATAACATGTATGTCCTATCTGTGAAATTTAAACGTTACATGTCCTAATATTCAAATTACAAGAAACGTTTAAGACTTCATGTACAAAGTCTACTATATCTTTGGAATAAATTATAATGAGCTTAAAGGGTATTTGACATCAATAAACTTCTTGTAATGGCCAAAATTAAACTGATTATCTTTCAGCATAAAGTACGACCATTCGGTACAATGGTCTAATCAGCTGGCTCTAAGCTTAAGTCGATTCGACACTAATAGTCGTTATTTTCCCACTTAAAGACATTTTCAGCCCCCTTCAGTTCTAAATTTGACGTTGGAATTTAACCTTTTCATTTTTGGGCCTGCAAATGGGACATAGTACCTTTAAGATGAGAGTGCCGTACTCTCTAAATGCACATTTGGGGTAGTCATAGTTATTAGGTTCACTTAGTTTGGAGTTAACAAAAAATCCATGCTCATAACTAGTGGCATCCGTTCGCAAAAGAGTAATTCAAACGCTGGTTAGGAATGGATAGTCCAAAACTGATTCCTATAATGATTCATAAAAGCGTGAATTTCCAACCCTCTGCATTAAGAGAGTAAAATTTCATATTTCAACCGGATGCTTTTATAAATATCTAGTTTTTGATATCAGGAGCTTTGAGGAAATCTGATTGCAATTACATTTCGTTTTTCCATCATCAAAACCACGGCCCTGCATATTTTTAACTTGGTTGCAATTTATTGCAAGTCCCTGATACAAGAAGTATAAACATGTCTATCAAAGTTCTGTGCTTTCCAGAAATGTGTTGTTATCAGTGTTACCAATTATTATTATTTGTTGTTGTTGTTGTAAGACTTAACGTTTCAATTATGTGACTCTTTCAATGATACAGCTTAGATTGGTTTCTCCATCTTTTTCAGCATATCTTGATAGCTCTTACTCCATCTGATATAGCGACAGTTCTTCATCGACATGATGAACTCCGACATGTCTTCCTTCTCAACCGGTGTCGTAGATCGAGACGTACTCGCCGACTCCGTCGTTTCGTTCCAGTCGACGCATTTCGTGACGAACGGCTTATCCGCCTCGTCTTCCTCTTCGTCCATCGATGTCTTGTCGGTTTCGTGGTCGATGATCTCGGCTTCGGTCGTAGCAGACGGAGACGGTTTGGGAGAAGCAGGAGGTGGTAGGTCACGATCGAAGATACTTTTGATTCGATAACCAAGTTGAGCCACGGTGATTTTCCCGTTGCCCTTTTCTAAGACCATGTCCTCATACAACCGACCGTCTTGGGGATCCAGCATGAGAACTTCGACTTCGTGGACTTCGGAATTCGGTGTTCGAGGACTCAGAGTGTCGTCTTCTTTTCCACTGTCAGCATTATTTTCGTCATCCAATGACGGCAATCCATTGCTACCATCTTTGTCGATATTTTTCTCTTCTGTATCTTTCGAAATAAAATTACCACTATTAGTGTTCCCCTCAATGACATCATGGCTTAAACCATTGGCAATCTTTTTACTACCCGACGTTAGAGGAGGCCTTGTCTCAGGACACACCGGCTTTGATTCAGAAATGTCTTTTACTTTTTGTCGCGCCTCCGCCTTTTTCCTTGATTCCTGGTTCAGTGTAGCAAACCTTTCCCGCTCGCGTTTCCGTCTTTCCCGCCTCTTTATATCTCTCTGTTTGAGCCTCTCCCGTCTGTCCTCTTCCTCATATCTCTTCATGTTCTCGTTTCGAACAGCAAGTGGTGAGATCAAGCGAATATCCTCTAGATTCTCTGTCTCGGCAAAACTCACGCCCTTTCCGCTCCCTGCTGAGGTTGTACGTCTCCTTCGCCGTGGCGAAAGAATAGATTTAATCGGTTTCTTATCCTTTGTTGATTTCCTTGATGACGACATCTCTGCGAGGCATTCGTCGCACAGGCATTCTTCGTCCGAGGACAACTCTTCAACCCCCATTGACATGAATGGATAGTCAGTCAGGGGATCCTCTTCGATTTCCTTTTTGCACAGCAGTTTATTTTTGACGGTCTTGTTTCTGTTAACATCGCTCCTTCCTCGAGATATATCAGACAATTTGCTTGATACATCCTCCATGATTGGTGTCTCCAAGCCCAGCTCTGTCTCTATATCGTCATCGATGTCCAGCCTTTGGGAGGACTCATTGCCCTTCTTTCTTCCCTCCTCTAACTTCTTTTTTCGTCTACATCTCGACAGTTTCTTGCAGTTTTTGTTTCTCTTCTTCTTTCCTGCAGATTGCTTTTTATTAACCAGTAGAGGAAGTTTCACCACATCTTCGTTGGGTACTTGTTCTTCGTTAGACACTTGTTCTTCAGTCTCTCTGTTGATAGGTTTACTGTTCAGTTTGGGTAGTCGGTACTCGACAGTATCACTCTGTGTTACACCACGCCTTTTGATGGTCGAGAAATTAAGCTTTTGTTTGTGTGTCATTTTCGTCACGACACCACCACTTCTTTTCGAATGCTCCTCCTCTATGGTAACCATGTATGATGACGTGTAATCATCTTCGGATTCGACCACGTGATCATTCATAGAAGGAGAGACATGTCGTGCTTGTTTCTTTATCTTCCAACCACCGCATTTACCCTTCTTCAGTCTCCGATTGGCCTGCTCCCGGGTCTCTTCTTGCATCACCCTAAATACTTTCGAGCTATCCAGGGTGTATGCACTGCCCTCTGGGTTCAGTCTTTCCATGTCACTCCGGTAGTCATCATCTAAATCGTAGCACTGAACACGAGTCATGATGTGCGGTATCTTGACGCTTTTCTTCTTCTGCTGTGACATACCATCGTCCCAGAGGCCACAGTTCAACGCTGCTTCAATCTTACGGTCGTCAACCCCGAGCGGGCGGATAGGTCCGCGCACAGGACGCGGTCGATGTTTCGACGCAAATGACGGCGAAATTTCCTCTAATTTCTTTTCTACCGGTTTCCCGTCTTTCCGTGCCCATTTCTCGTAGTCGTAGATGATGGCCTTTTCTCTGTTTCTGGTGAGTGATGACAGGTAGATGCGGTCGAGGGTGGTCTTGGTCTCTTTGACCTTCTGGAAGAACTCTCCTCGGAAGTCAGCATCCTGGGATGAGACACCATGTCTGCAGGTCAGTGCAGGAAGGGACCAGGTGAAGTTGACCGGCTCCGTGGCCAGAGGCATCTGAACAAATAGAAAGTAAAAATACATTATGTTATAAATATTACTTTTAATGAAAATTGTTGTATTTCTTTTATTTAACTTTGATTTGGGTCAGTTTAGGTATACAAATTCATTAAAAAAGCATATGACGCTTTTGATCAACCATAACTAAAAAGTTAAGAATACATCAAGCTGAACTTTGCACAATTTCTTCGGGGTGGAGGATGTCATCTCAATCCCGAAAATAAACTTTCCAGTTCTAAAATTGTTGACACTTCATAGGTGACAATTTAATTTCGTCGTTGGAAATATATACGATAAGACATCCAGAGTTATAGATAAACAACCTGTCTATCAGAATGTGAAGTGATGGTTGCCTCATACATTATGAAATGTGTATGGTGCTAGATGGGCTTATATTTCATTAACAAAACGCGCCACACGTTTTCATCAAACTAACCCGTACTAAACCCGTATCACTATTGCCACAGTGATTTTTTTTCTCACTCACTTCATTTTATTGTTAACAGAAAAGCAACGTTTGATTAGTTTAATCAAATTGATAAAACAAAGTCACTGTTGTGAATTCCATCTCTAGAAACTCGTAGCTAATTTGTTTGGCCTAATGAATCTGAACCTCTGAACACAAGAAAACTATTACAGAATTATATTCATTGGTCATTGTCTATATATATATATATGGATGCGTTACAAAAAGAAAACATATATACGTAATCAAAACAAGAGGAAAAAGAGATACATACGAAGGAAAACATAATTATGTTGATGTAAATACGTTAACATTTTTTGTTGTAAAAAACAGAAGAGATAAATTCACGGTATTGGCGTTTGCTCATTATCGTTGAGAGCGCTATCCACCCATTCCCTGAACCAAACATTGGGTCACTGGCGAGACTTGAAAACTTTTGGAAGTGCATGTTTGAAAATCAGTCCAAAAGGTGAGGGAGAATAATTATGATGGGTCGTGAAAATGGTCTGGAATTTCGTTTATATCAATCCTCTACGTATTGTATTGAAATGATTGAAAATCTTACACCTTTTTGCCGAAGTGCTAATAGTAAGTTAAGGAATTCATTGCATAAACTTTGAATGTGATCTATTTTTACACGATAAGGAAAATTGATTTAGAAAATATATATAAGACTATTAAAAGTCATATGACAAAGAATATGTAGATTTTTAAAGGACACTCGTTTCATTTTGTGCATGTATAACGGAGAACCTCAATATCTTGTATAACGGAGAGCCTCGGTATCATTGTTTTCTTGTTGAAAAGGCTTTAAAACTTCATAATATTACAACACTTTACACAAAATAATATGAATGATAAATAACAGTCCATTTCATCGAAACTATATTTAGCAAATTACTCGACTGCCTAACACAAGATGGTAATTGTATCGTTCAAATTGGAATAGCACCAAGTAAATACTCACCTTGGCAAATTGGCGAATCCACAAAAGCAGTCACTGTGATGTATTAATAAAATGATCAACGATCCTGAAGATCCATAAGTCGGGGTAAATCCAAATAGCTGTGACGAGGCTGCATTCAAAACTCTCCTTGGGCTTGACGATGATGACATTCAGGTTAAATTTCAGTTTTGACCTGCATAGCAGAATCGCGTTATATGCTCCTGCTTCCGATCTTATAGGACAAAGATGAAAAGTCAATGATGTTCCACTTACGTAAAAATAACCAGGATCACCAGGCTGTTATAATGTCTCGAAAAGAGAATGATAAATATCGTTTTAATGACATAAGAGTCATGAAAACTACAACTTGGTTGAAGATGAAGTTGTTTCCTATTCTACAATCCAATATCTATCGGCTTTTGAATTAGATGATGATGAACTAGATACTGTTGCTGTTGCGATCCGGTTGTTAGAGATAGAAGTTATGAAAGTGAGTGGCGGGTCTTCTTGTAAGTGAAGTAATGATTTGGCGATAAGTTAGGATATGGGCCAGTCAGGACTCAGGTCTGTTAGGTTTCCAAGATGTTGGGATGTTGGTTGCCTAAGGAACAACATCATTACTTGCACTCGCATAATCAATTACCCAAGTCATTAATTCTGTTTCATCTAGCAACAAGGAAAGTGGTGACATGTCTATTATCCAGATCAATTGTCTTCCCCCTTTAGACTTTGACACGTCCTTTATTATTGAAGTCTAATTGCCATACCGTTTAATTCTAAAAGGAAATGTTCTACAATGAACACGAGGGAATAATCGGTTAAGATGTGTTAGTGGCATTATGAACTCTACGAAAGAGCCAATTGAAATGAAAGAGTCCTATTCATATGAGTCAATAGGCTTAAGTTCATTGTCGGATTAGTTAATCCCACCCATAATGATCCCTGTACACAATGAGCACACGTCCTTCATGTTCAGATAATTGAATAGGAGTAAACGATGGAAAGAGCTCTGTGAAGGTGATAAGAATCCCATCAATCAAGTTGCACAACAACATCCCAATTTTTCTTCTGGTGGATGGCGAGGGTAATGGGGGTATAAATAGCTTTGCTGGCTGAAATTAGACTTTAATTTTAATCGTGATACATAGGCCCTATGTTTTTCATACCCCCTCCGAAATATGCACGTTTTCAATTCGTTAATAAGCGTAAGATCGCATTGCTTTTTAAAAACATTAATTACCCCTATAATGTTGACAAATTTGTGTAAAAGTGATTAATTTGCCATAATCAGGGTGATTTTATTGCACAAATATTACAACTGCCACAATAAGAGCAAACGAGTAAATTGAAATATATCAACTTCACTGTCTCATGATTAGTTTCATATAAGCGTGACAACTGCACTCTATTTCAGCTTTAATCATAATGATCCGACTGTTATAATGGGGCAGTGAACTCCTATACAGCTGATGATAACGGATCAAAATAAAAATTCTAAGCGAATATGCACGTAACTTCGTCATATTTCCTAACAGCAACCGGGCATTTTATAACAGATCACCTCTTTAGATTTAATATCGCTTTGGTTTTTTGAAAGCTACAGAGTTACTTTGTTGTACGCATACTTTTGTTTAAATATAAAACGAAAGAATAGAATGAGTGCATTGATTCTTTGATAATTTGTCTCATGAGTATGATAAATGCACTCTATTCCTGAGACGTCCTCTCATTGTTTAAATGAAATAGTGAACTGCATGTATATATAGGATTTATTGAATCAAAGCAAATCACACCAAAAAACAAGAACAAACAGTTCGCAGATTGACACCTGTCTTGGGTACAATATAAAATTAAAATCAAGCATACATAATAAAATGGCAGTAACGAATACATAAATAAGTTACATAAGTTAAAATATCAAATAACTATCATTACTGAATATTGCAAAAAGGACATAATACCTTCACATTTAAGAACTTGTAATGACTGTAACTTGGGAAGGGTTGGGGATGAACTTCATACCATAATGGATTGTAATGTATATAAGGCTAAAA
Source organism: Mesocentrotus franciscanus (assembly GCA_037976565.1). NCBI lineage: Eukaryota > Metazoa > Echinodermata > Echinoidea > Camarodonta > Strongylocentrotidae > Mesocentrotus > Mesocentrotus franciscanus. The sequence continues at coordinate 4,893,822 of CP137685.1, forward strand.
GGGGGGGGGTGGGGTATTTCTCAATAAAATGGCTGAAATATCTAGACAGTTTAAAGATCTTAGCGATGAAGAGATATTTGTAAACATTAAGCAACTTGAGAATGAAAATGTAATTGAGCACTTCTGTAAGTATATTAAAACAATCATAAATACTCGAGGGGAATTTTAACATCCCACCCGTTCTTTTAGAACATCAATATCGAAATTATCATTCCCATTTGTTATGTATCTTTATTGTCAAACAAAGACTGGTACGTGTCATATAATTATTTTGTAATAATATCATTTACCACTGTATAATATACAAGCTACATTGTTTATTGTTAATTTATGATTACTCGAGAAACTATACCACTTGTTGAATTTCTTATTTATATATTTGTTTGATTTATGTATTGTGAAACAAAATGTTCATGTATATGAATGAAGTTACTAATAAAATTCAAAATTCAATAACAACCATAAGTATACATAAGTTTATTGTTAAGACTACAAACTGTGCCCTTAGAAGTACTAATTTAGTGTTGCCTAAACCGAAAACACAGAATTGTAAACGTACGTTTTTGTATCGCGGAAGTAAATTATATAATGGGTTATCTATGCACACTCGACAATCAAGAAGTTTTGCTATATTTAATAAAGAAATAAAAAGTTTAGTTTGACAGAAAAATATGTTTTTAGATAATATTAATACCAATTTATGATTGAAAATAAAAATTTGTTTATTGTTCTTTGTAATATACCCTGGAGGACTTGGGAGAGGGTGGCGGGAGGAGGTGGTGAGGAGAGGGGGATAGTGCTTTGGTAAATTACTATGATTAAACATTGATATTGTATGTAAATTAATATGACATTTTGCTTTTGGACCCCATGGAAGAACAGGATCATTTTGAAAATGGTCCTGAAATGGGCTATCCAACCGTTTATCTATAATTATGTAACACATTTACTTACTTTCTTATCATTTGAAATGTGTTTTATATGTATCTTTTTTAAACTTGTATGTATATAATGGATTTCGGAAATAAAAAACAAACAAACAAACATACATCATTACAAGTACATCAATAGAGGACTCTCGAGCTGTGCAATAACTAAATCAGGCACAGACCGAGAGTCCCCTCCCAAAAAAAAAAATGAAGAAGCATAAGACTATATAAAGGGGTTTTAAAAGATTAACGGTGAAGAGAGGGGAAGACAATGTCAGCTAAACAAAATTAAAGTGCCTCGCACAACCCAGTGTAAAGTTGATGTCACCGAATAGATCGCACAAAATACTCCATTTACCACGATATCTACAATAAAAGAATTTAAAATAAATCAATTTCATCAATGCTATATAGAAAATTATGTTTATGAGTGTGACAAAATAATGCACCATATTCCCGCTGTTATCCTGGCGTGTTCTGATTGCTAACACGGGACATTGAACTTCAAGTGAAGTTGATGAAATCAGAAAAATGTCACGTCAACGATGATGGCCCAATCAGCAAGGATTATCACTTTACAGACATTAACACTAATCTACACGTTTCCTGTTCATCTTAAAGGAACTAATCACCTTTTAGAAACAGAATTTTAAAATCTATTCAAAAGTGCGTGAAGGGGAATATACAATCATGTGTATATTATTTTATGTCATTATCATGGTTATTAAGTTTTGTATGGGATTTTAAACTCGTTCCCCTTAACGAAATAATGTGCTTTATAAAATATAGTTATACATACAGTGGAACAAAGAGAAGTTTTAATGTTCTCAATTTTTTTCTATCCTATATGTTACTTATTTCTTAAAACTTCTAGATAAATCAGTAAAATAGATGAACTAATTTCATGAAAGTGAAACACAATGTATGCTATATAGGCCTACTAACTTTAAAGGAACACTGTGTTTGTTTGTTTGTTTTTATTTCCGTATAAAATCATCACAACATACAAATACATACATAACACACCATTTCAGGTGTATTAACAAAATACGCCTGTTCTTCCATGGGGTCCGGATAAAAAGCTATTACATAAAATCAGATATTTTATACAATCACGGGGAAATTCGAATTAAAAGTAAATTCAATATAAACATTTCATTAAACAAAACATAAACGATATAACTGAGCATGTATAGTATATTTTCGAGTCTAATAAATTCAATTTACATTTAGAATTCATATTCAGTGTATTTTATAAGGGATACAGAACCGCACGAACCCTGAACAAATAAAGTAAAAGGAAAGAGAGGTAAACAGATTCTTGAGCACATTTCTAAGATACTGTGAAAAAAGTTGTCAGATTGGATTTGAAATTTTGAATCGTGCAAGCACTACGGGTATAAGCTGGTAATTTGATGTACAATGAAGCTCCTCTGTAATAAAATGTTCTTTTACAATTATTGTTTCTCGGTCTAGGGAGACTTAGATTACCTATAGAACGGACAAGGTACCTGTCTGCTTTAATTGGTATAGGACGTTTGATATATTCAGGAATAAGATTATTTAAAATTTTATACATCATAATATACATATGTTCTTCTTGGCGGACACTTAGTGTCTTCCATTTTAAGACTTCGTGGATATGAGAAGTTGAAATATGAGAGTATGGATTAATATCTACAATATTATTTTTGGGAGTACCGTAGAACCAATGAAGAGTAAACATTATTGAATGTCAACTTGGAAAGTGAAAACAAAGGAAAGGAGAACATAATATGTGAGAATATAAGAAGATGGAAGACTTGTAATCGATTTTTGATAATGCATGTTACCATATCTTTCTACCATTTGATTTTGATTTTGATTTCCATAATATCTTTTATCGTGCACTTTTTCCCCTGTCTCCATTCCCTCTTACTCTCTGTCTCTGTCTCTCTGTCTCTCTGTCTCTGACTCTGTCTCTCTCTGTCTCTCTCTCTGTCTCTCTGTATCTATGACACCCCCCCCCCTCTCTCTCTCTCTCTCTCACCCCGATTATTTTTTTTCTCTCACGGTCTCACCCTCCCCACATTTCCTCTCTCTCTCTCTCTCTCTCTCTCTCTCTCTCTCTCTCACCCCCATCCCTATCCCTATCCCTATCCCTGACATTACATATCTTGCGCTCCCCTCAAAATCAAATGGTCTTGATGGTTGAATTTTCCCCCTTAAATAAATAAAGTTCAAGACCATCTGCCATTAAATAGTAATTAGGCCTTGAAGTCAGAGTTGCTTTAATTAATGACCAAAGGGCAGCTGATGAGCGTGATAATGACGAATTATTAGCCTTCTTAGGTCCAGGTCATTCTTAATTTGCCTACATACTATATTATAGCCTGAGTGATCGAGACTAAAACCTTATTCATCATTGGATTGACGGTAATCGCTTCTTTGTTAGTCCTATATAGGCGTCGTGCGTAACTATACAATTCAAATGACCTGTCATGGATAGGGATATTTAGATGTTGTGATTTCTTAAGCCCTTACCAGCAGATGTTTCAAGTATTCCCGGAAAAAGTGGTGCAGTTCCTTTGGAGGGGGGGGGGGGATGACATTATTTGAACATCTTTATTGCATACCCGGACACAGTCTATGATAGGCACATTGCAGTTTGCAGGCATAACCAACGCCCTTTTCCCTTATACCACTTCCTATATAGCTGGAGGGGATGGATGTGAAGGGGTTCATAACTTTACACACCCTCTATGAATATGCCCTCTACATCATGATATAGGGTTGTATTGAAGAAACTGTGGCATTGACCTTCTGTGAATATTGGTTAAATATTACACTGATAGGCTAAAACAAACTCTTAACGATGACGTGACGAGTGACGATTAGGCCTATTGCTCTCACGGTCAAATCAAATTTATTCTGATATAGACTTTAACTTTGAGTGAAAGGATTATCCATGAACTGCTCATTTGACTGATGTGATGTCGTTGATACATGTAAGAATATATTGGTTTATTGTATGTGTGTGTTGTTTATTTAACGCAAAAATATTGGCATAATATTATGCAGAAATAGCTAGAAACTAGGTTTCTCAACTCATTCGTTCCTAGCTCAATCAGGCTGTTGAATGAGGAGGGTTTGGTTTAGTTTGGTTTAGATAGTGTTAATTAATTAAATGCTCCGAAGCTGATAAAATGATAAATAGCTTGATATGATATCTTACATTCGAAAATAGGATACCCTCTTGTTCCATGTATTACTATTATCCTATGGTACAGACCTGTCTTATTAGATCTGAATTACGAATTGAACTTAATCTGAATTTGATCTGTATTATGAATTGGATTTGGTCTGAATTATGAATTTAATTTAATCTGAATTGTGAATTGAATTTAATCTGAATTATGATTTCAATCTAATTACTTAGTCCTAACTATATGCATTGGATTTTGGTCTGCATTTTAATCTGAATTGTAAATCGAATTTAATCTGAATCATGACCTGAATTTGATCTGTATTATGAATTGGATTTGGTCTGAATTATGAATTGAATTTAATCTAAATTTGTGAATCGAATTTAATCTGAACTATTAATTCAATTTAATTACTTAGTCCGAATTATGAATTGGATTTGGTCTACATTTTGTACTACATCTGTATCGCATTTCGTGTTATCCATGTTAAGACCAATTGTATTATTCTGTATCCATTTGTATCTTATTGTTGCTTATAATCTGTAATCCTGTATCCACATGCAAACGAAACAAATTTCCAGTAATTGGACAATAAAATTTGAATTGAATTGAATTGAATTGAATTGAATAGGGGAATTCCCAACAGACGAGTGGATGTTGGCCTAATGCACCTAAAGCTATGCATCTTGGCTGCAACGCGCGTTCTTATAAACCCATTGCAAGATGTATTGTTTTTCATCCGGAGTATTCAAACGTAGAGAGGGGTGGAAGGGTGGGTGGGTGGGGGGGGGGTGGAGACCACACATTTTTCTTTCTTATCATTCTAGATAAATGAAAATGCAATACGAGTTTTTTTTAAATGCAGATTCATGATTAATACTGGACAAACTTGAACTCCTACCTTGCGTCACTCTCTCTCTAAAAAAAAATCCCTATACTGAGGTCGGAGCCACCCCCCTCCCCTTCAATTTTGAAGACCCGGGAAATGTATAGCTTTATGTTACACATGCTGCAGACACATCAACTTCACACATGGCTCCTTTCAACAAGAAAGGAAGAAAGATTTCAACCCCTGCTATTTCCCCCCTTTTTGTGGACACGTCACAGACTGTATATGGGGATGAACATGACAGTGATGATGAAGATGATGATGATGATGATGATGATGATGATGATGATGATGATGATGATGATGATGCCGTGATGATGATGATCGATGATAATGACGAATACCTTTCCTTCCGATATTTATTTTAGTAATACAATAAATTTCTGTATTACTAAAGTAACAATTCGTGAAAGGAAAAGGGGCAACTGAAGTAATATCCCCATTTTCCCGAAGATTTTAGAAGAGGGGCGTAGCTGCTTCAAAGTGCTCGTGATCTACCGTAGATTTCCATCATTTATTATGGTTCTACACGTGCACGCCTTCTCTCAGCTAGCTCCCGATCCGTTCACGCATGCGTAAACTTATAATAACATTAAGCCAATATGGCCGCTGTGTAGACTATCGATTTGGATAAGGAACTGGAAATAAATTATAGCGTAATTCGACTTTCGTGCATACTTTCAGCTTGTCGTAGGGTAAGTTATATCCATATGATGTCTGTGGATTGAAATATGTATTCAGGTTGAATGAGATGTGAGTGATTGGTGTAATTTTGACAAATTTGTACCTCGATTTGAGCAGACTAGAAATCTTCATTCATTGACATGACATAGCCCGCTGTGCTGTGCGGACAGTCGTGTGATCACTGGCACTCACTGCACTGCTGCATTGAAGCTGCACCGTGACAGGGCCGAACACACGACCCTGTGCTGCCGCAGTGGTCACTGGTCCACCGCTAGTTTCTGGGCCTCTAGCTGTGTTTTTTAACTGAGTGGCAAACTGCAATCTGGCTGACATGACAGCTGTTTTCTTGCTGTACAGTGCTGTCAATTATTTGTATTGTTGTTGTTCCAACTGAAGAGTGCGTGATGTTGAATGAAAATGTCAAACTCCAAAGACAGTCACAAAGTCAACTTGACCAAGTTTTATTTTTTGCACTGGTCCTTTGCTATTCAATTGAAAAGAAATAGATCTATTACCAAAAAACAAGCATGAACAAATAGACAAAAAAAAACATCAAACAAACAAAACAAAACAAAACAAAATGAAACAGAACAAAAACACATGATTCATGAACAAACATAAAAACTGACAACAGAACAGACTAGACTAGAATTAACTAGAAATCTATCGATCAATGTCTCATCACAAGTCAAAACATTGACAAGACAAGACGATTTTATAAATACTGAGTAATTGCAAAATCAGACCAAGCAATTATAATCGAAAGGTCATTTCCAAAATTATGCAGTCTATAGATTCGGGAGAATAATTTCCCCTTCCACAATTCCATTGCATCATACATACACTGTGTACATCGTGATCCAACTTGATGTCCTCCTGACTTCTTTGACTATTGCTCCAGGCTGTATTTGTCACACATGCATCAATACAAATAATGTGAATGAGACTAGTGTGATTGCGCAATGTATTAGTGTCCGTAGTTATTTTTTTTTAAAAGATAAAGACCAGCTCTGGTCATGCGATTGCATTGTGACAGAAACGTTGTGGAATCGATCAGAAAAGATTGATCATCTAGCATATAAGCATTGGTGTGTACTGCAAGGTTCTGGAATCATCAAAATAATAAGAAATTTGGCCCAGTCTTGGTAACGTTACAAGCACTGTACACAAAAAGATGTATATGGGACTACGCGACCACGTGCGCGATATCTATTTGGTCCCAATAGATATAATAATTTACCAAATATATCAATTAGTAGGCGGTTTCCGGCAAAATTTGTATCATCACGTATTAGTCAAAACATATTCTTTCACATGATTGGTAATGAGAGCTTCCATTTCATTTTTTGAGAGAGGGGCGTTTCCAAAACTGGTCTTTACCTTTAATGGGAACCAGCATAGTCTGTGAATGTAATTTGTAAGGTCACAAATTTTTGAAGGTTCATTGGATTATAGCAGGCTTGAAAATTTCTCACCATGGCTTTTATATGCGTTGTGTGATATTTGGTGTGTATTCTGGTTTTAAAACATTGAGATTTGTACGTCTATTTAAGATCAAGCTTATCTCCATAAGTACAAAGTTTGTCCCATTTCTTCCCACATTATGTTTAGCCATTAGGCATTTAATAGTCAGAAACACCCCCAGTTAGACTAATATTAATGGAGCCTTAAATGAGGCTGCCAGGTAAGCAATGTCAATCCGTCTGGAATCGACCTCCTTGAAGCCTCGTTCAGAAGTGACACAGAAAACAGCTTTCAAAAGAAATGCAGTAGCAAATTTGGCAGGGCAACCAAGCCTTTTTTAAGAAGATAAATGTGTAGAATAAAGGAAAATCAGAAATACTAATTGGTGGAAGTTACAACAAAATTTGACCAACAATAAAGATGATGATTAGTTTTAAGTTGCCAAATCACCGAAAATTTCAGATAATCATGCGCGCATGCGTCCGCGCAGTGTTGGCGTGCTGTTTTTTTTTTAGATTCATAGCGCCGCATAGGAAATTATTGATTTATTCCCCAAATTACTGATTTTGAGCCTTGTGATTACTGATTTTCTGTTCTGGAGGTTGGCAGCTCTGTGCACTGGATCCCAGTAAGTGTTGAGCCCTGCTCATACCCATGTACACAATGTACGTGTACATGAAATCTGCCTTTTAACTTTTGAAAATGTGTATTGGTAAATCAGTCCAAAATGATAAGTTGGATGGTAACATTGATATAGAGTTGCCTTGAAACTTCAAGTTATGAGATGGTTATATATCAGTACAGATTTTTCCTCATTGTAATTGCATACACTGTACATGTCATGTCTGCATGTAAAAGAAAACAGTCGAGAGTAGTGAGGTTTATTTACATTGAAGAGCTCATTTACATACTTATTCAAAAGGTGTGTGTCGTATCGAAACTGATCTTACATGTAGTATCGTTGAAAGAAACTAATTCAATGTACTTATTGTATTAGTCTCAGAAGTGTCCTATTTAATTGTCATTGCTATACAATAGAACTCATTTATTGCATGTTAAAGGGAAATCAAACCTTGATAGCAAATTACTCTAGAGGAAAGCAGAAAAATCAAAATAGTAGACTGGTCAAAGTTTGAATAAAATTGGACAAAAATTAGATAGTTATGAATTTTAAAAAAGTTGTTATCGCTATACATGTAGGTAAGGTATGGGCTCTTCAAATTGGCTGAATCGTTAATGTCTCTAGTGGCGGACAACTTCCCTATTTGTTCCAACACACTAAACTGACTAACATGTAAATTTTTCAAAAATGTATGACTTAAGAGGGTCTTCTTCAGAAGACCCATACCAATATGCTATCCATAATGTAGGCCTATTCTGAGTAGTACCCCAAGGGAGAAGAAGAAAAACAGAAATTCATGATATTTTTGTACGCAACATACGGGAGAGTTTTCTGTGACTACGTCACAATCCACTGACCAAACTGCCAATTTGAGCTTCTCATAGACTTAGTGATCTCCTATTTCAAACATTCATATTTTTCTCATTATTGTTCATCTTATTTTTATGCTTTCATACAAATGAAACTATTACAAGTGTTGGATTGCCCTTTAAGATCTTATTAGTGAAGGCAAAACATGTACATGTACAATGTACATGAACATACTCTAAGTAAATGATCTAGATTTAAATTATTCAGAAATAGATTATAGTATTTTTTGTTGTTGGATTCGTGACACGGATTATTTGAATTCATGCAACAACAATTAAAATAATCTGTGTCATGAATGATTAATCTTTGTGAATAGTCGTAAAGGCATTGTGAATGTAGTCTGTGAACCACAAGTCACAAGTGTGATCTTCATGTACATGTACATCTACACATGTACTGCAGAAGTAAATTTTTAAAAAAGAAAAGAATAATGATAATGGTGTGATCATGTACATGTATGTGGCACCGACCAGTAGTTTACAGCAGTTCGACCTCTGCACTCCGTGTTGTATCTTTTAGTTATGGGTTCATTGATGTAGACTTACATGTATTGTACATCATTTTTTATGGGCTCAACTGTTTTACTTGTAGCGATAGAGTAATTAGACTAATATTCAGAGTTCCTAGACCTACTGATTTATTTTTCTCCCTCTTATAATTCAATAATTTAAAGAGAAGGTTGAGTTCTGGGAAGAGGTGAAATATAATTTGTGAGCATTATCATTGTTATTATGCAAGTGTGGAAGATATTATGCAAGTGTGGAAGAACATCAGATAAAACATGTTCCCTGAAAAGCATGGCTCTTCAAATGCTTTCATATTCTAAATATGGCATGTACACCTGTAACAACATAAAAATCCATCAATCGTGATGGATTTTTATGCCACATGTTCGTGTAGCCCCATATATCTGTACATCTTTTTGTGTACAGTGCTTGTAACTTTACCAAGACTGGGCCAAATTTCTTATCATTTTGATGATTCCAGAACCTTGCAGTACACACCAATACATGTACTTATACATGTATGCTAGATGATCAACCTTTTCTGATCGATTCCACACCGTTTCTTTCACAATGCAATTGCATGACCAGAACTCAACTTTATCTTTAAAGGCATCGTTTAACAATGTTAAATCTGAGATGCACGGCCCTACGTGTAATCAATGTCTGTGATATGGTGTAATATTGAAGCCCTAAAAAAAAGTGCGCTTCAAAATGATCTAGTACATGTAATGCCTCAAAAAAATTAAAAAATCTTTGAGTGACCTTTTTTACCATACTCGTTTTCCCAAAAAGACTGTAGTGTTATGAAAACTGTTAGGAAAACGCAAAATTTGGTTCCGATTTCCAATCATAAATATCTTGATAATCAGACAGGCGATCGGCTTGTAAAAGTCATGGGGTTCCTGACTGACACAAAGGTTTATAATTATCATTGCAGCATGAGCTAAATCCAGGATTTTGTTTCAGAATCTGAGACAAAGTTACTGGATCCCTTTAAGTGACTCATTTGAGTCTGGAGTACACTGTGACTGAAGTGCTATAGACAAAGTAAAAATGAAAATCTACACCAAGATGTTATGAATGAATCAAAAGGAAAAAAATATATCATGTACCCACTTTTTGCACAATTAATTGCAAGGTCAAATTGCCATTGTAACATAAATGAGATAAGCCTGCCCTCTCACTAGAGTCAAATTCAAAAGGAGTACGGTTGCATACATTTAGTCAACATCAAGCAATTTTATGACAAGGATAAACGATTATGAAGGGAGGGAAGCAAGACAATCAGTTTAGTTACAATGTATCAGGCAGATAGGATAGGGTAATGAGAGAATCTATTTATCAATGGGTTAACACGACCGTGCTAATCCATCCCACTGATGTGCTAATTTCTGTGTCAATTTCATGGTTAATAATCCCAGACTTCGCTTAATTTGAATACAGTGCTCTACTACATGTAATACATGTATCCATGGTTTGTCATGAGTCATTGGACTGTCATTACGATCGCTTGAGTCGACTACATCATTTGAAAATTAAATTACATTCACTAGATCAGTATTAGCGCTACTAGACATGTTCAAATTATATGTGTCAATTGATTTTATTTGGTGTTGAATAAGGTGTGTATTCATTGTAATACCAAAAGAAAGATGCATTGATGTAATTGACAGTATTATTCAGATATAGAATTGGAATCAGAATCCATTCGTGGGCTACCTTCTCCGTCATTGTTGCAATAAACCTGTAAATTTTTTATTATCAAATTTCTATTTTATTAAAAAGAAATGGAAATTATATAATTATCAATGAAACTTGTAAATTGTATTTAAATATACACAATATTGTAATTTTATGCCATGTACTTTTACTCTGTAAATTGAACAATTTCAGCTATCAGCTGCATGTTCGATGATTTTTTTATCTCAATAAACCAATACAATTATAGCCTAATCATGAATATTCAATGCAATGAAATGATCTGTGAGAGCTTTGTTTACAAGATTTACAAGATCAAGATGTAGAAGTATGTATACATGTAAATGTATGTACTCGTACAGTGTACATGTTAAGCCTACACTGTACATGTACATCATGAGCAAAGCAATTAATTGCTACATGTAGCAGTGAATATCAAATTTTGGATTGCATGACTGTGTTCATGTTGTATGACAAGTTGTACAAATATTGAGATGTATTTGTCACACTTATTTGATATTAGCCCTTAGGTGTGTGATTTTACGTGGCTACAGCAAGATGCCCCTCAAGGGTTGTACATGTGTACATGTACAGTATGTACCCCCCCCCCCTCCCCATACACTGTAAGTGGATTATGTAGAGTGTAAAATGCTTTTGAAGTCCATCATATTTTTTATCTAGGTTTCAATTTTGGCTTAGTTTAAAATTTATAAAAACATGAACAAGATTAGGCCGTATTTCCTCCTTAGTTTGACACTTAATGGGATCTGATAATGTTGTGTATTTGTATTGGTTTCCTGATGCATGTTTAATAGCAAAATCATCGATATCCATTTTAACCCAGATATGGAAAGTCCCGTACTGTGTACTCAAGATAGATGATAAGTGCTTATTCAAGATCTCGTTACGCGCTACACATACACATCTACACCTACCGAAGTGTGTAAATGTTATTGTTTTATCAGAATTCATATGGAAGTGTGCCAAAACATGCAGCAAGTTCTATCTACAAGTACATGTATCAAGGATTATTCAGGATAGGATTTCAAGTCGCAGTTGATTTTGGGATTGTTCCGCATATAAGGGGGATATTTGTGCCAAATTTAATACAGATTAATTACTCTATGAAAATTCAAAATGCACAGAGTAGTAGTCTTATTGTATGCAATGTTCTCATGAGACTGTGCAAGGTTACATGCACACTGTACATGTTATTAAAAACAAATAATTCAGATATCTACTTCTTTTAATTTTTTCCCTCTCCTTTAAAGGTAAAGACCAGTTTTGGAAACGCCCCTCTCTCAAAAAATGAAATGGAAGCTCTCATTACCAATCATGTGAAAGAATATGTTTTGACTAGTACGTGATGATACAAATTTTGCCGGGAAACTAGTTGATATTTTTGGTAAATTATTATATCTATTGGGACCAAATAGATATTGTGCACGCTGTCGTGTAGTCCCATATACATCTTTCTGTGTACAGTGCTTGTAACTTTACCAAGACTGGGCCAAATTTTTATCATTTTGATGATTCCAGAACCTTGCAGTACACACCAATACTTATATGCTAGATGATCAACCTTTTCTGCAATCGCGTGACCAGAACTGGTCTTTATCTTTAATACAATATTACCCACAATGTACACTGTACATGTATGCGAGTTTATTTATAATCTCATGAAATTCAATTCAATTCAGTGTATTTATTTGTCCAATGTCATTCAACATGGATATTTGGTTTGCTCACATGTAAAATAAAGGCCCAGACAAGGTTTACAAAGAACATAAATATGATACAAAACATGGATACATTTTGGTGATGACAAAATAATAGTCATACATAATAATGATTCTCGTTTGGTTGTGGCTTCTTTAGTTTCTTCAAGTTCTATATTATACTATACTATACTATACAACCAAGAACAATGTCAAATTTTTTTTTCTAGCTACAAGTACATGTACATTTGTGTACCACTCTTTTTGCACATTCAAATACATTCTAAATGATTCACACCTTTGCCCAGTTTTGTATTTTTGTAAGTATAAGAAAAATTGATTTGTTCCGATTAAGGTTTCTTGAGAATGTGATATATACAAGAAACTAAAGCTTACATCTAAAAGTATTCAACAAAGGCCCTAATAAAACTAGTCCATCTTTCATTCTTGAGTTATACATGGAAAACACAAAAAATGTCTAATGGCATATCACTACAGCATTGTACATGTACATGTACAGTGTATCATGTAGACAACATGCTGAACAATTACTATATTGTCAGAACAAAAAAGAGAAAGAACTGAATTTCAGTGACCCGAACAAGTTTGTTTCTTATGACTCATATTGCATGTTATCTACATAGTACATTTTACATGTACATGTGAATGTGTAAATGTACACTTCTAATACACCACGCAAACACAACATTTGGGATGCAGTACATGAACACTGTACATCAAACATACTATACTTGCCGTGAAGTAGGCCTACTAATTACATGTACACAATGTTCTTATAGATGCTTCTCAATAGCATTAATCCAGGATGTTGAAATACAAGAATGCCTTACTTCCTTCAGGTACATGTAAATGTACATTCATGTTTCTGACTCATGTGTACATGTCCATTTACATGTACTGTACAGTTGATTTACACACATATAAACAGTTGTACATGTACTGTACATGTTTCCATGAAGGGCCTTTTATGTAATACATGAACGTAAATTTGTACGTGTACAAAAACATACATACAGTGTACAATGTACATGCTGATTTTCGTGAAAACATCTTGGCATGAATTAATTTCTTTGAGCGCTACGCACACTGACAGTGGGATATTTTCCTTGATTGAATCTGCCAAGAAATGTGAATTAGTGAATGAAGTGGGACGTGTGAGGATGTGCAATGTATTTGAGAATGTCTGGGTGAATCAGCGCGAGCACACTGTGAATCAATCAACGAATAGTGATGAGTAACATGATAATGACATTGCATTTCAGCTGCATGGCCATTCAAATCATAGGTGACCTGTAACCTACACTGTACATTGTGGGACATACATGTACATGTAATTAATGGTAGAAATGTATTCTTGTGTTTTTATTCTGTATCACCACATCTGCATCTCATATACTGTAGCAAGGCTCGACACCAACAGGTGCCTGGGACACATGGGCGCCCAAAATCTATGTCTTGGACACCCCGAATGTTGAAATTTTGACAGACATGTAGGGCTCATGTATTTATTATATAGACTGTAAAAAGTTTAATCAAAAAAAAAAGTTAGTGTGGAGCCCTGCATATGGCTACATTTTTTGTTTGTTTTTTGGTACCCAGTACATGTGACGTCATCGTACATGTAATTGTAGAGGCTCTATAGAATGAGTAATGCAGAGACAACAGTACACTGGTGAAACAGAGAGCCAGAAAGGAATGAATCTCAGTGTGAAATGATTGAAAGATTTTGAGTTAAAATGCCCCTTCGGTTCTTTTTAGTACAGTATTTTGACATTTGAGTGGCCCTTAGTACAGGTTAAGCCTTCATGTCTAAGTACATGTACATGTATGTGCTTTTACTGTACATGTACATGTACAGTATGTAAATTATTGTTATGGTCAACTGTAAGACGTGATGCACATGTACATATATGTAAATGTATTTCATGTGCTTATCAAATTGGCATGTGGGATGCTTTGTAGCATACACTTGTAAAGTATAGGAATTAGGAAATGTGTCTGAAATACATGTGCATACATGTATGTACAGACTATACATAACATGTACATGTACATTGTACAGTGCACCTGTTAGTTTCATGGCTGTGATGTGTGATTGTGCATACTGATCTAGCCATACTTTGTGGCAGAATATTAATGAAGTAGTTTATTCTTAAATAATGTATAGCCAAATGGCAGAATGGTATTTGATTTAGATCTTATGGCAACCTTGAGTTTTTTATTTAAAAAAATAAAGATTATTTTGAATATGATATAGATTTACACTTTAGTTTTTTAATAATAAAGCATTCTTGTCATTCTCTCAGTCACACATCGGCTTACTCTGCATGGGGAAAGAAGGAGAATGAGATGGGATAGTTTGTGTTATCTACAGACTGTTGAATTAATTTGAGAGTGAGGAGAAATGTCATACACGCTTAATTTGCTACAGATTAATAATCGCCCACTTTAACTGTCTCTGTATAATGAACACTCAACAGTAATGACTTCATAATGGGTTTTACGAAGTCAAATGTTGGAACTTGTCCATTTCTATGGCAACAAGATTATAATCCCAGTATGCCGCTTTCTGCCTCACAGTATGGGAGATACATGTAAGCTCTGTAATGATCTCCAGATTACCCATTTGATCATTTTATTGCAGGAGACAGTTTAATACTAATGTGTTTAACATATTTTGGCAAGTCCCAGCCATTTTGTCCCATGCATTTAAAGAGAAGGTTGAGTTCTGGGAAGAGGTGAAAAATAATTTGTGAGCGTTATCATTGTATTATGGAAGTGTGGAAGAACATCAGATAATAAATGTTCCCTGAAAAGCATGGCTCTTCAAATGCTTTCATATTCTAAATATGGCATGTAACATCATAAGAATCGGACGGATTTTTACGCCACATGTTCGTGTAGTCCCATATACATCTTTCTGTGTACAGTGCTTGAAACTTTACCAAGACTGGGCCAAATTTCTTATCATTTTGATGATTCCAGAATCTTGCAGTACACACCAATACTTATATGCTAGATGATCAACCTTTTCTTATCCTTTCCACAACGTTTCTTTCACAATGCAATCGCATGACCAGAACTCAACTTTATCTTTAAAGATCTCCAGATTACAGATTTGATCATTTTATTGCAGGGAGACAGACTCTAATGTATTTAACATATTTGGGCAAGTCCCAGCTATTTTGTCGCATACATTTAAATGTTAAAGACTTCATCTATGATTTCATTGTACAGTGTACAGTACATGTACATGTGTCTGGTTTACTGTATCAAGCTTATTGCTAGCCATACTAAGGCTTGAATCAGAGAAAACATCAATGACTTTTTTTTTCTTCTTCATGTAATACGTGAATTCACAATTCCATTTAACAATTCAATGATAGTTAGTACTGTATGGTAAGCCTGCAACGTTTACACGGATGTTTCATGTACTCCTCCATTCGACAAGTAAACGTGAACTATTTCTCATATCCGTGTACACGCAGTGCAGTGACTTGTGTATGAGTGAAAGGGATATTGATCTTAGTCTTTACCTACAAAGTTTACAAACGTACTTGTACTTGAAGTAAGACACACCACGCTTTCTTAAAATCATTTCAACAACTTATAAACCTTGCTAGCGATGTGCTTCTTCTCCTACATGTACTTCGGCCCGAGTTCAATACTATTTTTTCCTCCATCGTGTCTTGTTTTGCTATCGTTTAGCGAATTGTCTAGTTTCATCTAATGATCCATCAAATCAAAATCGACCGCCAAGAACTCGGTCCCTATGCTCCATTTCGCGCCCGCAAACAATTTATGAGTTTTTACGTACGCGCAACATGGTCAGGTATGAATTAAGTTATTTACGACCGAATTTGTGCATACAATTTTACACAGAGATTCAGTGCGCTCAGCGCGGCGACCCAGAAATGCAAACAATGAATACGAAGTGTCTGGTCGCCCATATCGACAGTAGACTTCCGATTTTAATTTTCAAAGAATTTTTTCCAACATCGGTGAGTTGAAAAAATTGTATTCTACTGCTATTTAGGTGTCATCAGTTGTCACTAAAGTACCGATTTTTGGTGAATTTTGGTGAGTTTTGTACGGTGGTGTTTGAAATTGTTGAAATCAATAGAGGTCGTCTGAACAGTTTTTACTACACAAAAAGTATACTAATGCTGCTATGTGTGCATGTACACGTGTATCCGACCGTATGTCCGGATGTGTACACGACTACCAAAATACATGCTTATGCACAGACTACCGTATGGGACATAAAGTTAACAACTGAAATAATTCATACCCCTAACTCAAGAATAAAAGTTGGACTGGTTGAATTGGAGCCTGTGATGAATACTTTTAGATTTAAGTTTTAATATGTCACATTCTCAAGAAACACAAATCAGGAAACATTCTTAAAAATTACAAAACTTAGAAAGTGTAAGGGTATTTAGTTGACTGTACATGTACATGTACATGTATCTTGGGTTTGCCCATTGGTAGCCTACTATGTCACTCTCTTAGGATAACTAGCATCGATCGTGCCTAGATTCTCTCTTTTCAAGATTTTCCCCTCCAATAATGCGTGGTTTTCTATCCCTCATTCATGTATGTAGATGTATACAAGATGTTGTGCATCCTGCCATGTTGAAAGCGTCCATCTAGCTCGACCACTTAGCCCATAAATATAGTCTTGATTCCAGGTGCTTTCTTTCAAGGGTATGATCTTCATTACTAACCCATCGAAAATGGTTTCAGTTTCATTCATTCATTATGCATTAAATTTATGGCTTTTTATTCTCGTGACCAGTTCTCAAAGTGAAGATTTTTGTGATATAGGGGAATAGACCATTTTCGTAATGTAATCAAATTCAATGCATAAATCTTTGTTTAAAGCCCCTCTGCACTAGTTTGGCCAGGAGGGATTAGACGGATTAGCATGGTCACTGACAGGTGGTTATCTCATCAACTTAGCTTTCAATTAACATAAGAAAAAGAGGATTATGGGGGACCAACGGGCACCACTTAGGCATTGTTTTGTATATAGAGGGAGCAAGTAGCTACAAGTAGTACAGTGGGGCTTTAAGTGCCAGGTTACAAATTATTTCATTCACCTCTTACAAATAATTGTAGTTCAGTAGTCAGAATGTTAAATTCCATACATTAATTGTTCCTAAGTTGGACAAACATTATGGCTTGTCCTACATGTACGTAACAACACGGAATGTATGCAATTCGTATTTTGACTATTGACTAGTGAAATACAATTATTTGTAACAGGTGAATGTAATAATTTGTAACGAGGCACTTAACAAATATTTGTGCATTAGATTTGATTACATTACATTACCAAAATGATCTATTACTTATTGACACATGATTGAGAAAATTGTGAAAAGAGGAGCTTCATAAGGCTTGTCTTCATCAGCTCGAGATTGCCAAATAGCCCGCTATTTCTGATTTGGGAAATAAGCCCTAAGTTACAAATCGCGTCTTCATCAGCTCGAAACTCGAACTCGAGCTCGAGCTCGAGAAATTAGCTCAAGATATTTTGCTCAGTGTTCGCGCATAGTGCGAGTCTTCGGGCTGGTGAAGATGCACCGGACAAATAGAGGGATATTTTGCCAACTAGCAGGATATTTTGCAAACTAGCCCAAGATATCTTGGGATGATTATCTCGACCAAATATCCCGCTAATTGCAACTGCGGGCTGATGAAGACGCAAATTAGCTGGATAATTTGTGATCGGATAGTTAAAATGGCGGGTTATTTGGCAATCTCGAGCTGATGAAGACTAGCCTATACTGATTTTTTTCTCCCTAAAATGATAACCTGCATGTAGACTCATCAGGGGCTTAGCAATTGAATTGATGGTACGATTGATTGATTGATCTTACAATCTGTTGATTGTACATCATGGTCAATTGCACAATAGTGGTCAATTGCACAATAGTAATCACTTGCAAAAATAGCCTATTACTAATTGGCACATGATTGAGAAAATTGTGAAATGAGGAGCTTCATACTGATATTTTTCTCCCTAAAATTATAACCTGCATGTAGACTGAGATCAGGGGCACGTAACACAAACTTAGCAATTGATCGTACGATTAATTGATCGAACAATTGATTGTACAATTGATTGTACGATTGATTGATCGTACGATTGATCGATCGATTGATTGATCGTATGATTGATTGATTGTACGATTGATCGATCGATTGATTGATCGTATGATTGATTGATTGTTCGATTGATAGTACGATTGATTGATTGTATGATTGATAGTAGCCTACGATTGATTGATTGTACGATTGATTGTACGATTGATTGTACGATTGATAGATAGATCGATTGATTGATAGTACGATTGATTTAATTGATCGTACGATTGATTTAATTGATCGTACGATTGATTGATCGTATGATTGATTGATCAATCTTACAATCCGTCGATTGAATATCATGGTCATTGCACAATAATCTTTGTGTAATAGGGCCCTTTCATCGTACATGAAGAACCAGGCTGGTTCTTTACATGCATGTCTGTACAACAAAAAGTGTGATCTTGTGCACTTGATTTTGATCCCTAGCTCTGTTCCTGAGGTGTGAATGGACAGTCTCATCGGTTTGCCTAATTTCGATCCATGGTGAGCTAAAGTGGTTTAATTCTTGAGCACCTCTTGGGAGATTACTAGCATCTTAGATCATGTTGTATTGGGATTGTAAAAGGTCAGTCAGAGATTCTAGAGCTTGGTGATTTTACCATGGTTGCACTTCACATGTACAAACAAGCATTCAAAGGGGTTTCAAAGTGTGTGAAATGTTATGACGGTACATGTACATGTATGTCAAGCGAAATGTCAATAGGACCGCTTAAAACAGGACTGGGCTATTACTGTGAGTGCAGTCCACCAGTGCAATATGAACTGGGTCATGGCTAGATTAAAAATCCCCTCTAGCTCCTTGGGTGATTTCATTATTATCGTATTGTATCCTTTAAATGGAAATTATGAGGCAGTTGTTATAATGTTTGTCATCTTCAAGAATCTTGATTGCTGATTAGGAGGGTTTCAAAGAATCTTAACATACCGGTACACGCTGTAAACTCTTAGATCCTATTACAATATATCAAAGCTTTATAGGTCCTTATATGTCAACCAGAATTTTTTAACAAAAAGAACCGTTCGTCCATTTTTATTAAAGATCGAACTGAACCATTCATAGACTACATCATAAACCCTGGGGCTACTGCATAAACCCTGGGGCTACTGCATGAAATCATAGCCATCAACTATTCCTATTTTGGAGGAATAATTCCTTTTTTTTTGCCTTTAAACTAGTAATATAAAAACCCTATTCCTCACATTTTCTGAAAAAATCTGTATGAAAGCATGTAAAATAGACAATATTCCTAATTTTATTTTTTAAGATTCCTAATTTTAGCTTTGGAAGGTTGGCAGGTATTTGAATGACCAGGAAAGTGTTGAAGCCAGACTATCCCTTGCCAAACCATAGCTGCATTAATGGAGTACTGGTCAATGCCCTGACACTACCCAGCCACTTAAGTCGCCACATTGAGATGCGCTGTTGCTGCGTTGTCGCCATGGGAATATTCTCTCCTCTCTTGCCTCCTTGATCCGTACCCCCGTACCTTTACAAGGCAGTCACTACAGGAGAAGGCATGGCCCTTATTCTCATTGCTCAGGCTCGCTTGCGGGTTCTACTCGGAATTATAATTTTTTTGTGGACTGCGTGTAAGATTTCTTGAATTTTCAGTGGAGGGTGCTGATTAAAATACATGGATCATTCTCACGGAAGGCTCGTAGTTTCTGTCAAGACCCAGCACATTATCATTGTGATTGATAAGTGTTAGGCTAGCCCTCCAATGCTTCGCCGTTTGTTTTTTTTACCTTTGATGAGAAATAAAAACAATTTTTATTCTTTAGTGAGCTGGTTTTGAAGTTTGGGAAGAATGCAGAATTTTGCAGACTACACTAAGGATTCAATACATTAAAGTTACATTATATGTATGCTGCTTGGGTGATTTTTCTCTCTCTCTCTTACTACCTACATGTAACATCATCTCATATTGGTGTTAAGACTAAGATTTCTCATCTTATCTTTCAATGAGATGTAATTATGTACGAGTTATATAGCCTTGCCCTTAATCCAGTCTCTGATTTGGGATATTAAAGAGTTTGGACAAATATCAACTTCTGCCTTGAAATTAGACTGATGCATGCACAGGTTTTTTTTTCATGGAACGACAGGTGAACGTCCTTGGGCATGAAGGTATCGGGCCTTTTAATTTTATTGTGAGCAGAATCCAAGAGAAACTCTTGTCCGAGTGATTAAATTGTGCCGTCCACCGATAAGCCATCTCTTACTGACCTTGGCATTAAGGCTATCGATGTGGCTGTAGTACGTCGAGGAGGTTCTGGGATCAATTTCCGCCCATGGCACACTTGTGTCTGCAGGAAGATGCTCATCAACATATGAAATTGTAACGTAGCCAGAAGGGTGATGAGCATGAGCACTGTGTGCTGCCTGACTGATGTTATATTTGATTACTTCAGTGATTACCCTGGAAAAGAAAAAAATCATTGTCAAGAACGTGTTTGCCCTTACAAAAGGCAAAGTTGATTTTTCTCTTGATTAAGAAGAACATTGCATGCGAACATACAGTACATCTACTTCTGCATAGATCTCCATGTACAGGTATAACATCTGAACAGGCTTCATACATTTTTGTTTTGGAGGGGGGTCATATTGTTATTTATTTTTATTTTTTCAACCCTAGCATGATTATTTTGAAAGTAGTGGGGATGATTTGAATGTGTACATGTACATGTATTTTATTATTGATGAAGATAGGGTATGGTAATATACATGTACATGTATACATGCACATACTGTACATGAACATGTACGATGTCATGTACATTTACATGTATGTATATAATGTATACTTATTGTTTCTGATGGAACATAAAACATTTTCGTATCTGAGCCATGCTCTATTGCTTCATGTAATCTACATGTAACTGATTTATTACACGTACATGTATGTATTTGTGTTAACACAGGTAATTGCAGCAGTTAACACTTACATGTAATCCTACTGTTACTCCTACCACTCATACAATGTGCACTATACCATCCAGGTCTCCAAGGTACTACTATGACACCTTAATCAGTGACAGTGATTATGACTAATGTAGATGTACTGCTATTACCCCTACTACTACTTTTACCTTTACTACTGCTACAGCCACTGCCTATGCTACTTCTACTGCTTCTGCAACTATACATGTATTACAAATGCTACTTCTACATGTACAACTACGGTATCGTGTTATTCCTGATGTATATCAATGAAATAATTCAGGCAATTTGTGAAGATCTTTTCATTCATCTTCATGTGCAATTCATCATCTCATGAGATAAATAATTATGTTCCTTTTTTGTGATTATCAAGTCTCTCCCCTTCCTCTTCCAATGAATTTATGAACACAGACATGTCATGAAAATTATACAAGGTATATAGACAAGTGAAACCTGTATATAAAGACCGCTCAAGGGAAACATGAAAAGCAGTCTTTATAGACAGGTGGTATTTCTGTACAGGTTCCTTTAGTACAGGTTTCTTTAGTACAGGTTTCAATGAGAAACCATATTCAAGGGAAATGAATGTGGTCTTACTAGACAGGGGGTATTTATATACAGGTGGTCAATTTTAGAAAGCTGGGGCCCGTTTCATAAAAATTGTTATCTATAACAACTGCTAAATTTCTATGACAAATTTGCTCTCAGCCAATCAGATGTCATGATTTCAGTAGCTTATAACAGTAGCTTGTAACTTGTTATTGATTACAAGTTTTATGAAACAGGGCCCTGGTTTGATTGTAGTTTTTCTTATATTGCTGTTTACATAGATGGTGGAGTAGGTGTGGAGGAGACCCAGGCTGCCGAATCTTCAACCTAGGACACACCGTCTACTACCAGCCGCCACCACCAGTCATGTTTTCCTTCAATTTCATGAGGGGGCGGGGCCTGCGGCTCCCCGGCTCATCTTCTTCAACCAACACACAGGACAGTGCACTGGGACTGATGCATCTGAGGAAGCTCTATGTGGAGCTGTGCTGCACAGCTCAGCCCCTCTCCCAGAAGGAACATGAGGATAAGCTTTATATGATGTTACCCCTATTCTGCAAGGTTTGTCACCATCCCCTATACCTTTCTTTGAATTAGACCAGGTGAAAAGTACTGTGTATAAAGAAACTTATCTTTAATTGGAGAATAAACCTTATAGAAAATACAATAATGATTATTTTAATCAGCCTTAGAAGAGCCTTCCATAGTCAATGTTAACTATATGTAGGCACATCCCTTCCTCCCCCCCCCAAAAAAAAAGAACACCAACAGCAGAAAACAGACTTAATTTTAAAACATATCCCACCTGACATGTAAATATGGCAAACCATGAAATCCAATTTACATATTCTTACATATTAACCTGTTAGACTACTGAATTCTGTCATTCCCATAGACTCAGTACAGATCTCACCTGTTTCCAGGAGGTAAAGGGTTAATTTCCAACTGTGTCACTGTATTAATCTGCATTTCACATGGTATACATGTACATGTATTCTAAGACTTTAACCCGATGAATCCTAAACCTGAGAAAACTCTGGCTGGATTGTAGGGAAAAGACATGATGTGTAACAAAATCAAATTGAACATAATGGGTTAAATCCAAATATGTGATTAAAATCAAACCTACATTAGATTAACTGCAGTTATGATCTTTAAATAGATATTCTAGCTGGCATATTTGATTTTAATCTTTATTCATGGGGTGTAGATCCTGTGGCTATGATAGCTCTTGTAATCTGAGATAGTTGTATTGGTAACTACAGATAATTGTTTTGTCTATTTGCGATTATTTTTGCATTCAATATGTCCCTGTAGTGTTAGCCATCTATTGTCCATGGTATTAATTCATAGAATTGTACATGTACTTTGTCCTATGTAACATCCTACATGTATCTTTCAGGTGTTTGAAAACAGCCCTGCCAACGAAATGATAGACAAATTTGGAGATGTCTTGCAGTTCTCCAATCACATCGCTCGTTTGTTCGTCACTGAAGTCAGACGAAGAGCATCCGACCAATCAACAGGTATGTCTCATTTAGAAATGCAATATCAAGCTGCTTGAGTAGCCACATTTGTTGAAAGATGTCCTGTAAAAAAAAAATAGATGCATGTTCAATTTTACAGGACGTGTTTCAGCGACCATTGCTACATGGCCATTTTTTAGATTTTCTAACACTGTCCAAAGTTTTAACCTCAACCCTGGAGTCCAAACTATACCCGAAACCAATCCTAGATGTAATGGCAACTCTGACCCTAGATCTTTGACTAAGTAAAGCCCGGAGCAAATTTGTCCGGAGTTTTTATAGAATCACCAGGACATCGTTGCACGAAACCATCATCAGTACTGGTTCGCCAACAACCCATTAAGACGTGTGTTTTAAATTTAATATGCGTTTCAATGGGATGTGAACGAACTTGTACTTGTGACGGTTTCATTAAACGATGCTCTGGTTTCTTTGAAGAGAAATTATGTCTACAGAAAATAACAAGTTTGTCTAGCTAGGCCTTTCATTACCTTTATTTTGTAGATAGTAACCAGAATGTGTGAGGAAAAATTGGAACACACAAAACAAACTTACATGTACATGTAGTTTCCCTTGGGTGGTCACTATAGACAGGTTTGGCTGTACATATCTCTCTACAGAAGTACTACATGTACAGTATGTTTGAAGTTGATATTTTGGTTGAGACATACATGTATACAATGCCAGCATGGAACCCCAAATGAACAGAGTGAAATCATTTTATTTTTGTGATTGGTCTCTTTGAAGTCACCATACATTATGATATCAAGAGCAATTTGTAAACACAGACTGATGTCAATAGAGACCCATCATGACTAAGACTAATAGACAGGATTAAAGGTCAGTGATTAACACTCAGACTGTGTATTAGTAATTACATGATTACAAGTATTTTACCTTACAGTGACCTTCATGAACCGATCACTTACAAATATCCAATGATCATTTCACCTTTACATACATGTACATGTACTGTATACAATGTCTCTCTACAGGAGTAACACATGTAAAATGCATTTGAAGTAGATATTTTGGATGGATATCCTAGGTGCATGCATGGAACCCCAAACGAACGGAGTGAAATCTTTTTTCATTTGTGATTTGTCTTTTTGAAGACATCGTACATTAGGATATCAAGAGCA
Organism: Mesocentrotus franciscanus; assembly: GCA_037976565.1. Lineage (NCBI taxonomy): Eukaryota > Metazoa > Echinodermata > Echinoidea > Camarodonta > Strongylocentrotidae > Mesocentrotus > Mesocentrotus franciscanus. Next base: position 4,918,722 of record CP137685.1, read on the forward strand.
ATTTGTATACACAGACTAATGTCAATATTTAGAGACTGTAGATGACTAACAGGTATGTGTGATGGTCAGTGATTAACACCTAGTATGTTTATTAGTTTATGATCATGATGGAAATTAAATGTTTCAAATAGTAATCTAATTACATTGGTTTGATCATAAAGTGATTACCAACAAATATCCTGTAATCATTTGACATACATGCTGTTATATTTCTATACAGACATACATGTAAGGATTCAGAAAATCAATACACGTAATAAAGATAATTTTGCCCAATTTTTTATAAGGTACATTTTGTCCTTAGGAAGAACCTCAGAGCACTTCACAATCCCTTTTTTCAAACATAACTACAATTACACTTGCAGTATACCGGCACACAATATCTCGCTACAGAAGTAATATATGTAGCTGACATTTTGAATAGACATATAAGATGCCAGTATGGAACCCCAACTGAACAGAGTGACTTTTTTTAATTTTTTTTTTATTTGTCTCCTTGAAGCCATCATACAAATAGGATATCAAAAGCAAATTGTATACACAGACTGATTTCAATATTTAGAGACTGTAGATGACTAATAAGCATGTGTAATGGTCAGTGATTAAAACTCAGTATGCTTATGAGAGTGATAATTAGGACTGATAATGAATGCGCCTATTAATAAATGCTGACCTACATTGTACATTGTACATGTACGTTGTATTTATTCACGGAACATTGGTTTTGATGTTTTATCAATTATCCATGATTCCCATGGGATCATTTATCACTCGAATCACTCAATCATTTATTAATGATAGTAATTACAATTATTATAATGCTAATATGAATTTATTTAAAATGTACCAACTCCACATATACATGTATCTACAAAGTCATATGTTCAAGGTGCAGGGGATAAACACATGTTAAAGAGAAGGTTGAGTTCTGTTTGCAGGAGCTTTTTAAAGATTTTATGTTGTATTTGTGTGATTTTTTTTTCACAGTGATATTTAAAGGTACAGACCAGTTTTGGAAACGCCCCTCTCTCAAAAAAATGAAATGGAAGCTCTCATAACCAATCATGTGAAAGAATATATTTTGACTAATACGTGATGATACAAATTTTGCCGGGAAAGTCGGGAAACCGCCTACTAGTTGATATATTTGGTAAATTATTACATGTATATCTATTGGGACCAAATAGATATCGCGCACGTGGTCGCGTAGTCCCATATACATCTTTCTGTGTACAGTGCTTGTAACTTTACCAAGACTGGGCTAAATTTCTTATCATTTTGATGATTCCAGAACCTTGCAGTACACACCAATACTTATATGCTAGATGATCAACCTTTTCTGATCGATTCCACAACGTTTCTTTCACAATGCAATCGCATGACCAGAACTCAACTTTATCTTTAAAGAACATGAGGACATGAGAACAAAAATAACAAAGCTACAGTACATCTACTGGAAATAATTATTTTAGAAAATAGGTATTGAGGGCAAGTTTAAAAGCTATCTACATCCCAACTATCATTTGATTGTGTCAACACTATCCTCAGATGTACGTTACAAGTACATGTATGTAGTAATTTACTTGATTATCTAAACAAGTAATGGACAACTGCAATGAATCTGAATGTTTATCTGGGAATTCTGCCTATATACTTCACATAGAATTTAAACCATTTATTAACTTGGTGATTAATAGTGATAAATATTGATGTCATTAATCTGTTCAATTGTGTACTTGAAATTACTTTCCAAATGTAACTTTTATGGCTCTGGAGTAGATTCATTAATCTATTTTATTGACAGTACTCCATATAAATATTGAAGTCAAATTGAAGTCATAATTATAAATTGCAGTATGAAACCAGAAGTTTGCCAACATACATCTTTTAAATACATGAAGTACATGTACTTGTAAATCAACAGGGTTCCCACAGTCATGGAAAAAAGAAAGTCCTCTGGAAAAAACATGGAAAAAGAAAGAATTTTTTTCATCCCAAAGTCATGGAAAGAGAAAGAAAGAAATTATCCAAAGTCATGGAAAGGAATGGAGATTGATTGTGGGTGTGAGCCTCTCAGTTTGAACTGACAATGGGTGTGGTAATCATACTCTGCTTGGATGATGCAAATCATAGCAAAATGGTACTTCTGGTCATGGAAAAAAGGCAAAAAGGGTCATGGAAAGTCAGGGAAAAAAATACACAGGGGCTCGGGGTGAATTCGCCCCCGAAGTGCCAAAAAGAGCCCCCCAAAAATTTGCATAGAGCTCAATGCAAAACAAATTAAAGAGTGTTATTTTTCGTGCAAGCAAGCTTGAAAAGTAGCCCACGAAATTTTTAAAATATTTTTTTCCCTGTGGAGAGTCATGAAATTTGGTTCTCAGATTTCTGTGGAACGCTCATCAAGCTCATGTACATACGTGTATGGAAAGAACAAATAATAAAAAGTGTAAAGAATTAGAGGGAAAAACATCTGAATATAATGTAGAGTCCTGTCCATCAGCAAAGAAAATACAAAGGAGTGGTGAGTGATTTACATACATGTACATGTAGCTCTGTACAGCTCGTAAAGAGCTCTGGTAAAAAAGCAATAAAATACTTAAATAGCACTGTGAAAAAAATCACACAAATACAACATAAAATCTTTAAAAAGCTCCTCCAAACAGAAAAGTCTATCCATAAGGAAACCTTAGCTGCATTTACACTGCAACCAAAAACCGTAGATTTTTCTCACATAATGGTGTTTCGGCGGCAGTTGCATAGCAACTATCGGCAAACGCCACTAGGAAACGTAATCGAAAAACCCACCTCTGGAGTGTGGTTTTTTTTAAATGCCCGCAGAATTTTCACAGATTTTTTTGGAGTGTAAATGCAACTTCAGTGAGATAACGTTTTTTTGTCACGTGACTCCCTTCACTTCCGCGCACACTAACACATGCAGGGCATACAGGGCACCGATGAGTTGCGCATGTGCACGACTCACCCCCAAAACGGTATGAGCATTCTTCAAGGCTTTTTCCAGTAGTGTAAATGGTTGTCCAAAATATCAATGATTTTTCAAAATGGTCTTTTGGTTGTGTAAATAGGCCTATTTATAGAAAATGACATACCCATATGTTATTATCTGGATATAGCTTACATTGCTGCTGATAAAGGTTTGGATTACATGTACATACATGCAGGGCTCAACACAGACAGGCACCCGGGAAACATGGGCGCCCGGGAAACACGGGCGCCCAAAATTTAAGTCTAGACCCCCAACACTTTTAAGTTTTTACATACAGGTACATTAAGAGGGCTCATAAATACCATGGACCTAACACATAGACTAAAAAATTCAGTGTTTGTAGTTTTCAGAACTGCCCTGTCTGGCGATAGACTTTGTGATCCTCTGTACACAAATACATGTACAGTGTAACTTGTAGCTTGTCAAAACAAGTACAAGTGTTTATGTAGTGGGCCTAATGTTTACTTACATGTATCTCATTACATGTTGAAGAGATTCATGACTCAATCAAATTAAAAATCTGGATCAAAGCACTTGTCCAACTTTCACTTTTGGTTCGTCCTTTGTAAGCAAAGGACAAACAAAACTCCCTACGTTGTATATCCAATACTCAAACATTCATATCTAAACTCAAAACTCATCTTTTCACATTAGCACATCAATAGTACTAAAGGATAAGTAGTGTTGTAATTTTTCTCTTTGTAAGAACTGCATTGTTTTCTATATATGCTTCTGTTACTTATCTTCCTTCTATGATCTTGTTATATTTCATATATACATGTATATGTATATTGTAAAGCGCATTGAAATGCCAACAGACATGAAATGCGCTATAAAAGAAAAAAATAATATTTTATTAGTGTTCAGTGGTTTCTGTTAGACATAAATAATTCTAAGAATAGATACAGGATTAAAAAATATATATAGACAGTTAGACAACTAATGAATCCATATTTTGAGCAAGTATTTTTTTTTTTAAGTGACTCGGTAACATTGCCTCAGATTCTGAAACAAAATCCTGGATTTAGCTCATGCTGCAATCATAATTATAAACCTTTAGGTCAGTCAGGAATCCCATGACTTTTACAAGCCGATCGCCTGTCTGATTATCAAGATATTTATGATTGGAAATCGAAATCAAATTTTGCGTTTTCCTAACTGTTTTAATAACACTACGGGCTATTGGGGAAAATGAGTATAGGAAAACCGGTCACTCAAAGATTTTTACTTTTTTGAGGCACTTCATGATCATTTTGAAGAAAATTTTTTTTAGGGCTTCAATATTACACCATATCACAGGCACTGATAACACGTAGGGCCACGCATCTCAGATTTAACATTGTTAAACGATGTACACCTGTATCTTGTTACGCATACAGAAATGTGTAAATGGAGAAATTCATATGAAGAATTACACTCAGATCATCAACAATATTCGTCATGGTTTCAAAATCATTTGTGTGTCTTCATATTCATTTGATACAAAACTCAGTATCTAATTCACATACATGTAAACCTATTAGATGTGTTTAACATGGATTTTTTGTGAGTATGGCTAGTTGAATACATGTATATCAAGTTTGTTTTTGAATCGTAGTATGAGTGTACAAGTAATGATCTAATCAAAGGAGAACCCAATAATCAAAGCATGCCATTTATGTACAAATGTAATGTAAGAATTTTAATTAGAACCAGATGTAAATGACATCTGGCAAAAATTACACCAATTCACAAGATAAATTAAAGGTACATGTACTATTTATATTTAACCTCGGAAAATGCATGTTAAAAAATTATCCCTGAAGATAATATGAATGCAAAAATGGTGTGTAGTTCGTTTCAAAATGTCCACTAGTTATGATGATAATTTCATTTTAGGCTCATTCATACTGCAGTGCAAACAGAATTATTATTACTTTGAAAAGAGAACCTTTCATATTTGCAATTCTAGTCCATGATCATTTTTCAAAGCACTTTCAGGTAAGTTCCTTTTTGGTACATTAACAGCCAAATGGACATACATGTACATGTAGTACATTTCAACTGCAGGTATTTTGTTGAATTGTGTTTAATTTAGGAGAGGAAATCACTAATATAAACTCCTTGTATCATTTGCACACTTGCAGAGGCAGCAAGCTGTGCCATCGCCAGCTACCTGGAGATCCAGAACTCAGAGGAGGCTAGCAACGGCTGGATGCTGCTCACCACCCTCAGTCTCCTAGCAACGGGAGGAGCTAGTATCGTCAACACCATGACCATGGCTGCCCTGCCCTCCACACTCGTCAAGTGTCTCTATCTCTTCTTCGATCTGCCCGAGATACAGGTGCCCACATCGCCAACGTCGCCGGAGGGAGAGAGCAAGGAGGCCGAGGTGAAGGATGGTCTGCTAGCCCTGACACCATCCAAGAAACGAGACTTGCTTCATAGAAATGTGGTCCAGGTACTCCATCTAAAAATTCTTATGAAAGCAAGCCTGATATATGTTTGAGTATATCCATATGAAAAAATATACAAATAAATAGAAGCAAACAAGCATAAAGCTATTTTTATATGCATATGTCACTGTAATTTTGATGTGCATAATACTGTAACAGTTGATGAATTCATACCATAAACGCTTTTTATATGAAATGGGTTCATCTTTGATTTTATGGTTTCTCACTATATTTATGCAATACTGAATTTTCAAAAGGAATATAACTTGGCCCTGTCTTTTGAAAAAGAGTTGTAATCGAAGTTATCAAACTGGGAGCCGTTTCTCGAAACCGTCATAAGTATAACTTCTTGGACATCCCATTGAAATGTGTGTTATAAAATTAATACGCCTTTCTATGGGATGTCCATGAACTTAGACTTATGACGGTTTTGAGAAACTGGCCCCTGATCTCAACTCCTCCAATCACTCGCAAACATACAGTCACCAGTCACCTACATGTATAAAACAAAGTAAGTCTTTAGAAGACAAGGTTGAGCTGATATCTAGACTCTGAATAGTCATTAAAAATCCTACAATTTGAGCATTGAGAAACCAACAATGCCATTTTGAATTTCCTTTCTTCAGCTGCTGAGCCGATTATGCCACTACACCCAACCTGCCGAGGAGCTTGCCAAGAAGGACGATCTAACTCTCCTCTTCAGTGCCATCACCAGCTACTGTCCTCCCCACAACCTTCCCTGGAGAAAGGGTGCTGCGGAGGTCCTAACAACCATCTCCAGACATGGACTCACGCAGGAGGTGGTGGAATATATCCATAGTAAGTCAACCTTTAGAAAGTGAAACAAAGTTTTCCGGAGTATAGAGTTACAGGGGACCAATCACAGAAAGAAAAAAAAGAACTATTGAACATTATATGAGATATTCAAATATTTAAGGATTAAAGAATATAAGGGAGATATTTTTTCATTAGGAAAGTGTACTGGGAATTAACTCCCATATGCGTACAGATGTGTTGATTAAGCACAGATTGCTTTTTATCTTCAGAGTGGATATTTTTAATGCAGTACACTGGCATGGAACCCCAAATAAAGAGAGCAGAATATTTGTTCGGTGATTGGTCTTCTTCAATATTAGAAATCTCATCAGGCTAGGACATCATGGGCCCATACAGTGTTGGGCATTGTGTTAAAACCAGCAAAAGGGTGTTCTGAGGCTCCAGGATGAAGTAGTTAGCCACGTTCGAGTTGTAGACCGAGGTCAGGACGTCCAGAAGGATGCGACATAATGATTCTGTGGTTGCAGCAAAAGATGAAATTCATATTCATGCTTTGGTTAATTTCAGTTTATTTCAAAAATTTAGTTTGAATTATTATAAAGTGAAGATGCCATGTCATTTTCTGTTGGTTTTATAACTCTACCAAGCCAAGTCAAAGGCCATTATCTGTGTTCTATAATTCCTGCTTTTACATGTGCAGGGGTTGCTTGTACTTAAAAATTACTGCCATTGTCATAGCTCCTCAGAGTTGCAAAACCAGCATGGAAGAGATGTTTTTGACACGTTAAATGTTACAACTAGTCCACAACGTGATCTTCCCCATTAAATTGTTTGTCTTTCACCCAAGAACCATTTGGATTGTGGTCAAGGATGAATCCTTTCTTCAACTTTTAAACCTCTTTTGTCTCTTGTACTCTCTGTTACAGATAAGAACTGCTTGGGACTGTGTGTGGACAACATGCAATGCAATCAAGATCTCTCCCCGCTGGAGATTGTGGAGATGTGCTTCACCGTGTTCTGCTTCCTCAAAGATTCCAGCGACAAGTCTCACGTTTTACTTGACGATTTCAGAACGTGTCAAGGATACATGTTCCTCACAGACTTTGTGCTGAGGTTAGTTCACACTTGTTGCATCGTTGTGTTCACATTAAAAGTCTTATGTATATTCCAGGGACAATTTCATGTTTTACTTGACGATTTCAGAACATGTCAGGGTTACATGTTCCTCACAGACCTTGTCGTCATGTGAGTTCACACTTGTTGTAATGTTGTGTTCACATTGAAAAACTTAAAGTCTTGTTTCCACATGATGTGGTAAAGCCAATGCTGTAAACTGCTGTGGTAAAATAGAATGAAATATAATAAAATGCCAAAAAAAATGAATGGCACATGGTGAGAAGTAGAACATGCTTTTAACAAATGTCCCTAAGCAGAATCACTCATATGTTTGTTTTAAGGTACGGAAGGTGAAGGGCATTATTGTTAACCCATTGCCTACGGGAACCGGGTGGTTCCTGTATTAAGCCTATGTGAATTAGAGAACTCGGTAGTCAACGGGTTAATATAATAGGAAGTTTAATGCATCGTGTGTGAATGAAGCCTATGAACACATGATATCAAGGTGTAACTTTGTATCTTTTCTTTTTCCATTGCCCATCATAGACTTGAGGCTATGTCAACGGAGGAGTCTCTGCATTCCTTGAGGAACCTTGTCCTGCTCATCTCGTCATTGACATCCTGTGGGTTCCAGGAGTTGAGACCGAGCTCCATCGTCTATGATGCACCATTCCAGCAACCTGGCTTCACCTTGCCTCAACCTACGGGCAAAGGTAAGAACTTTAACCTACGTTGTTGGTAAATTGATTTGTTGATTTGTTGACTAATTGATTTAATATTAATATTCTATGATTGCCCACAAAGCAAGTTGATGCTGTTAGATACAAGTAAGCGACCAAAGACCTGTGACCTCAAGTCCTATCTGAAGGACTTTTTATTTGAAGGTTAATGTCTTTATTTTCAAACCAAGGGGATTCCAGTTATGGGGAGTACAGAACACCTTATATTTTCTTCTGACCAGGGATGAAAATTGTAAATTAGATGTTGCCTTGAAGGGTAAACCTGTAGCAATAAACCGGTCCATTTCATTAACCCGTTTTTAATGAATGTACTAAAATACTTGAATTCCAGTCTGCATACATTACTTGTTGCTTATGTCAGGCAAATACTTGGGCAAGCTTACAGGTTGCCAAGAACAACCTTTCTTTAAACAGTATGCATAAAATTTGAATTTGTTAGTAAATCTATCTATTAGCAAGAGTAACCAAAAATAGTACGGTATGTGTAACATTTAAAGACATATGCGAACTGGGGGGTGTTTCACAAAGACTAGGATCGACTTTAAGTTGGACTTAACTATGGCAGGCCGTTCATGCCACTGTTGGCTCTCACCATTCACTGGCATTGGTCTCTCAAGGGACGTAAAAATCATGGTCCCAAATCTACAGAATTTACATTTTTTGATAATTCATTATTGAAGGAAAAAATATTATCTAAAGATCATAATGGTGAGAGCAAACAGTGGCATGAACAGCCTGCCATAGTTAAGTCCAACTTAAAGTCGATCTTAGTCTTTGTGAAACACTCCCCTAGTCTATTTACTCATGATACATGTGTAGAAGATAGTAAATTATGCATTACACAGTCAGCAACACTTCACCTTTGGGTCATGAAATTTTGACCTTTGCAAAATGAAATGAATTATAGATGGCTTTCATGGACATGAACCAGAGTTTAAACACTAACCGTTCTTCAATTAATTTTATATGGCTGTCTTGGATAAACGTCTTTTTTGTGTTGTGCTTGTGGTTTGCAAGTGTGGTATCTTACTTTAGTAGTAAATAAGACATAGATGAGGAGACGAGTAGTCTAGCTATCATCTAATATTCATGCAGACATGTCTAATTCAACTCTTTCTTATGGTCATCACTCTTTTTCCAAAGCTTCTGCTGAACTTTGGAACAAACTACCTTTACATGTCAAAAACTGTCAGACTGTCAACCAATTCAAAACTTGTCTTAAGACACATTTATTCAAAATTGCTTTTCATGATTAACTTACTCTGTTCACATTGATGTATATTTCATATGTATTGTAATTTGTAGGTTCATTTGTAATTTTTTGTTTTTTTTAATATGTAATTGTTTATCATTGTATTTTGTTTGTTATAGTGCTTAGAGGCTATAGTGGTAAGCGCTTTATAAGCACCATTTTACTATTATTATTATTTCTCAAGGTTTGCTACTACTATTCGGGGTCCTTTATTTTTATATTATAGATATATTGCCTGCTATGAGAGGCATGGCTGCTCTATAGGCTCTCGGGGACGTTGCATCCTGCCATGACCCTGAGTCGCGGCGGTGAGCCAGTATAGAAACAGCCATGCATCGGATATTAAAGCAGTCCATATATCTTTTATATACACACAAAAAATCTACAAAGAATTCTTGCCTTATCCTTTTCTTGCGTAAAGATTGGTTAAAACATCACAGAAAATCTGAGACACTGTCTGTTAATCTTCGCTGGAAAGTTGCCTGAATGTTACGATCACTCGAGAATCGCACACACACACTGTATGGTACCTGCGCTCACACAAAGAAACGGTTTACACATTAACCGGGGCATGCGGGCATCTTTTAAAAAACTATTGACTGGTAGGCGGGCATGCGGGCATCTTTTAAAAAACTATTGACTGGTAGGCAGGCATGGCTAAAATCACGACTCCAATTTCGACCAATCAGATAGCTAGATTTCTAAAGAGAGGTACATGTATGTAATAGATTATAGTTTGTTAAGAACCTTGGTTACAGTTGAATTTGCTGTCAATTAATATAATTGTTTTAGTTTCATGTCTTCCAGAGAAGTTATGTTCAGTTATATTTTTTCCCATTATGGCATAAAGAAGCATTTCACAAATTTCAAGAATTATGCTATTTTAAGAAGCCTCTGAAGAATTACGCCATGTAACATTTGGTACATTCCTCAATGTATACAGTGTGAAAAAATGAATAGGACTTTCTGAGTAACTGCACACTAGTTATTAATATATTTTCTTTTACTTTTTCTGTTGTCAGCGTTTTCCAACAGTTTTTGGACAACTTTTATACAAATTTGAGTACATTTAGCAGGACAGTAAAAATCTGTATTTAAAGACAGTGCAAGAGAGACATGAAGAGTGGTCTTTTATAAGTTTAATTGGCATTTTATATACATATTACTTTAGTACAGGTTTCAGTGAGGAACACTCTTCATGGGAAATAAGTAGTGTGTTTATTTTGGACAGGTGGTCTTTCTATAGAGGTGATTGCTATTAAAAGCAGGTTTAAAGGAGAATCCATCCTGATATAAAGTTGGTTTCAATAAAAGCAGAAAAATGAAAAGAACAAATCTGTGAAAGTTTGAGCAATATCCGATTATAAATAAGAAAGTTGTGAATTGTTGAAGTTTTCATCATTGAAACACAAACTGGCAACACTGTGACGTATCTTGGGAGCTCTTCTCCAATTTGCTCTATACAGAAAAAAATAATTAACTTTCATTTTCTTAGTTATTGATGACGGAACAGATTTTTTTCATACAGGGGTTGTATAAAAACATATTTGCAATAATTATGTTTAGAATGAATACCGTATATGATTGAAAATTTACTTAAGGGAAAATATAGATCCTTTTTTAGTACAGAGCATATAGGAGGGGACCTCGTAAGATACATCACAGAGTTGCCAATTTGTGTTTGATTGATGGCACCTTCATAAATTCATAAGTTTAATTTTGTTGATTGATTTTTGCTCAAACTTTAATTGACCCGTTTCTCTTATTTTTATGCTTTTATTACAACCAACTAAATATTAGGGTGGACTTCCCCTTTAAAAGCAGGTTAAACTGTAGTAGTACTCAGAATACAACATGAATGCAAATAATGGTTTCTTTTGTGTCCTGCTCTTATCAGGTAACAGTGTGAGGAATCTCCAAGCCTTTCAAGTCTTGCAGACTGTGTTCCTCAAGGTAAGTAATCTGAGATGAACAGTGTCCTTGCTGGTACATTAGTGCCTGTCATGATAACTTGATAAGTTCCACCTGCACATCTCGCCCATCTTGGATAACAGTCTCCATTATGAATGAATGTCAAGGTTCTCAGGGAATAAAATCATACAATATTATAAAGGTGATTTGCATGATGAGATAGATGAGTCAGGAAAACTTAAAGCCCCACTGCACTACTTGTAGCTACTTGCTCCCTCTATATAGAACCCAATGCCTAAGCGGTGCCCGTTGGTCCCCCATGATCCTCTTTTTCTTATGTTAATTGAGAGCTGAGTTGATGAGATGACAACCTGTCAGTGACCACGCTAGGAGGTCTAATCCTTCCTGGCCAAACTAGTGCAGACAGGCTTTAAACAGGTCCACCCACCATGTGTGTAGTCCTTGGAAGGACTGGGGTATGCTTTCTTGGAGAGGAAGGTGTTAATGGTGTTTTGGATTCTGAATCTGATGTGAATGTTTCAATTTGGTGTAATTCTGAATGTAAGTCATCGAAGTATAAAAATATAGGCAAAATATCCTCGATTGTGTTCATGTCTTAATAGCATAAACCTATATTCATGCTAAGTGTATCTCCGCATGGCTTTATTTAAAGATGCATTTGTTTTATTTGCATTGGAGGCAGTTATATGAGAAATACTTGTATCTAAAATTCTACTTTCTTCGTTATTGGGTTAGTTTGAATTGAGAAAAACTGATATCTGCAGGAATATGCTGATTTTCATTTCATAGAATATTAAATTATCATCATCATCATCATCATCATCATTATTATCGTTGTCATTATTAAGTTCTTTATCATTTTATTTGCAAACAATGAATAATGTTGCAATATTCTGGATGTCTTGAAATCAGCCTAGATCTTTTTTTCATTATCATTATAATAGTTATCTTCGTCTATGTTCTAATCATTATTGGTTATTATCATTGGACAGGCAACCACGGAATCATTATGTCGCATCGTTCTGGACGTCCTGACCTCGGTCTACAACTCGGACGTGGCTAACTACTTCATCCTGGAGCCTCAGAACACCCTGTCACAATTCATTGACCGGTTGACCACCAAGACGCCGACCATTCAGACCAAGATCTTAGACCTGGTGGAGTTTGTCGTCTTTAATCTCAACTTTGTCCCATACAAGGAACTCATCAGTATCAGCTTACTCATCAAGGCTGGCAGGTAAGATTACAGTGAGAGATGTCTTGATCAATGAATTGATGGTTTGATGATCAGTTGGTTGGTTGGTAAGTTGATTGATCGATTGATTGATTGATCGGTTCATTCATGCATTGATCAACCGATTGCATAATTGAGTAATTGATGGTAATCATTTGCTTGATTGTTTGCATTTCAGCTAATTGATTGAATGATTAAACAGGTGATTGTTTGATTGTATGCTTGTCTGATTCATTTATAAATGAAATTATTTCCATTTGTTTCATGGAGAGTCAATATTAACTTATCCCGATATGGAATGGATACAAAATGATAGATTAAAAGAATGAGGTTTATGAAGTAAGGGTTCGCAAGGGAAGAAAAAGTAGAATGTGAGATGGAACCTGTTTTTTTTTTCTTCTTTATTTTCTTGTCCTATTGAAGAACAGATCAACTAGGAGAATATGTATAGAAATTCACTTCTAACAAATTCTACTCTAGTGTGATGTAAACTTGTTTCATGAATCCTTGTCAGTTGTTGTAAACATGTAGATATACGTGAAGATGTTTATCAACCATTCATATCTTTTATCTCACAGCTCTGTAGAATGCTGCATCAAGTCTGTCAACAGTCTGCTCAGGCTGGTCCGCCACAGTGCAATCTACAAAGATGTCTTCCGAGAGGTGGGGTTACTCGAGGTCATGGTCACATGTCTGCATCGCTATGCAACCCTCCTCAAAGACAACCAATCAGAGAGCCACGGTTACACCTACAGTGAGTCACAAGAATTTGTTGAAATTTGATTGCAAGTTTATCTGTTTAGAGCCAAAAGGGACGTTAACTGTGTGTAACAAGATATGAAGTAATACCTTTCTGGCTCTCTGCGAATGATTTTTAACCTGGGATAACCATTACATTAGCACTGTGGTTCTTAACCTTTTTTGGACCCGCAAACTGCTCCAAACATCCTAAGTTAGAAGGCTTCTACTAGACATTTTTTTCTTAGAACTGTAAGATTAATACTAGAAGTGTTATCACTTTGACAGTCATGGAAATGTTGTTTATATGGATTCATTGTACATTTCTATGATTTCTGAAAGGGTCAAGATTTTGGATTGGATGAATTTTAAAGTATTTTTACATGTATGCAGCTAGTTGGTAAAATTCAGAAATGAATGATAGATTGTAGATTGCTTGACCTTACATCTCACATGCTTTTAAAAATCCCACTGCAAATGCCTGTTTTTTTTATATGGATGATTTAAAGTGCATTGAAATTGAATTGAAATAAAGTTGAAATAGAATTGAAATTGAATTGAAATTTTATCGAAATGGAATTGAAATTGTATCGAAATTGAATTGAAATTTTATCGAAATGGAATTGAAATTGAATCGAAATGGAATTTGTAATTGAATCGATATTGAATTGAAATTAAAATTGAAATTGAAATTGAATTGAATATCACTGTATTTTCTCATGCATTAATCTTGTTTCTCCTGTAAAGGTCCTAAAGCTGAAGTCCACATTCCAGAAGATCAACAGAATCTAGCTTTCTTAGTCATGGAGGCGTTCACACTTCTACTACATGACAACAATGCCAATGCAAGTAAGTTGTCATCTGATGGGGGTGTTCAAACTTTGTGTTCAATTGTTCTTTCATCAATTCAATTGTCTACAGTTCTTCAATTGTTGCAATGTTTACATGGATGTGTTCATGTTTCAAAATGGTCCAATGTGTCGTCAGGAAGTAGTAAATAATTTTAGAACGCATGCACATTTTCAAAGATAGAAAAATGATATTGTGAGTAAATCTCTGATAAAGTTCTGTTCTTTCTATTGTGTCTGAGTATTGGTTTCATATCAAATTCTTGTAACGTGATGCTTAAGAGCTGTTTTTTTACCAATTCAAGCCTTCATGAGGAAGTTACAATGATGATAAATTATGAGGATTGCTTCTTGTACAGCACTGGTATCTGCCTTTGCTGGGCACCTATGACGTTTCCCATAAAAGTATCAGAAAATTTCATGTAACTTCACACTTCAAATCACCATTTATTATTTCTTTACTTTCCAACTCTCTTCCTACTCATTCCATCCTGCCTTTGCTGGGCACTCATGCCATTAGCCATAAAAATGTCAGAAAATATCACGTAACTTCACTTCAAATCACCATTTATTACATCTTGACTTTCCAGCTGTATTCCGAGAGGCCGGAGGAGCTCGCTGTGTCCACAATCTTGTGCCATACATCCAATGCAGACAGCAATCTTTAGCCATCGTTCAGCAGCTTGTTCTCTCTAAGGAAGGCGATGATGACATGGGAACGTTGCTTGGGGTGATGCAATCTTCAGATATCAGGGCCATAACACTCAAGATCGACATATTACAGGTAATTTCAGATACCTTATGATAGTGGTAAAAGAGCCTGCACCTCTGATTTAAAAAAATGGTGTTTATACGATTGATTATGGTGATGAAGATGATAGTTCAGTTCAATTCAATTCAATTCAATTTAATTCAATTCAATCCAATTCAATTCAGTTCAGCTCAATTCAATTCAGTTCAGTTCAGTTCAGCTCAAATCAATTCAGTTCAATTCAGTTCAGTTCAATTCAATTCAATTCAATTCAAATTTATTTCCACTCAAACAGTAAAACATAATATAACAAAGGTAAATATATAGATCAATATTTAATGTCTGTCTGTTTTCCTGGAACTTTTTACAATAATGTCTTTGTTTTCATCAAAGATATTACCCTGACTTTAGCTAGGCAGCCATGTACGTAATGCACAAATCTGTTCAAGGAATTTTGTCTTTCCAAGTACTGATGATATACACCGAGATGAAAAGAGAGGATTGATTATGTGCCTTCTTTTATGATGTAATCCCAGAGCTGAGATTTGAAGTTACAATGAAATACATTGGGCTTGTACAAAATGTGATAGAAACCATGTCAGCTGCATTTCATGCTAATAATCTTTCTTGCAGTCCCTTGTGTATGTGCTCCGGGAGAGCAGTCGATCAAGGACGATGTTCCGTAAAGTGGGTGGGTTCCTGAACCTGATCTCAGTACTAGTATCTGTGGAAGAATGCTTACAGGATCCTATCAAAGAACCTTGGAATGCAGGTAAGATTGGGATAGTGTTGATGGTGATGATAGTGACAGTGGTGGTGGTGGTGGTGGTGGTTGTGGTGGTTATGGTTATGGTGGAGGTAGGGGTGGAGTTGGTGTGATGAAGGTTTGGTGGTGGTTTGGTGGTGGTGGTGGTGGTGTGATGGTGGTTTGGGTGATGTGATGGTGGTTTTGATGAAATTTGAGAATAAAGAAGAAATTATGGTTCCTACAATCAAAGCACGGGTGATACTGTGCAAATTCAGTGTATTACATAAATGTTAGATTGCAATAAGAATTTGAAATCCACATGGTTTATCTGCCCAGTCCCTAACCTATTGCAAGAAGCCAGTACTAATCAGTAATTTATTATCTCGTTCGTTTCATATGCAGTTCCCACGGACCAAATATTTGGACTCATTCACGTCGTGTTTCAGGCATTGACAGCAGCAATGAGACAAGAACCAGCTAATGCCAAATTCTTTGCCACAGAGGTAAGTCAACATCAGATCTGATCCAATGTGAACACAATATAGAAGCCAGTGGTTGTACATGCCACATGGTAAAATATGCTTCATAAAGGCTTGTCAGATATGATGTGGTAAATCACTGTTTCTTTTTACATATAACTAAATGGCAACTGCTCCAGTTTTGCTGAGCCATATTTGAACAAGGCTTTAAAAGAGAGTTGTCAGAAACTGCAGGCATAGGTCTGGCCTCGTTAGATGGGGTATTGTACATGTACATGTATATTTTTCTTGCCATGGGTAAAAAACGCAGGAAAATGAATTAGTATGTCCCCTCAAATTCAAATTATTCAAGCTATAGATTTGATTGGATGAGCTAATGTACAGCAATCATATGATTGGTTAGGAAAGTCTTTTCAAACCACATAGAGAATTACTCTTTATAATGTTCATTTACACTGGTATGTGAAGTTGAACATATATGATTAAACCCCCTTCCCTTAAAAACATCACTTTATTTTGCCTCCACCTACCAAAGATGGTGTCATAGGCATTAAATTTTGGGTTGTTTTAACATTACATTTTTAAAAGTTTCCTTTCAATCGAAATAGCACTGTTTTTACAAAACACTACTTCAAGTGCCCTGTAGCTCTCAAATGAACACCTTCTCATTATGCATTATCAAACAGATCCAATATGAGAGATTGACCAATGCAGTACGTTCATTAGGCTGTTTCTCCAAAGTGACCGAACTGACCGACTATCCAGAAAATGGACGTTCGTCTTCAGATTCATCCGAATCCTACTTCTGTGACCTTTTCAACATTAAAGGGTAAGAACGCAAACATTTGTGCAGTATTTGGTGAACGATAAGCATGTTTGTAGAATGTTTCCGTATTACTTGCATTTGAGTGAAGTACTTTATTTGCCTTCAATTTCCTCGGTTGATGTAGCTAGTATTCACCTGGGGTCATATGTGTGTAAGGTAATGTGTGTATGCAGATGTGGTGTTTGATTTACTTCATATGATTCAGCAGTGGTAATCATATCGTGAAGTGTATGGTCATGCTTGATGTCCTTTTTACATTTGAATAAATTTTGATGAGTTTTGATTACTGTTGGTCAGATTTTGATATATCATAATTCTGATGTCTCGCCACTCTCTCTATGTATGCTGTTTTTCAGAGACCTAAGTGCAATACCTGTATCCCTCCACTCAGCGTGCAAACTTCTGCGATGTATCTATGATGTAGCTATAGATGCGTATGGGAGGTAAGTCACATAAAAACTTATTTATTCATCAAAACTATTTACCATATTTGCCGGCGATAAGGCCGCACTCCCAACTTTGACATTTTGTAGAGGAAAAAAAACAAAACAAAACAAAAAAAAAACAAACGGACCAAACAAAATAATCGTAATTTTCTTGTAGAACACTTTTTTTTTTTACAAACTGATACCAAATTCATCAATATTCTTATAAATTTACAGGAAGTTTACCTAAAAAATGATAGTATAATTTAGCAAATCTTCATCGATTTTAAGCTAGTACTGTATCGCAGGCAGATTTGGTATCCTACATACATGTATAATACCCCTACCACGATGTGCGGTGTAATACGAAATTGCGACTTTGGCTAGATGCGCAGTTGCGTTGCGCGGCAGCTAGCTTTGTAACGGTCCCTTCTTTTAGTAAGTTAGTAAGTTTAACTTTTTAGCGATGCAATGGCACGAATAATGTTAGAAAATAAGTTATGAAGTTTATTTTAGACTTCATGTCAATAATGCAACATAAAATTGTCAGTAAGATGTGTGGAGTTAATCTAGAAATGTCCTGTACCATTACTGGTATAGATCTAGTCATTGTACCGTTGGGAGTCCCATATGTACGAAATTACATGCTGTTTTAACAGCCGATTTTTTTACTGTTTTTGCGGATTGGCCGCACCCAGACTTTTTGATATTTTCGGAAGAGAAAATACTGCGGCCTTTACGCTGGCAAATACGGTAATGTTCTGTAATAAAATCACACTGATTATATATACTTAAGCGATGATTTTTTACAGTAACTGATGAGTAATATTGAGAAGTTTACATTTGAGTTTAAGAATGGACAAGTAATTTCACTTAAAATATGAAGTTCTTTGGCTTCATAATTAGGTTTGTTAAATTTGGCATTCAGGCAAGAGTTTTCTGAATGTCAGTGTGGTCGTGGATACTAAAGGAATTAATTGGAGACAACAGAACAATTGGAACCCTGTAAGGCACGTTCCAATTCAATATTCTGGGGGGGGGGGAAAGAGTTAACTTTCCAAAGTTTATTGTTGTTTTATAATGTAAATTATGTATTTATTAGCTATCATCACATTCTTCCATCCTTGCAGTAAATCAGCAGAGATGCCGATTCACTCTCCTGCCATCTGCCGTCACGTTCACGACGCGATCACCCCTCTTCCTACCTCTCCTCCGTCCCCCCGGCATCCCTTCTCCGCCCCCACCACGCCCTGCTCGGCAGTGTCACCGGTCCCAGGTCGCACCCCTAGGGGGTCAGTGGGTAGGCTGTCTGGTGTAGGGTGGGGTCAGGGTGCACCCATGCCGACACACCCTACCATCGTTCATCCTGGTGCTGTACTGTCACTCATGGATCTGCTGCCCTCTATTGCTTCTGATTGCATAGAGAAGGTTAGTCCCGAGTTGTAATCCTTAAGCCTATGGTAAGATTGAATAAAGAGAAAAGGGATATATGTATTAGTTCTAAAAGATGAAAGTTGTAAAAATGATAATTGTTCATTAATCTTCTTGAACATTTTAAAAGAGAAGAGAATAGTGCCCTGTCACCTAAAAATCTTGGTAATGTCATTCCAGTTACTAGAGTGTCCTCATTCAGGAGTTGAAAATATGATTACCATAAAATTGTTGTCTTGTTTAGTGTTCATATACTTCATGTCATGTCACTGCTAGTTATTGCTCATCAGCCAAATACATAGTGCTCAAGTTTTTTTCTTCTGATATGAAATATTGCAGTGCCCAAGCTTTTAATAATTAAGGCAGTGATAGCATGAAAGTGCCTCCAATCTTGATCCATTTGATGTGGAAAGTTCCTTGCAGAAAGATGTTCTTAATGTAATGAAATATTTTGTTTTAGATCATCCTGTCCCTTCAAAGCCACCTGGGCGACGTGATCCAGGACCTGGTGAAGAGCGAACGTAATCAACAGATCATGTGTGAAGCGGGACTTCCTCAAAGACTGCTTCAGATTGGCTCAGTGGCATTGTCCAATGAAGGACATCCGCTTCACATGCCATTGCAGCACATGCTGGAGAGATTGGCATCACAGGCTCTGGAACCCAAAGACTTGAGGTAAGTCAGGACTGTCTCGCCTGTCAACAACTTCATTCTATAAATTTAAAGCCAAATAAATCACTTGTTATAAGGTTGAAGTAAAGTATACAGACTGTGTGGTGAGATATTAAAGTCTGCATTGATTTGTTCTGATAAGAAGACAAATACAATGTGATATTTAAGCTGACTGTTAAGGATACACATGTGGCTTTTCATTTTAAAGCTGATAATAAAATAACAGTACTGGACAAAATATTCTGTTTTTCTGTATTCTCTGAAACATCTGTGCTGTATTCTACAGAGTTGTCTGTGTGTGTGGAAGATTTAAAAAAGAAGACAGAAATTCAGCAAATTGTATCTAGCTTATCCAAGGTATTGATGAGTCTGTTTGATTTTGAGTTCTGTATGAGTAATGTTTAATCTTGTCTCTTCTAGGGATTTCATTCGTTTGGGGAACCCCCTGAACTGCAACCCTCTAAAGGGGAATGAACACGATGACTCCAACGACGAGACCAGCCCCACCAAGTCCTTTGACTCACAGATGTCCACCACCTCCATCAGTCCTCAGACACCAAGCACAGGCAACGGCAACAATACCACCAATAGCAACAATCACCATCAAACGGGTACTACAGGATCGGGCCCAACAGCCCGAGGGCAAGAAGTGCCACTGACCAGGGTCAAGTGCCTGGTGTCTATGACCACTCCTAGGGATGTGAGGCTGGCGACGAGTTCCCTGACGCCGGCGTTTGTGGAGTTTGACATGAGTGCTGAAGGGTTTGGGTGTCTGTACTTACCCAGTATGGCACCTCAGGTGTCACCGGCGCAGAGTGTGGTGTCGGTTGGAATGGCTGGTGGAAGCGATGGGACCATCTCAAGTGGAATAGGTTCAGGTAGGTTGGAGTTTTACTTTTAGTCTTGAAAACTGATAAGCCTTTCATTTCATCAACAGTTTGGGATTTAATTATATTACAGTCATTGCCATTTCTGTCACAGCTAATAGCTTCAATAATCTGTTTCCTAATGTACCCTTGAAGTGTTTTAAGAGGAAAAGATTTGAAGAATTTACTGAGTCTTTGTGGTTTACCTCAGAATATGCTGTTGTAAATGAGTTTAGGACTTGGAATGATAAAATTTTTGTTGAAAACAAAAAGACAGATTTGAAAACATTTGGTGAATTTCCCCATGAGTCTTTCATCTTTTATCTCAGAATATGCTGCAGTTAATGGTTTGTATGTCATGAAATGTCTGTTTGAAGAATATAAACAAATATGAATATTTTACTATTGTTGTTCATCTGTACTTTCAGGAGAGCGGTTGTTCCCACCCCAGTCTGGGCTGTCATTCTGTGTCTGGTTCTGCGTGGATCGCTACGGCACCTCCGAGACAGACATGCATCCCATCCGTCTCATAACCATTGTACGGAGTGTAGGGAGCGGTGATAACCATCTAGCATGCTTCAGTATTGGAATCACAGCACATGACAGGAATCTTGTTATCAGTACAGCTGAAGAACCTTTCCCAAAACCAGGTAAGATCTGTCTCGATATCATAATACAATTTTTTTCAGGAATGTCACATATCAAATACAATAATCAGAGAAAAAGCAACAAATATTTTAAAGAATTATAAATTAATAGGTAGTAATAACAATATTCTGAGTGCAACATTTGGCTGCTGAGGAAGATGAGAGCAAACTTTACTTCCAAATTGAAATAGCCCTTCTTCCCTGTGATATATGAGATATAGGGTAGGTATTGTAGTGAAGTGTCAACATTTGTCTTGAGCTTCAAAGGTCATAGGTTCAAGCCTTTGATGGTCTCTTGTTTCCCTGTAAAAGACATTTTATTGTCACTACTTCTCTCTGCCCAAGTTGTGAATGGGTACCTGGTATTGTGATTTGATCTATTAAGCATTTTCGTACAATGGCTGAAATGCCCCACAAGGAATTGGAGAACAGGCACTCTGACTGAGGGATTCTACTTAAATACAATGAAGGGGCTTTGTAAAAGGCAGTGGTTAATATAACAGGAGTATCTTATATTTGTGCATGGCTGGACACCATGCTAGAAACTGACAGGGAATCATCATCATTTTGTTCCATGTATTGTTTTTATTGTTCAGGGTCAGTGGATGCATCAGACATCACAACCAACCATGCATCAGTTGGGATCAAGCTGTGGATTCCAGAGCTAGCCCAGGAAGGTCTATGGCATCACCTGGCAGTGACGTTCAACAAGGCCGTCATGAGACACTGTTCAGCGACTGTCTACGTTGATGGTGCTCAGCTACCTATCAAAAAGGTATGATGAATCTATTCTCCCAGACTTGGAAAGACTAATATTGATATGGAAGTTCATTGTTCTCACAGTTAAAAAAATTAGGCAACATGGAAATTATGTATTCTTATTAGCTACAAGAGTGATAGCATACAGTGTAAACAGTATTACAAGATTGTTCTTGTAGTTACAGGAGTCTTGACTGTGATGTCCTGGAAACCACTGTACAGGAGAGAATGACTTTATTTGTTCTAAACACATCAGTGTGATGAGGACATCATAATTCCCACAGTTGCTAGTCAAAAAACAAGTTTTATCTGATTTAAGCATCACCTGGAATTCAAAGGTATATATGTGTCATTTCAATATTAGCATATGTCTGGACATCTTTCGTAACTTTCTCCTCTATCCTCTCATTCCAGATGCCATACATCCAGGTCAATCCTGGTGGCTCCACACCCAACCCAGCTGGCCTGACCTCCGTCTACGCTTACGTGGGCACTCCGCCCTCTCTCAAGGCACCGTCTAGGTTGCTATGGAGATTAGGCCCCACCCACCTGTTCGAGGAGACCCTGCCACCTGTCACTGTGATGGCTCTCTGTCAGCTGGGACCAACCTATGTGGGTAGCTTCCAAGCACCAAGACAAGAAGGTAAACACTTCTTTTCATTTGTCCAGGTCTTTTTATATAGCATAAGAAAGAACTATATGTTAACCCTTTTATTGCTGGTATTCTTCTTTAAGCACAGAGAGAGTTTATAACTTTAAAAGTCGATCCCATGAAAGGCATTTGTGTCAACTTTGCCATTGAGGCCAAGAATCTACCTCAAGATTGATAATTACAAGTTTAGTTGTGGTACATATTTGTAAACTGAATATTATCAGACAATGATCCTGTAATTACAGTTATATCTTGGTAGAATATGCAATATTGAGTTTTCTTGCAGATAAATCAAGTCTTCTTTTATGACATGACCTTCAGGCATAGAAACTTCCCCTGAGAATGAGACATTATGATTCATATGCTCCCAAAATGTTGTCAATCAGAAGCAAGGTTGTGGTTCAAATATGTTGCAACATTGATCTTGATCCCTGAGCAAAAAGAAGAGTTTGGCATTTTTAAGTTTTCATGTCAGTTTGCATTCATTCCAAAATATAAGCTGAGCCCTATCATGCATTTTCATCACGTATGACTTGAGCTACTCCTTATTGGTGATTGATGTGGCCATTTTAGTTCCTGTTACTGTCAAGTTAGAACTCATCACTCTAAATTGTATTCTGGTATCTGCAGAGTTGAGCCAAGCCAAAGTGGACCTGAATGCTATCGTTATCCCAGAAGAGAAGATCGTTTTTGGTCTCCACGCCCATGCTCTCTCTGTGCTCACTGTCTCAAAGATAAGGAAGGCATTCAACAAGGTGGACAGCAAAGCAGTTGCCAAACAGGTATTTATCCTTGAATTGTGTTACTTTTTTTTATTTGTGTGCAAAGGAAGCAAGCATATAGGTTTTTAAAACCCCCAGCTTTAAGTTCCATTTGAAAGGAATTTAGATGATTCTTGGATTCATCATCTCTTTGTTCAAGAAAAATATACATGTGAGACAGATAAAAGTTTCCATAGCATGGTATAAAGCACCAAGTTGTGAATGAGTCTTCTGTTTCCATTTTGTACTACTAATGTACTTAGCAGTACATCAGGGCTATGCACTATCGCACATATCACAGTTTGGCAGGAATCTGATGACATTCTCGTGCTTCAAAGACACATCCATACTTTAATAGAGTTTTATTTGTCAATCAAACCCAAACAGTTCACACGTATACTCTATTGTAAAAAAATAATTGGACATTTTGATAGAGATGCAGGGGTTAAAGATGTAACTTCTTGTGTCCTTATGATCCTTTCTAGCTGAGCTTGTCTGGTCATGACAATGCCACGCCCGTCAGGATATTACATAACTCGGCCGGTCACCTGACAGGACCAGGAAGATCCTTTGGTGCAGTACTCATGGGGGAAATAGGTAAGAAGACTCAAGATAAAGCTTGTCATTGAATCGTAGGAAAAGTCTAGCTGAAATGATCCATTAAATTTGGGATCTTAATTTGTTGATATAAGGGCTTTCTTGAACATTTTTAAAGTGATGTGTACTTCAATATACAATTTATCTTTGACAGCTTTATGAAAGGAATAAAAATTCAAAAAAAGTCTGTGTAGTAGTGACATGTGTATGTGTTAAACACAATGGCCCGAATTCACAAAGGAGGTTTACATTTAACCCATGGTTTAAACCCTCATTTACATAACCCATGGTTTAAAATAAGCGCAAATTGAGGCGTACCTTGCCTTGCGCGCGTCTAATATTGGACCTCTGACTTGTGTCGCGCTTATTTTGCGCTTATTTTAAACCATGGGTTATGTAAATGAGGGTATAAACCATGGGTTAAATGTAAACCTCCTTTGTGAATTTGGGCCATGTAGTTTATCCATTCCTCTGTTGCATTTTCAAAGTGAAAAGGTTGATGTTTTCTTAGAATTTGAGTATTTTCTCTAGGAGTTTTACATTGAGGTAGAAAACATATGGGCATAGAACTTAACCATACTCCAATTTCATCTCTACAGGTGTGAGAACATTCTGTCCCAAGCCCGTGGCCAGAACTCTTGCCAACATTGGAGGTTCCGCTCCTCTCCTGGGTCTGATTGCCATGGCAACGGATGTTGAGGGTCTGTATGCTGCTGTCAAGGCTCTTGTCTGTGTGGTCAAGAACAACAGTCCGGCGATAGAAGAGATGCAGAGAACACATGGATACCAGGTACAGAGTAGATTCAATCATCAATTAATTGATTCAAAGTCTTTGATTTGATTGAATTTTTCCCTTTGAGGTAATGGCCTTCTTTCGGGATGCTAGGGATTGTTAGAGGAGTTAAGGGGAGCAGATAGTCAGATATTCATTATCTTTTTAAAGGCATCATTTAACAATGTTAAATCTGAGATGCACGGCCCTGCATGTTATCAGTGTCTGTGATGTGTAATATTGAAGCCCTAAAAAAAAAATCGCACTTCAAAATGATCAAGAAGTGCCTCAAAAAAGTAAAAATTTTGAGTGACCGGTTTTACCATACTCGTTTTCCCCAATAGACTGTAGTGTTATGAAAACTGTTAGGAAAACGCATAATTTGATTTCGATTTCCAATCATAAATATCTTGATAATCAGACAGGCGATCGGCTTGTAAAAGTCATGGGGTTCCTGACTGACCTAAAGGTTTATAATTATCATTGCATCATGAGCTAAATCCAGGATTTTTTTTTCAGAATCTGAGACAAAGTTACCCAATCCCTTTAAGGGGAGCAGAGAGTCAGATATTTATTATCTATTTAATAGGATATAAATATATATTGTGTAGTCTATTGGAAAGTCACATCATTACGTAGAGGGGATAGTGGATGGTGAAAGCTAAAATGAGCAGCATGCGTGCGTCAAACCAAGGATGTAACCGCTTGCTTACGTGAGAGTCTTTTCATCAGGGTTTGACATAGTATGGTATAAAAGAGTGTTAAAGACTGAAAACAGTGTAGGTTTTAGATTGGTGGTATCGAAACTTTTTTTACATCAACATGTTTGTCTTTGTCTATGTCTTCCCAAAGATCTTAGCGTACCTGTTGAAGAAGAAGAAGCATCTCCTGAACAGTCACATCCTCCATCTTACATTCTCTCTGGTCGGTACCATCGATAGTGGAAGAGAGTCCACAGTCATCCCTCATCATACAGCGTTTGAAGATCTGCTCTGTGATCTGGAGGTTTGTAACAAACCTTTGTTATCCTTTAGATGATATGCATGTGTGTTAGTTGTACACTGTAGTTGATAGAGAGTCTACAGTCGTCCCTCATCATACAGCATTTGAAGATCTACTTTGTGACGTGGAAGGTTTTAATTATTCTTTGTTGTGTAGAGGAACTCCCTTTGTGTAAGATGTGATCATGAATGGGGAACAAGTAAGAGAATGTATAGAATAGAAATGGGAACCAGGCAGAATTTGTGGAACCAATTGCGAAAAGCTTCATCATTGTTTGCTTTCATGCAGGAATGCTTTGTGTGGATTAAGGATAGTATTTGTGCAAGCGGATATGAATTTAATGATGTGGATGATTATAGTGGGAATCAAATTAAAACAAGTGTTACTGAAGTTGGGATATCTTTTACCATTACTTAGATCTGGCATAATGCTCCTAGTGAGCTCCAGCGCTCCCTCTTCGAGCACTTCCATGAGCTCCTGACAGACTCCAGCGAGGCTGAGAAGAACAGACGGCTCCTTCGTCAGCTCCAGATGGTCAACAAGCTCTTACTCCTCCTCCAGGACTCATCACTGGTCAGTGGAACGGTCAAGGCTATCGCCAATGTCCTGGGCGTGCTTCTCCAAGGAGTGCCACACCCTCCTGCTCTTCTTATGTAAGCTACTAAGAGAGTTGATAGTGAAGAAGGAAGGGTTTCATAGCAGCACTTTGAACATTTTAAAATGTTCTGTATAGAACGATTGAAGTGTTCCTTGGAGTAAACTGTTTATACCTTTACAGCACATAAGTAAATTGATTACAGCTTCATGCAGTGTTAAGTTGTAACTGATAAAGAGAAAGATTTGCAGTTTAAAGCTATGGATTTCATTATATAATAACAGCTTGAACTAGAATTAGTGGAACTTTCCTTCAAGTACGCGATCCTAATAGTGGAGCGTAATTTGTTATTATGTCTATTTGTTTACAATAGGCACTTGTTCCATCTCCCTTGATGGCTTTCGTAGACAGGTTTGACTGAATTATAAGCAGAATGAATACAAAAGAAAAGATTAGGATTTGAATTGAATATGAGTAGTATTATGCCATGGTATTCATGTCTTTATGCTCTAGCTTTGGTCAGTTCTTGGCATCCACCCTACCGTCCGTTGATGAGAAGTCCATCACACCCCAAGAGTTACAGGAGTGGTCAACGTGTGAATCAGAACCTTCTCTCAAGAGCTGGAAAGGTAATAGTAAAACAATTTATTACTGTTTGTATAAACCCTCATTACCGCTCAGAAGTCTTATTTTGTAAATGAAAGAGCTTAGTAGAATGTAGAATATTGTTCTATCTCAAATACTTGCATATGATGAATGTGTAGCATCTTTAATTTTTCCTGTTATTGTAAAATAGCACTGTACTTTTCTTTACATATGTAAGTGCCTTTAAAAAAAGGTGTATAAAATGGATTGATTAGACAGAACACGAATATCGGTATTCATTCAGTTTACCCCTATATTATTCTAAAGAAGGTGTAAGACAAAATTTACATTTTAATAACCATCTGCAGTTTCATTGTCTTGTTCTTGGTAATACATACAATATCAAAGGAGTTTTCTCCATTTCCAGTTGTTTCACATGTTTTTTTGCTATGTGTGTTGCCTTTATACGGAATGACTCATTACAAACAAGTTATGACTTATCTATTTTTCTTGTGCAGATTCAGATAGCATGTCAGAAGACTCCACAGCACTTGTCTCAGCGCACACTGTATGCCTGAGAAACACCTTACTGGAAACTCTACTTAGAATACTACATTATGTCAACTCAGGCAGCATTAGTATTGCGTAAGTAGTCTCTTTCATTTGCTTTATCACAGATAGCACTATTCTACAAAGGGCCATGGCTAAGTCGGGCCAACTCTTGCAAAAAAAATTAACAGTAGATTTCATTTTGGTACCATTTGAATGACTGTAATTTGTCATTGGGGCATAAATATTAGCTTCGCAGTTACAAGAAAGTACATAGAAGTAATGTATCTCTGGGAGTAGGAGAGATTCTTTATCCAATTAGCTTTTTTCCTGCATTTTCTCTCTGATGATAATTTTAGTTCCCCTCTCTCTAGCTCTCTTTCATTTCTGTCCATTTTACTCTTCTTCCAACTGTCTATTTCTCTCTGTCTCTGTCTTTATCTCAGTCTCTCTCTCTCTCTCTCTCTCTCTCCCTCTCTGTCTCTCTCTCCCTCTCTCTCAGTCTCTCTCTGTCTCTCTCTGTCTTGATGTGTGTCTCTCTGTGTGTCTCTCTCTCTTTGTCTGTGTGTCTCTCTCTGTCTCTCAGTGTCTCTGTGTGTGTGTGTGTGTGTGTGTGTCTCTCTCTCTCTCAGTTTGTCTCTGTTGTGAATATTCTGATTTCCTTCATCTCTGTTTCTTTTTTAAATTGCATTTGTCAATTTCATGTTTTCATTGTTTCTTTTTCATCCCCATATTACAGGACATGTGATGAGGTGCAGCGAGTACTTGGTTTCGATTGGCTCCTCCTCTTCCTACAAGGTCACCTTCACCCGACGACGGCCATCATCGCCCTGCGTATCCTGATAGCGATGCTCAACAACCAGACAACCATCAACAAGTTCAGAGAGGGCCAAGTGGGAGGCGGATGGTTGGATCAGACGGAGCCAGTCCTGCACAACAGAATGAAAGTTGTCCTAGGTTAGTTTATTTATTATTTCAATTAGGGGTCAGAGGCCTAAACTCAACTAAGCCAGTCCTTCACAACCACATGCCAATTTGTCATTGGCATATTTTCTTTGCTTCTCTTAATATTTAAATGTTTCAGTGCTATGGTCATATTGATGATGTGACTTTTTGGTGGTTTTATGGTGCCTGGTGACATATAATGATTTTGTCACAAGAAATGCTGGTCTGTTGTGAAATTACATAATAAAACAATGTTCGTATCAAGATGCACCAAAATAATGCGTAACAATTGATTAGGAAACATACTGGGTGGCACAGTATATAGTAGAAGAGAAAAATATTATGATTGAAATTTATTTGTTATTGGCTACATGTTGTTTTGTAATAGGCAACTTCATTTCCAAAAAATAATGAGAATCTGAACCATAGAATGTGAGGTATTTCATACTCTTTAACAATGTACAGCAGTATTGAGTTAGTATTACTTTCAATAATTGCTGGTACTTGTTCCACTTTGATTGCCTGATAACATTTAAATGTTGAAACTTAATTTTTTGTAATCATAAACTTCAAGTTTCTAAGAGAAACAAGAAGTTACAAATAAGAGGGATTTAAGTGCCATGAATTCAATATATTTGAATTTGAAATATTGTTGATATTTTATCATTAGGATTCAACGTTGGAAAGAGCAGTAAGAAGCCGCAGACTCGAGAGATCAACCAGGAGGCGTGTCTTTTACCAGGGTTTCTCATGCTGCCCACTCTCCTACCAAGACATGCAGACGTACCAGAGATCTATTTCCTCTTGATCGCCCTAGCCCTTGGACATCCTCCTAAACCTCTACCAGATAACTGTCAGGTAAGAGAAGTAGCAGTTGTTTCACAAACAGAAATGATAACTTTTTGAAAAACAGTTTGTACCTTGTGTCTCCTAAATGTCCTTGCGATTTGGGAAATCCTGTGTTACAAAAATAATTCTTGACCCCCCTAGCTCTGTGACATCCTCCTAAACCTCTATCAGATAACTGTCAGGTTGATACACTAACTTTTGTTTCACAGACATAAACCCATCGTGCTTAAAGTTTTTATTATATAGGTACTACAATATGTGTTTCCCCACATGAATGATAAAGGTTTTAAGATTTTAAGAATTGCTTAATTTTATGTACATGTAAGAGAAAAATTCTTGATATAGACTCTCAACAAATTTCTGTTCAATTTTCAGTTGGATCTGAACTCAATGTGGCAGTACATCTTTGGTGTACCAGCCAGCCAATCGGCCAGTGGAGCACTCTCTACCAACCTCTGTCCTGATGCGGTCATGATCCTATTATCGCAGATCAGAGTTATGCTCAATCAGGTGAGTGTAAGGTGTTAGTGTTTGGTGTCAAGTAGAAACACCTCCTTAGCACACTTCAGAGGGATTGTTTGTGTAAAGTGTTTAGTTCAGAATAAAGTGTTCAGTGTAAAGTAGAATGGTCTTGATACTATTATCACAAGTCTTGCTTAATCAGGTGAGTGTTTGGTTTTAGTGTATGGAATGGGAGCATATTGAGTAGGAGCTGTATGGTATATTGGTGAAGGCTCTGGACTCTCGTTTAGAGAGGTCCTGGGTTTAAACCTTGCTAGGTGCTTACATCCTTAGACAATTTTTTGCCCACTTTTTTTCCTCTTGATCCAGGGGGTGTTGCACAAAGACTAAGATTTACTTTAAGTTGGACTCAATTATGGCAGGCCATTTATGCCACTGTTTGCTATCACCATTTACTGGCATTGGTCTCTCAAGGGACGTATAAATCATGGTCACAAATCTACAGAATTTACATTTTTGAACGGCCTGCCATAGTTAGGTGTAAGTCCAACTTAAAGTCGATCTTAGTCTTTGTGAAACACTCTCCGGGTATACTAAATGGGCACCTGCCGATGCTGGGGGTAATGATAATTTCAAGGCCCGCAGGAATAGCAAAAAAACAGGATTGATACTGATGTGGCTATCTGGATGAATTTCATGATGAGATAATATGGTTGAAATAACCTTTAAGCACTGGAAAGGTTGATATAATCAAATAAAAACTTACACCCCTTTTTTTTCCTCCAGCCATACGATGATGATGACGAGAAGACAAGCTGGTTACAGGAGTATCCAGTGACGTTGGTCCAGTTCTTACTCTATCTCTACCACAACGTCACAGAGTTTAAACCAATCTGTATGAGTGGACCTTTCTTATGTGGTCTGGCATCGACGCTCTTCCCATACCCCACCACGCAGGGCGATCAGGTATGATATCCCCGTACACGGCCTCCCCCCTCTGCTTCCCCTTGTTCCCCCTCTCCCCTCCTCTCGTCTGTGTTACAGAGTTGAAGCCAATCTCTATGAGTGCACCCTTCCCTTCCTGTGTGGTCTGGCATTAACTTTCATTCCATACTGCACCACACTGGATTATATGTACATGTTTGACATCCCGCTTCCCTCCCCTTCCGTCCCATCCCCTTCCTGTCCCCCTGCACCTCTGCTGCATTTTTCTATGAGAATAGAATGTAGTCTGTAGATGATCATGTGTGATATGTGAGAATCTAGTTCGTATCATAGAAAAGAGGTCCTTCAATATTCATCTTGGCTGTGAGCTATGAATGATAGTATATTATTGTGTATCTTAGCTTAAAGTTCATACGTACCATGTGTTGTTTGCCCAACCTATCTTTTAAGTTTTTATAGGAATTTTTTGCATGAATTTTGTGGCTATTTATCTGATATTCTTTTGTCATCATAATACAATTGAACAGAAATTGTGTGAATTGATATTTATGTCATCTTTATTCTTTTGCATGCAATTGTTTTGTATCTGTGATTAAAATGTGCCCTTTTGTAAGGGGAGGGGGTAGGTCAACATCTTGAGCTCTTGGATTTCTAATTAGGCAACAATTCTGATACTGAATGTTTAAAGGGACTCTGCCTGAACTTTAAAATTTATTAATGAATGGGCATTTTTAAAAAATAATTTAAAGGGGAATTCCACCCTGATATTAAATTGGTTTTAATAGAAGCAGAAAAATTAGAGAAACAATTCAGTGAAAGTTTGAGAAAAATCGGACAACAAATAAGAAAGTTATGAATCTGTCAAAATCATCAAATATCATGGAATCTGTGAGACAAATTGGCAATGCAGTCAGAATGTTGTGATGTCATCCCCTCACAATTCACCACTGATCTGAATGACAGAATGACCCAAAATCCCCATTTCTCTGAATGTTAATTGAATAGTAAACCTAACTTATATGGGGGTGCATGAAAGAACATGTTATCTGTGATATATGATCGAGATAGGCATGAAAAATGGAATTTAATGACATTTCTTGCATTCAACAAAGGATAAAATGTGAGGGAATGACATCACAACATTATGGCCGCATTGCCAATTTGTCTCACAGATTTGAAGTATTTCATGAAAAGTTATGGATTTAAAAAATCCATAACTTTCTTATTTATTGTCTGATTTTTCTCAAATTTTCACTGATCTGTTCTCCTCATTTTTCTCCTAATATTAAAACAAACTTATTATCAGGGTGGAATTCCCCTAAAGCAAGAGGGCCTTACTGCATAATTATTGAATTTGGATGTCACTCAACTTTCATGCCTGCTTGGCAATTTCATCTGTTTTTTCCCCATTTTTTTGTTCATTGTCACTGTCTGTGGTCATTTCTTATTTTCTTTATGTCATATTTCATTTGAAGCTATATTTTTCTCCCACTCCTGCATGTGTATTGCATGTTTGTTGGCTTCGACTTATCCCCCATCCATCCGCATCCTTAATTCCTAAAGATGACTACTATTCAAGAGGAGAATACGTTAATGGTAGGCAGCTAAATTCAGTTTTGTTGTCTGTAGTACTGTCAACATTCATGTCTAATAGCTTACATTTGTTAGATTTTTTGTAGATATTATAAAAGATATAAAAGCTACATGTATATAAAGGTATAAAACTTGTCATTATCTTTATATTGGGACTTATAGGCATTTCACTTTGCATTTGAATCATAAATCTTTTTGTGGTGTCACTGCACGTTTGAGCAGTTTGTGAATTTATCATAAAAGGGATTAAAGTGAAGAAGTTTCCATAAATACTTTTATTCTTGTTATTTTCAAATTGATTTAACTCTTTCGGAATAGTTTGGAACATAGATTGTGTTTATGAATTTAAGAATATGTTCAGTCAAGCAGTTGACAGTATCCAGCTATCTGTGGTAAGACATATTGTTTTCCATCTGTTGTCTGTATGCCTGTTATAGCTGGATGATATGGGAGACCTTGCTTCTCCGCTGGATGACATCCAGTATCTACCAGACCTGGATATACCTGGCTTGGGCCTCAAGATTGATAACGGAACAAGCCATGGTGAGAATAAATTTTGTTCTACCATTTATCAATGCTGCATGTATCCTCTGTGTGCCACCGCAGGGCCCTGTCTCATAAAAACTATATATCAATAACAAGTTACAATAACTGTTATCAGCTACTGAAATTGTGGCATTTCATTGGCTGAGAGCAAATTTGTCATAGGAATTGAGCATTTGTTATTGATAACAAGTTTGATGAAACAGGGTCCAGGTAGGTGAAGATGCATCACTGCTGCAACAGACATCAGACATACTGGCTCTTGCATGATCTGGTTCAAAGGCCACTGCTCTAACCCTGAGATGTAGCAGCTATTGATATTCACCAAGTGTTGTCTTAATGTTCTGTTGGTGTTTTGATTGAGGAAGGCCTATATTTGAAGAATCACTTAAATGAAAAATGCTTTTCAATTGAGACATGTCATATAACTTTGTGCCTGTTGTGAATGCCTCATTGGAAGTTACATGTGGGTGTAATGAATTCTATTATTGCACATCAAATGCTAACCCTGCTGCTGTTATTATCACCAAAGTTGAATATTGTCCACCGGAATCCTGGGAGACAGTGGTACATTGAGATATATGGGGAAGATGGACCATATTTCATTTATTTTGGCCAGTGTTTACCAAACACTCTGCCCCTATCATCACTAACAATTGTTCCTTCTCTATATCAGCTAACCTGACTTGCCATCCAGCCAAGCGTTACGTGATGGATTTCATCAGAGTGATTGTGGTAGACAGCCTGTCCTTGCCAATGCCAAACCGCAGTCCAACAGTCCTTGACATCATATTGGAAGTAAGTGCTTATACTTATTTGAGTTGGCCGATTTGACGCCGTGGTTGTTTTTAAGCAATTTCATGTTCTGAGGTCAGATTCAAAAATACACATTAAATGATATTTGTCGTTTTGAATGCTAGTATACTTTGATTTTAATTTGGAGCTCCCAGAAAATATATTCCTTTCTCCAATGTCTGCCTGACAATATCACTTTGTAAGGGGAAGGGGGTATTTCAAGGATGTTGTTATAAAGATAAGAGGGTCATACTATTTCCGTTTATAATTGTAACATATGGGGGTGGTCCATTGTGAAGTATAGAGGGTCCTTTTGCTCGTGGACTTCAGTTAGTACTGTAGCTCTACCAGACCTTTGTTTACTACAAACTTTGTCATGCTGTAAGTTTCCTTTGCATTGTTTTTCCTCAGTCGTCTCCAGAGAGAGCCACACCTTGCCAGATCAACGAGTTCCAAACAGCCATCCTAGCCAACCTGATGGAGCGTCTGTTAGCTGGAGATGCCCTCCTCGGCAAGGAGAGCGCCCTCCCCATAGCCCATGGTGGCTCCTACAACAACCTGGTGTCCAATATCTTCTACTTCTGCTCAAGACTTGTGGACAAGCTATGGCTAGGTTAGTGACAACCTGTTGTACTACTTGAATTTAGTTTCATGAAGAGTGATCATAGAATGCTCCTGTGTGTTGCTTCCTAATAGCCCAAGGAGACTCTTACAGCAACAATAACCCTATCTTCAAACAGAGTTTTAATTGATCCAAATTGATCACAACTCAAACTGATTTCAAAATCAGTTGCAACTTCTAATACAAGGTGATTTTAACTATTTGATTAATTGAAGAACTTGTGATTGATTTGGCAACTCTTTGAGAGATTGGGACCAGATCTGTGCAGTTGAAAAGAAGAATAATACAGTGTATATCATTTTCTTTTGCCCTACTATGATACATGTTCACTTAAAGCCCCACTGTACTACTTGTAGCTACTTGCTCCTTCTATATAGAAAACAATGCATAAGCGGTGCCTGTTGGTCCCCCATGATCCTCTTTTTCTTATGTTAATTGAGAGCGGAGTTGATGAGATAATCACCTGTCAGTGACCACGATAACCCCTCTAATCCCTCCTGGCCAAACTAGTGCAGAGGGGCTTTAAAATCCTGTGTCATCTCATTTCAACAGTGATTCTTTTGAATGTCTTATGTTTCATCATCTTTCTCTCTCTCTCTCTCTCTCTTGCAGGTGTATTCTCCAGGAAGTCCAAGGAAGTGTTTGAGTTCATTGCCCAGCTCATAGGACAGGCTAAGAAAAGATGTAAGCAACTACAATATGTTCTTTATCGACCCTTTCCCCTTAATGTTAATTGCAAGGGATGGTAAATATGCTTTGAAATCACTTGCCACTGTGGTCTTTTGTGAGTACTGGTACATGTATAACCTGGAATATCATACCTTGGTATGTTGATGTTAGGAGTACAATGTTTGTCAATTTTCTTGTTCCATGTATATAATGTTACCGTCAAACCTGCTTGAGTGACCACCTGTCTACAAAGACCACATTTTTTGTTTCCCTTGAAAATGGTTTCTCATTGAAACATGTACTAAAGGAACCTGTCTACAAAGACCACTTTTTGTGTTTCCCTTGGGCGGTCACTATAGACAGGTTTGACTGTACTATGTAAGATATTGATTGTATCTTCGTTATGATACAATCACGGGAATGTATATTTGTATTATAACCAGCTGAATTAAACATTTGTTGGGGAGCCTTAGATATTTCTTGCTGTTCTGACATGTATTGACGTGTCGTAGTCGAGTGGTTTAAGCACTTGACTTGAAATTCAAAGGTCTTGGGTTCGATCCCTGAAATGACACTAATGTCCTTTGGCAAGGCATTAATCTACATTTGCCACTCAATACCCAGGAGAGAAATGGGGACCTGGTAGGATGACGAAAGCCTTTGTGGTAGTAATTGCCTATGCCCTCACGGTGACCATATGGTAGGAATACTCCCCAGGGAGTGGAGATGGTACACATTGTGTGTGAATGAATCCGATGACCGGGGTAATAATATCTGTAAAGCGGTTAGAGACGGTAATCCGTATTAAGCGCTATATAAATCCAGATAATCAATATTATTATTGTGAATGTCTTTTTCCAGCACATGGGATCCAGTTGGATAACATCTATCACTGCTTGAATAGAACTGTCCTGTATCAGCTGTCAAGACCTCTAGAATCTCTTTCTGGTAAGAAACTCATCTACGCATAATCTGAACAATTTTCTCTACTACTAGCATGATTGAAACCTTCTACGCTACACTTTAAAAGACCAGAGACTTCCACTTGCATTAAGCTTCCACAAATTTCAGAAATAGTCCAGATTCACAAAAGTTTCATGCATGGAAATTACTAATTACAACACTGAATTTATGCAATTAGCAAAAGTTTCATGCCATGAGAATGGCGGTAAATGATTTACAAAAGTTTCTAACAGTAGTTTTTAAAAGTCAGAGATTATCAATGATGTAAAACTTATTTTATCTGGGAGTCATTTGATTTGTGTTAATATTTTATTCGTATTAGGAAACTCATTACATCAAACCACTTTTACCTGTTTATCTCTAATTAATTGCAGATATTTTTCAACTGGTTTGATTGTTAGTGTTGAATGTCTATAGTATCCCTAACTTAAGGTTCATCTGTGAAAAAATTTAAAAGAAGCTAATTTCAACTGATTTGGGTAGGTATGGGTATGGACAACTACCAAAAAAAAGGGAGGAGGTATGGGGGTTGGGGAGATTTTTTTATTAGAGGTCAAAGGTCATTGACCCCTGCCTAAATCACACAAAAATTTATTTCAGCAACAAAATATGGTATATAGATGATCTTGGTGTCAAAATGCACAGGATTACGAAAGAAGATGACATAGAATAAATACTGACCCTTAGAATAAAATCTTGACCTCCGAAAATGAGGTCAAAGGTCAAATATAGATGTTTTATCACTAAAATGTCACATTAGTAACAGGAAAATTACCATATTATATAAAAATGAGCACAAACAAATCGAATAGGCTAATTTCAACCTATTGTGGCGGGTATGGGGTTATTATTTTTCCAAGAGCAGAGATGGAGGAAATTTCCTTTCTGAGGGTCAAAGGTCATTGACCTGCACTAAAACACTATCAATTGTATCTCAGCAACAAAATATGGTATAAAGCTGATCTTGGTGTCAAAATGCACAGGATTACGAAAGAAGATGACATAGAATAAATACTGACCTTTAAAATAAAATCCTGACCTCCGAAAATGAGGTCAAAGGTCAAATATAGACGTTTTATCACTAAAATGTCACATTAGTAACAGGAAAATTACCATATTATATAAAAATGAGCACAAACAAATCGAATAGGTTCATTTCAACCTATTGTGGCGGGTATGGGGTTATTATTTTTCCAAGAGCAGAGAGGGAGGGAAATTTCCTTTCTGAGGGTCAGAGGTCATTGACCTGCACTAAAACACTATCAATTGTATCTCAGCAACAAAATATGGTATATAGCTGATCTTGGTGTCAAAATGCACAGGATTACGAAAGAAGATGACATAGAATAATTACTGACCCTTAGAATAAAATCCTGACCTCCGAAAATGAGGTCAAAGGTCAAAAATAGACTTATTGTGGCGGGTATGGTGGTTTTTATTTATTCCAAGAGCAGAGGGAGAGGGGGAAATTTCCTTTCTGAGGGTCAAAGGTCATTGACCCTGCACTAAAACACTATAAATTGTATCTCAGGAACAGCATGTTTAACATACGCCTCAATGATCTTGGTGTCAAAATGCACAGAATTATACCAGGAGACAAACAAATAATGAAATGGATTTTTCACAACCAAAATACAAAGTTAAAGGTCAAAATGAGTAAGGGGGGGTTAAAGTTCATTAGTGGCAAATAGTTTGTGTATGTAAAGTATATGTGCATTTATAATCAACAGTTTGCAGAATACTACTCACAACTTAGAACTTACAGTAACTAACGGCAACACAATATAAATTAATACTGCTCAGTCTGTTTCCTCTTCATCGCTACCAATAACTTCTTCTGAATCTATGCTATCTGTTCCATTGGAGCAATGTCCACATCACACTCCACATGCAGATACACATGACATGCCAGCTTTCATGCAGCTGCATTTCATGTTTTGACACTGCCTCTCCCCTTCTTTGCAGTTGCAACAAATTCCTTTCAGAAGGTTGTCTGGCGCGATACCAACAGACAGCATCTTTGGTCTGAGTTTTCTGTTGGAATCTAACTCCCATCCTTTTCTTTTGGGATCAAAAATAGAGGTGTCAAGATGCTTCCATACCACAACTTGAAGATGGGTTACTATTATTAAGGAGAGGAGTTTGGTGCACCTTGCAGAGAGTCTTGTATACAACAGAGAAAGTGATGTGGACTCTAATTAAGAACCTGTGCATGGCATTGCTTAGAATTATTGACTGCTTGAGGGTACGTAGGACATAGAATATTAAAAAACATGGCAGAGCTGACTGGCTGTCCAATTTATTAACACGAGAATAGTATTTACAAAAGACTTAATTTGGGAATACTACTGTAAAATAACAAAATTTCCAAGATGGATGGATATACATGTATGTGAAATATGTAATGAGGACTTTTCAGAAGCAGGAAAGATACAGAGGTTGCACAGAAAGGGATATGAGAATCTAATAAAGCAGTGTAGACGTATCAACAACTCTTCATTAATTATTACAGCGATTCGAATGAAAATGGACTAGCAACACTCATATGACAGTCTATCGTAGATGCCGAAACCTTTTCCTGCAAAAGGAGCTGAACCTGGTCCCAACATCTCTTTTCACAATGGATCGCATGATGAGGAAACCCAAAAAGCATGAATTTGGCAAGATGCTCAAGGAAACAGCTATAAAACATGACTTGGACATAAACAGCAAGATGCATGTTGTTGATGGAGGGTGGGTACTTCATCAGGTAAAGTGGTCCAGAGGTGCAACAACCAAGACTATATATAGTTGATACATATGTCAGGTATGTTCAAAACAAATTCAAGGATGCTACTGTAGTGTTTGACGGCTACGGGAAGAATCGTCAACGAAAGATCATGAACATATGCGGCGGATGGCTGGGTAGAAGGTGTCTCCGGACATGAGCGTCACACCGGACTTGACCATATCATGTGACAGAGGTTTTCCTGGCAAATGAGAAAAACAAAGGAGTCTTAATCACGATGATATCTGCAGAGATGGCAAGCCACAATATCACTGTACGCCAAGCAAAAAGATGATGGTGACACGCTGATTGTTAGGTCTACAATGCTGTCGCCTAGGACACTGATATTTTGATATTGCTCTGCTATCATAGGCCTATCCACTGTACTAATTTGTATTAATTACAAGCAGACTTTAATGGTCTTTACGACATCTCTAGCATAGACATCAGAGACAAAGAAGAGTTCCTCTTCAAGTATGGCTGATCTGGAAACGACACTGTTTCATGCATTCATGGGCACACCTGCCAGTGTCATTACTGCATTCACAAGTGACACCTTTACCGACTCCACAATTCGAACAGCTGGGTTGAAAGCAATGCAGACCACATATATGGCTGTGGGGATACTCCCCTATAGAAAAGTCTCGCTATATAAAGTTCAAGAAGCAAGCAGCCAAGGGCAATATCGATCCTGACCGCCTTCCACCAACGGAAGATGCAACAGCTCAACATTTACTTCGTGTCCATCTTCAAGTTTTGGTATGAAGCATCTTGACACCTCTATTCTTGATCCCAAAGGAAAAGGATGGGAGTTAGATTCCAACAGAAAACTCGACCAAAGATGCTGTCTGTTGGTATCGCGCCAGACAACCTTCTGAAAGGAATTTGTTGCAACTGCAAAGAAGGGGAGAGGCAGTGTCAAAACATGAAATGCAGCTGCATGAAAGCTGGCATGTCATGTGTATCTGCATGTGGAGTGTGATGTGGACAT
The DNA here is from genome assembly GCA_037976565.1 of Mesocentrotus franciscanus. NCBI lineage: Eukaryota > Metazoa > Echinodermata > Echinoidea > Camarodonta > Strongylocentrotidae > Mesocentrotus > Mesocentrotus franciscanus. The sequence goes on from CP137685.1 coordinate 4,958,059, forward strand.
TGCTCCAATGGAACAGATAGCATAGATGCAGAAGAAGTTATTGGTAGCGATGAAGAGGAAACAGACTGAGTAGTATTAATTTATATTGTGTTGCCGTTAGTTACTGTAAGTTCTAAGTTGTGAGTAGTATTCTGCAAACTGTTGATTATAAATGCACATACTGTATACTTTACATACACAAACTATTTGCCACTAATGAACTTTAACCCCCTTACTCATTTTGACCTTTAACTTTGTATTTTGGTGGTGAAGAATCCATTTCATATTTAGTTTGTCTCCTAGTACAATTCTGTGCATTTTGACACCAGGATCGTCGAGGCCTATGTAAAACATGCTGCTGCTGAGATACAATTTATAGTGTTTCAGTGCAGGGTCAATGACCTTTGACCCTCAGAAAGGAAATTTCCCTCCCCTCTGCTCTTGAATAAATAATAAACCCCATACCCGCCACAATAAGTTAAAATTAGCCTCTTCGATTTTTTTTTGTGCTCATTTTTATATAATATGGTAATTTTCCTGTTACTTATATGACATTTTAGTGATAAAACATCTATTTTTTACCTTTGACCTCATTTTCGGAGGTCAGGATTTTGTTCTAAGGGTCAGTAATTATTCTATGTCATCTTCTTTCGTAATCCTGTGCATTTTGACACCAAGATCATCTATATACCATATTTTGTTGCTGAGAACAATTTATAGTGTTTTAGTGCAGGGTCAATGACCTTTGACCCTCAGAAAGAAAATTTCCCTCCCTCTCTGCTCTTGGAATAAATAATAACTCCCATACCCGCCACTTAAGTTGAAATTAGCCTCTTTGATTTGTTTGTGCTCATTTTTATATAATATGGTAATTTTCCTGTTACCAATATGAAATGTTAGTGATAAAACGTCTATTTTTGACCTTTGACCTCATTTTCGGAGGTCAGAATTTGGTCCCAAGGGTCAATAATTATTTTATGTCATCTTCTTTGTAATTCTGTGCAATTTGACACCTAGATCATCTATATACCATATTTTGTTGCTGAAATATAATTTTTAGTGATTTAGGCAGGGGTCAATGACCTTTGACCTCTAATAAAAAAATCTCCCCAACCCCCATACCTCCTCCCTTTTTTTTGGTAGTTGTCCATACCTATACCTACCCAAATCAGTTGAAATTAGCTTCTTTTAAATTTTTTCACAGATTGGCTCAATATATGGCTAATTTAGGGTTACTACTATGAGAATTTCTAATAAAACCACTGAAAATGAATGATCAATAGATATTGTTCTAAGCTTTACAACATCATTTTCTTTTTAGCAAATATTTTGTGTTTTATGTGAATGTCAGAATATCTTTTTCTTTTTTCTTTTCTCTTGTGATATTCCAGACCAGGTATCCCTTCTGGAATCTCTGAGGCATATAACAGAGAACAGGACATTGCTGTTTGGTCCTGTCAACTACGAGTCAGAATTTATAGGATGTCTATGCCACTGTCTCTTTGTACTTACCAATGCTTGCAAGTAAGTCCATAGATGAGGTGATGATGATGATGGTGGTGGTGGTGGTGGTGGTGGTGGTGGTGGTGGTGGTGGTGGTGGTGGTGGTGGTGGTGGTGGTGGTGAGGAGGAGGAGGAGGAGGAGGAGGAGGAGGAGGAGGAGGAGGAGGAGGAGGAGGAGGAGGAGGAGGAGGAGGAGGAGGAGGAGGAGGAGGAGGAGGAGGAGGAGGGAGGAGGAGGAGGAGGAGGAGGAGGAGGAGGAGGAGGAGGAGGAGGAGGAGGAGGAGGAGGAGGAGGAGGAGGAGGAGGAGGAGGAGGAGGAGGAGGAGGAGGAGGAGGAGGAGGAGGAATGATAATGATGGTGGGGGTGGTGATGATGATGGTGATGGTGATGATGATGATTGATGATGGTGGCGATGATAATGATGATGTTGTTAATAACGATCATGGTGGTGATGATAATAGTGACGGTGTTAAAGATTTGGATGATGTTTATAATGATAATGACAGGAAATTATTTCTCTTATGTGTTCTTTGGATATTGTATACATGTAGTTTGTTCATAAAAAAATTGTTCCCAATTCATTATGCTCTCTCTCTCTCTGTGAAACTAGTGGTGATGGTTCAGCGCCACCTAGCAGCCTCGGTGAAGTGAGGCGGAACACAACATGGCACGTGAACCCTATGATCGAAGGCAACAAGAAAGGACAGCGTAAGATAGAGGATGAGAACTCAAAAGGCTCAGTCCAGGAGGGTCAGCTACTGGTCAGAAAAGCTGGCCGTAGGGTCTGGGAAGATCTCATCATGGCCAAGAAATCGGTAAGTTCACTTAGCTTATTTCTGCCAACAAATTCTGTTATTAGTCTTCCTTTAAATAACGTTTTAGGTATGGATATTTAATTGTAAAGAAGAGTATACAGAGTTTTTTTTCTCCAGTTTATTGAGTCATTTCCATGAATCCCTAGGTCGAAGAGAAGATGAGGTAGGTTTAATCATTCTTGAGTTAATCATCTGTTCATCTGTTCTGGCCGTGTAGAAATATTGGAAAATTCATGATTAATGCGATAGCTATTCATATGATTATCATTCTTTATTCTTTCTTGTGTTTTGCAGGTCATTGAAGAGATCTTCAAAGTCACGCTGCCCAACTCGTAAGTTTATATTTGGCAAATTGTATAATCACTCTTCATCTCTTCTCTTCTTTCAATAAAAAGATAGTCTGAACAAAATAGGATTTTTTTTTAAAAATAGTTTTTTCATGTAATGTCAGGTCATGCCAATCAATGTGCAGTATCCCGTATTCATGATGCAACTAGAATGATTATTTTTTTCATTGGTGAAGAAAGAAATTAAAATGCTGTGTCATCACATATCTTTGCTTTACACGACGCTTCATCATCCTCAACGTTTAATACAGCAGCCATCATCTGTGTTAGGTAATATTGTGGTATTAATAATGTGCTAAATAACAGGCAGTTGATTTGTTATGAAATCATAAGTCTCACTGTTGCTTCCTTCTTCAGGTCCGCTGGAACAAGGAACACAGTGACTGTGGATCTCAAAGTGGCCAGGTAAGAATTCCTGCAAGCTGCCATTCAGTTTGATGTCCATCTTTATGCTTCATGGTTAGACCACTATATTTTATGATATTTAACTTCATGTTAGCATATATCTCGATGTCCGATTACTGCTCAATTATTTAATGTAGCTTTTGCCATGTCATTTATTCATTCATATCAAAACAACAGATTTATGACAAGTGCTTTATTAAAAGTTTTAAGATTGTCAGAGTACAGGGGTAGGGGCATGCAGTGGTTAGTGATGCTTGTTTAAAGTTTAGAGGTGTGGATTAAGAAATTATCTATCAGAAAAGAAGACATAGCACTATCAATTGACCCTACCAATACAATATTTGACAGTAGATGGCAACCATCCTCAAACACTATGCAGGTCAGCACATGTGCAGATACGATACTGGAGAAGACGATAAGACAAGGTTTCTCTTGGCTTCCATTTAGAATACACAGCAGTGTCAACTTATTCCTTATTTAACTAAACTGTTGTTCAGGTTTCATGAACTCCCCCGATGATTTGATGAGATCTATGTAGGCACCATCATAATCTGTTACTTATACTTTATTGGTTCCAAAACTATAATTTCTATCGGACTTTCCAGTTGTCGACCTATTGTATTTGTATGGGAACCGGAAGTGCCAAATATATGCATGACCGATGCTGCCGTCGAAAGTCAAATACCGTAGTTGTGGTAGCGAAATTATTTGCTATTATGTTTTTCTCTATATCTTCTCCACTCTCCCTGTGGTGTAGGGCTGCTATGGGCGATGCTGCAAGTAAAATGTGGAATAACTACCTGACTGCGGAGAAGAAGTTATCGACCAGAGAACAAGCCCAAACCAACCAGTCTGTGAGTAATGATGGAACTTCTTTTTTCTTTTCAAAATGGACCCCTTGAAGAATGGGTCTTAATAGCTTGAATAAAACATGTATATAAAGTCATAAATACTTGTCTTCTTGGCTGGATATGTGTCGATTATGTATCAAGAACATGTATGTGCTGCAATCACACTTTATGATCAGGTCAAATTGGAATATACAACATTCAAAAGGCTTTTTGAATAATTGAAGCTTATCAGCATGTTTTCATGTATATATATCATTTCATAATTGTTTTGTATTTTTCATTGTTTTAAATTTCTCAGAGACTTGCCAGTAAGGTTATCGGCGGACTTCAGATGTTGCCTTCGCTCAAGAGCAAACGAGAGAGTGCCACATTTAGGTTCAGTCTCAACTTCATGCAGGTAAATAATACTGTATACTTTCTTTCAAATCCCAACTACTTTGTGGCGTCTACCCAACACACAGCCGCCTTCTTCAAACAACGAGGTTGTTAAGAACCCAAGTTGCTTCTGTGGATACTTGCAAGAGACAATCACGCACATGATTGGGGAATGTCCTCTCTACTTCGCCAAGCGGAGGAATTCAATGAGAAGAAGAAGAGGAAGAAGAAGACTGTACAACTAGAAACTTTAAACTAGAAATTTGGTGGTTTCTGATTTCACAGCAAGCTAATATTTTCATGTACAGATATATTCGCAGATGACGGGGACACAGACAGTTTACGTGGTATTTTAGCAAGAATTAACCCAGGCTACTTACGGTACATGTTCACACGTGCATTGTCAGCTCATTTTTCGCGAGTTGTTAAATTAACAACTCCAAAACAATCGACGAAATTCGCACAAATAAAACCTGTATGAAAATATGGCTTATACACTATTCATATTTTCGTTCATACACTGTATATAATGCACTGAATTGTATAAAATGTGGTTTGTGGTTTCAAGTTGGAAACGTTTACTAATTAATTGTTCAAACAGACCAAGAGGGAGAGGACTCACCAACTAAGGGAATGTAGGTTGATGATGGCATAATGGTTGTGGAAGCATTCTTTGTCAATCAATCCTTTGGCATTTTGTTTTGCTTTTGGATGACTTAAACTCAAAATGTCAAATCAGTAAAGGAATGAAAGTGAAACGGGTTCCTAAAGTGTTCAAAATCCTAAGTGATTGGAAGTGAGAAGTCACAGAAGTCCAAATCGCTTACCCTGAACAAGAAAGATCCCAGGTACCTCTTTAGAATCCTGAAAAATTCATTGAAAGATGAGGGGTTTGTGGAGTTCTTTTCATATATGTAAGACATTGGTCTGTTCTTGTCAAGCATTTGAGAGCAGTTTTCTGGGTATTGTTCATTGTTTTCAAGGTTAGAGTACTCTGTACATGTATATATTTGGCAGTGAGGCCACATGAATTGTCATGACGTTTCCTGTTGATATGAAACCAAGATTTGTTTTGTGTATTTATGAATATAGGAAGCTGCTATGTGGACACACACCCATGTATTTATTGTCAGGGAGCTGATGGAACTACAACAGAAGCAACATGAACAGGTCAGTTCCTTGAATTTAGGAATTCTTGTAGAATTAATAAGATAACCCCAAACATTTGTTTGTAACAGAGCTACTTCATATGCGTGTTAATGGTGATGTTGACCTGTAAAACAAATGTTTTCATGGCTCTCTACAGGGAAACATAGGGCTATGTAATCTCACTGTGAATTTTTGAAAAGAGAATAAAGGTATTGGTGGATGAAGACAATTTTATAAGGCATAGTGGTAGGTTGATACAGAGAGCTGCTGAATTTATAAACATGATCAAGATGATAATATGCAATCTTTTCATATCATGTGGTATCCTTATGTTTAAGATGTACATGTATAATATTACTGTCATAAAGCCAGAGGCATTTTATGTGCTTCATGAATGAGAAATGGGAGCAGCTCTAGCATGAGTTGATGAGGTAGAGAGGGAGGGAGGGAAGAAAGGAGAGGAAGAAAAGGGGTTGTTGGATTCCCCCTTCCTCTCTGTGGTTCCTGCTGGAACAGTAAAAATGTAGAACTGACGTATTGCAATACTATATATAAATTTATTTTTTCTTCACATGTTTGCAGTCTCACATAGCCAGGGACAATTGATGTGCTTCATTAAAGAGAACAGGGAGCAGCTTGATAACATAAGTTGACGAGAGAGAGAGAGAGATTGTGTTTATGGGGACCTCCCTATGTATAGGATGTATTAGAATGTAATGTTGTAACATTTTTACACCCATACAGAGCCAGAGGCACTTGATGCGCTTCATGAAGGAGAAATGGGAACAGCTGGAACATGAGTTGATGAGAGAGAGGGGGTTATGGGGACCTCCCTATGGTTGCTACCTGGATAAATGGATGCTAGATATGACTGAAGGCCCGTCAAGGATGAGGAAGAAGATGATACGCAATCCAGACTTTTACATGGACTACCCATACAGGGCCGAGAATGAAATGATTCTCAATGTAAGTGGAGGTTAATTTATTCTGTGTTTTGTAGTTTTTGCCTGTACTAGGTTTACTGTTGGACTTTCGAGTGCCCATTACATGCAATGATGTAATGGATTTAGAAATGAATTGATTCTATCCTGCTATCAATTTCTTTTTGAGTGTAATTAAAACTCGTTAGACTATAAAAAACAATTATATTATGCAATTCATTGTAACGTTATGTTGAAAACTCTGTAATCATTTTAGTAACCAAGTAATCAATTAAGTAACCAAGTAGTCCTATTCATTATCAAAAGTCAGAATACTATGTCTGTATAAATTTTATTATGAGTTTGATAATCATCATTGTTGTGATAGAGGGATGTGGGAAATGTTTATCTCCATGACTGGTCATTGAATCATACATTAAGGTTATTTATCGTAAAGTCAGGGTGATCAGAATTCCAAACTTTTGTTTTTATGTTTCTAAAATGTTGTTTCTTTGACCTTTTATCTTATAGAAGCCGTCTAAAGGCAGGAAGGCAATAAGCTTTGACAGTAAGAAGTACAGCCAATGCAAACAGACCAAGAACCTGCTGGAATCAGCACCAGGTATTAGCCCTGGAGAGGGCAGCCTCTCAGATCTTAACATGGAGAGCGATAACCAGGAGGAGATGATGGATGTTGATGACACTAGACCAGGTAGGTGGATGGGTTACTATGACAACCATGGTGATGGTGTTCATCTTCTTATCTGTCAACCACAAATTATAGTCCTATTTTCAAACCTATGTATAAAGACTGCTCATGGGATACAAGAAGAGCATTTGTTTTCTTTTCTTTTCTTTTCTTTTCTTTTTTTGGTACTATTGGTTGATAACATTGATCTCAAGAAAAAGATGCCCTTAAGAAAGAAGGAGAGCATTTTGTTTAATTTGACTTTTAATTGTGTTGGTCACTATGTCATGTTAAACTGAACTACAGTGTACATATTACCTAAGAAGTGTTTATGTAAATTCTTGAATTTCCTGATTCATCATTTTTTAAATCCACTAAATCTTTAGAAATCAAGACTTGACCCTAGATTCCAGTCTAGATTATACTTGTAACAAAATGATTAAAAAAAAGAAGTTGAAATACTCAAAGTGGTCTCTCTTTTTGTTGATAGATGTGCGAGCTTCAACCATAATGACACGGCAGACCAGTAATCGTAACAACCAGGATGATGATGATGACACACCCGACAACGAGAATCCAAACGACAAACCGCTGGAGGAGCAGAAGACGGATAACCAGATGGTCCTTCGTCTGTTGGAACAGGGAGAAAAGGTATGTCTCTCTTTGTGACTGTGTTTATATCTTTCGTTATCATATATGTTCATTTCTAGTAACTTTATACTCTTGTTTTCTTTGCAGAGAATAGTCTTTGTATAATATGTTTGGCCTAAAATTGCAAAATCCAAATATTGTAATACTCAGTATAGTAGATAACACTGCTAGACAAGGGACCAGTGAAGTGCTGTGGGCTTGAAGCTTAGCTCTTGAAAGTCAACAGTGCTTGGTGTAAATAAGTGGCAAACTAATGGTCAGGCATGTGATTTTTGTACGAAATCTTAACTGATGTGCATAATGTTTTTAATGTGAATAATATGTTAACATACTCCAAATTGTCCCATAGGTAGCCATGACATAGTTTTAGAAATCCTACCATTTTGATGTTTATACACTATTTCTTCCAAGGTCTTTCCTATTAAGTAATCAAGGCAAATGGAATTGATTCGATTTGATGTTGCTATTTGCAAGTTATGCACGGCAAGGATATCATATGTGTGCTAAATGAACTAGCAAATTCCGTCCTGTTGCCCTTTAGATCCGTCACATCTTCCGGTGTGCCAGGATCCAAGGTTTGGATACCATGGAGGGTCTTCTACTGTTCTGCAAAGATCACTTCTACATCGTAGATGGCTTCACTCTGCTCAGCTCAAGAGAGATATGTGACATTGACTCAGTACCAGACCAGTAAGTAGAGGAGAATTGCTGTGGTAGTGTTAGTGGTGATGATGGTGGTGGTGGTTTTGGTGATGATGTTTGATGATGAAGAAGATGATGATGAAGAAGATGATGATGATGATGGTTGTTTGATGTTGATGATAGGGATTTCATTGATTATATTGTTGAATATGATGATGAAATTGGTGAATATAATAGTATTGCTGATAATGATGATGATGGTGATGACATTGGTAACAGTGGTAATAACGATTACAAAATTCATGGAGTTTATGGCAGGAAAGATGATGGTAGCTGTGGTAATTCTAAAAGTCTTGATTTGAATAATTGTATAATGCTTTCAAAGAAATAGACTACATATTTCATTGGTTGCCTCAGTAGAAGAAAAAAATGGTAGTGTGGTAGTCTTCATAATCCCTCTAAAAAGAGTCATCACCATCTTTTGTATCACCATTACAGACATCAAGACCCCATCATTCCAAGGGCCTCCAGAGGCCAGCGTTCATTTGGCAAGCGAATATGCAGCAAGTTCGCTTACGAGGAAATCCGAGAAGTCCTCAAGAGGAGATATCTTCTGCAGGTAAATTGGCAACATTTTGAGACTGATGTTAAATAACTTTGCACAAAGTTTCAAGCTGAGGAATTACACATTGTAATAGGATTTTGTCAGAATTTAGTATTGATTTTGAATTGAATTTTTGCATGGAAAGGTAGTGTTGCTATTTTCATTTTGGTTGGGGCATTCTCTTACTGTGCAGGGCGCATACTCTTCGAATTGTATTGCTGTGGATTTAACTTATTGGACTTGTAGCAAGAAATGTGCATATTAGCATCATTGTATCTCAAAATTAAATGGTTTGAAGAAGGATTATTTAAGAGCATTTAAAATTGATTTTAATGCTGGATTTAGAATAATCTGTTGAGAATTAACCCTGAGATAACTCAAACCTCTGCCTGGGGTCTATGGAATATGTGTATTACACTGAGATCAAATCGGATTCCATTGGTTGAAGCAATAGAACCCTTTTTTTCTTACAGCCCATTGCGATTGAAGTATTCTCATCTGATGGAAGGAACCATCTCCTAGCATTCCCCAGGAAAGTCAAGAACAAGGTTTACCAAAGGTGAGAATAGCCGCAAAAACTGTCCTTTCTCAAGGGAAATTACTACAGTGGAAAAGAATGAAAACAATGAAAAATGTTTGCTGATAGGCTGGAGGAAAGCCATAGGTTGAAGGAAGCACAAATTTTTTTATGTATCTTATGTGATACCATGAGACAGGTTATGGACGCATACGACAAGGCGATTATAAAAGACTTTAGACTGTCTAACCTTGTTAGTGTGTTCCATCCCACAGTATAGTAAAATGCATGATGATGATAATGATAATAATGACTTCTTAGCTCTCAGTAGAGGTGTCGTGGACGAGTGTCACCGGACTGTGGATCACAAGGTCCACAGTTCAAGTTCCACCGCAGCACTAATTTACTTTGGCAAGACATTGATCTACATTTGCCACTTTCCACCCAGGTATTAAATGGGTACCCGGTAGGATGCGAAAGCTAATGTGCTTAGATTAGCAAGTGTGCGCTTGTGAAAATGACGCCTGGCTGGAATGCTCCCCAGGGAGTGGAGAATGTGCATACATTGTGTGCGGGTAAGCCTGAATCCGATGACCGGGGTAATAAGAAATATATCTGTAAAGCACTTTGAGAGGGCTTTCGGTCCTGAAAAGCGCTATATAAGAACTAGCTATTATTATTATTATCATATCTGTCACATTGTGACACTCATGGCACTTTGATATTATTGTCGAAATACTGTCTGTAGAGGTGTTATTTTTATTGCATATATCAGAAGTGCACAAATGTTTTTTTTATTCTAAGACTGAAAAACTCATGTATTATCCTTGTTATCACGATGATGTGTTGTGTTTTTACGCAGATTCAACGCAGAAGCAACTAGGTTAACAGATGACGCTGTACAATCTGTAGCAGGACAGAGTAAGAGAGCCCAGGTAGAAGGAGGGTACGTATCCAAGACAATCAGATTCCGGCTATTTTCATAACAACATGCGTTCTGTTTTCCAGATATGAGGAAAACCACCGAAGAGCATTTCCTCTGATTCCAAAGTAGGATTCCATTCTTTTAAGCAGCAGATTGTGGTAAATCGTATCAAACGCTGCACTGAAATCTAGCAGCACCAGTACTACTTCCTGCCGAGAATCTAGAGCCATCAGGAGGTCATTTTGGACCTTGAGAAGCGCTGTCTCAACACTAAAGTGTTCGCGATATGCCAACAAACACATAGGATGGCTGGTAGGGAGGTTTCGCATTGTTTGTCTAGATGTTTTGATGATTTAGTAATTATGCATGCTATCGACTGACCTTGACTTACTTGACTTAAGCCGTCCACACCATCGCTAGGATGTATGATGGCTTCTGTTTCACAACGGCTTGCCACGCCTTCCTATCTTCTGTTAGCCTAGTGGCTTTAGTCAGGGAGTCAAGTTGTCTGTTGTTGCAGTCCGCCTTGATACGGTCCGTCCATCTCTTAGCTGGTCTTCCCCTTGACCACTGCCATTACATTTCTTTTTAAAGCACAGTGGCCTGCGAAAGCACCATGTCACAAACTTTTGTTTTTAATGTAAAAGAATTTCTATTTTAGTGACAAACAGTTTGATACAACAATGTACATGGACATGATTTATAATATATGTATTGAATATCAACCTGGAATTTGGGTGTTGTGTTAGAGAGAATGTGGGTTATTCCATAAATTAGAGACCCACTTTGTGACATTTTTGGTGTCCCTGTTACATAAGGAACCCACACGTATTTGTGGCTCTGAGTAAAGACTTAAACAGTGGAGTGAGATTGTAAAGTGATTTCCAAGCATAATATTGCATCCGCATACCTAGAAGCACTTAACAATCATACTCCACTATTTAAGTCTTTACTCAGAGCCACAAATATGTGGTTTAATAGGGACATAAATATGTCAAGTGGGTCTCTTGTGGAATCAGAATGTGGAGGGAGATTATTGTACAATTCATAAATATTTGATTTTGATTTTGATTTCAGACCAAATTTCCTGGGAAGCATCATCGGCATGAAGTCTGTCACTCAGAGATGGGAGGTAAGAACAATGATAGTTATTCAGAATTTGTGATTTTTCTTTGTTTACTGCTTGTTTGTTTCAGTTCAGAGTTTGAAAGATGATAGTGTGTTCAATATAAGTCATTTGTCCATCATACAAAAACGAGATGTATGAGGATATTAACTTGAATCAAAGTGTCTTACCTCCTTCTGTGCCATAGGACGCAAATATAGTGCAAGACTTAAAAGAGTTCAGCAATGTGTTGCCACTAAGGAATTGCTGTATTTAAAAAAAAATCAGAAACAGATATTTTCACCACAAAGTTCATTTCCAGTAGATTCGAACCAATTTGAACACTTAATACGAATGATTTGGGACAATTGTTAAAATACTTGATGGGACAGAAGGGATTTAATTTAATAGCATTGAAATCAAATGTTAAAGTAAAGACATAGCACATGGACATAATGAAGTATCACATCGTTTGTATTGATTATGTTTGTAGCGAGGAGAAATCAGCAATTTCCAGTACTTGATGGCATTGAACACGTTAGCTGGTAGATCCTACAACGACCTCATGCAATATCCTATCTTCCCGTGGATACTGGCGGACTATGAGTCAGAGGTAAGCTTTATCAATTGCTGCATTTACACGGAGAGCAAAAATCATTGATTTTCTCACAACCCAGTGTTTCGTCGGTAGTTGGAAAAAAAACATTGTGCATGTACATGCTTATCCTGACAAGGCAGATTGGATAGGAGTTGGGCCTTGTCTTTCTATGGGCCCATTTTTGTGTTTCTGCCACTCATGAGAAGACAATGTGGAGCAAATTGTTTTGAAAAGCTCAAGGGCATGGGTGGTGCTTTTTTTAATCTTTAAGACATTTTCAGGATGTCTCTTTAAGATTGAAAATTAACAAGTATGAGGTGTCATCAAAGTTTATCTGTTATTGGTGGTATATATGTTTCAGAAATAAGTATTTTGTTTGGACGTGAAAAGTTTCAAATCTCAAAAAAAGAATGAGATATATTAACATGTAAATGCAAATATAATGAAGAAGCAGCAGCATCTGTTTCAAAGATGGTCGGCTTAACATTTAAGTGACACATAGGCAACGATATACAATGTATATTAGTATTACATTTTAGTCTACAATAATTCTTTTTGGTATACACTGTAAGCAAAGAGATCAAAACATCAGTTTGTCGAGTTTGAAGGGTCTTTCTTTTTTTGTGGTCATGTGTAGGAATTGGACCTGACGGATTCTAGGACATTCCGGGACTTGAGTAAACCCATGGGAGCCCAGACGTGGGAGAGACTGGCTCAGTTCAGGAAGAGATTTGAGGACTGGGCAGACTTACAAGGTAAGCCAGAGGTCAAAGGTCAACAACTGTGACCCATGACAAATATTCTACATTCATTCCCAACTTACAATCCACATCTGACCAATAAGAGAAGTCATAAGAATAATCTTGACTTTTCTTCAGTCATGTCTTAATCATATCATATTTGTCAATAATTGCTTCAGAATTACAAACCAGTTCCTGGTCTATTATCAAGGATTATTTATTTATGTTTCAAATGAAGTAATAGACTTGGGCAAAATCTTTTGTTGATAACCTGAAAAGAGGTACACATGTATCTACATTGTATTAGATTTACAATGTAGTAGCACATTATACTGAGTAGGGAAAATTGCCTTTGCTTAGTATTAATTTTTTTTTTTTTTTAATTGAATTTATTTCCACAAAACATGAAACAAAAGTGTACAGAATAATACATGTACAATCAAATGAGAGGAGGGATAATAAAAAAAAGTATAAATACTTATCTAGGTTATCCCCTGGATTACACAAGGTTAATTGATAGAATTTTTATATAAGGTAAGCCAGAGAATGGGAAAGTACTATCAAAAGAATATCTGTATCTGTCCAGGGGGGGTTTTCACAAAGACTGAGATCGACTTAAGTTGGACTTGAACAATGGCAAGCCATTCATGCCACTGGTTGCTCTCACCATTGGTCTCTCAAGGGACGTCACAAATCTACAGAATTCACATTTTTTTTAAATACTTTATTATTGAAGGAAAAAACATTATCTAAAGATCATAATTTCTAAGGTTTTCCACTAATTTTACATCTGGTTCAAGACTTGTTAAGGGCATAAATTGCCTGCCATAGTTCAAGTCCAACTTATGTTGATCTTCGTCTTTGTGAATCACCCCCCAGGTACAGGTTTTCTAGTGATATTCATGCCACTCTGTGGGTAAACAAATGTACTTGTATGCATACATGGTTGATTAAAGGAATGCTTTGTATGTATGGTGATGCTTTGTTTTTTAACTTTTGATATCTTTAGCCAGTCTAATGAGATTATATCCTTCATGTATTTGATTATTGATATGTTTTATTTGCATATGTTTGAGGAATCAAGAATGTGTCAAAGAATGCTGTGATTAGCAATCAATAATCAAATACCAGTGTACCTGTGTGTTGGGAGTGATCATACATTCTTGTAGGAACTTTGCGATATGTTTGACCTCCTGACATGAAATAGGAATGACTGAATTACGTGTTTTAGAAGTGACCCTGTCTCTCAATAACCTGGTTCACCATCCCTTTTAACGATTCCACTCATGAAGGAATACCTCTATTAATTTCTCTACCTCTATCCATACCATACCAAATAGTCCTCCATAGGATGAAACCAGAAGAATACCTCTCTCTTAGTCAGTTTCCTTTTCTATTCCCTTTCAAACCCAACAGTCCTTTTAAGGACTATCCACATGGTGAGACCGCAAACTAATGATTTTTTTTTGAGAGAGTTGTAAGAAAAAATTTCAGTTAATTTTTTGCATTTTAGATGAAAACTATTTATGAGGAATAAAAGAGCTGTTAAATTTCTGGTCATGAAATATAAAAAATCTTCTTTCTCAAAAGAACAACATGAAGTTCATCGTGATTTCTGTACCTGATAGCATGTTCCTCATATGATTCTTACAAATATTGGAAGTGCAGTTTCATGTATGTAAAATAAAAACTATAAGCATTCTCTTCATACTCTAACAACATTATTTATTGTGCAGACAAAGAAGCATACCTTCATTAACATACTAGATAATTATATCATCATTACTGGGTGTGTTTTTTTCCAGTACATGACTCAGAAAAAACAGCCCCAAAGTGCCAAATTATACCAGGGAATTAGGAGTAAAAACATTCAAATATTTTTCTCATTCATACAAAAATTGAAATCTCCTCGACCTTTTCAATAGAAATCCAGATGTACTTTTGAGTTTATATCTCAGACCTTTGTGATTATAGATTACGTTACAATGCCAGTGGAAGTTACAACAGCCATAACTGTTCAACTGTCTTCCCCCATAACATTTGTTTTTGCCCCCTCCTTAATCCTATGCTTCCTTAAAAATCCCCTTAATCCAATTCATGAGTGCTCTCTAACTACCTTTATTATGCAATAATCCCTTTTCCTTTATTACTGCTTTGTTATCTCATAAGCATGTACTAGACCGTCGTGCTGGGTTTTAGGTAAGCATTTTATTTCACTAGCCTTCACAACAACAAAACATTCAGATTTGAAGTTCTTTCTTTACGTTAGCTTTCAAAAGATCTCGATTAACCCCTAGACGTATAAGTGTATTAAAAGTTTAGACATCATGAAAATCAGAGCCATATCAATGGTACTAACAAATCGGTATTTGCATGATGGACAAGGGCTTTGACTATTAAAACAAACCAATCATCACACTCTGTACCCTCCTGCATTTGATCCTGGTGTAGGTTTTCTATTTGTTTATAGACACCCCTGGAAGAATTCCTGTTTTTGGTGCAGGTGTTTCTTCTTTGCTTACCCCCCTTTCATCCCTGTTCCACTGGAGATACTCCATTCTACCACACCATCCTAACCTGGGGGATCCCCTTTTTTTCCCTTGAGTGGTCGGGATGTACAGCTATATCTTTATATTAACATTTTGACATTTCAAATTGGTCTTGATGTGAGGGTTATGGATGTTTTGAGTTTGAAGTGGTGGGTTACTGTAAAAAATAAAGAGTTTGTGTCGGTTTCAATTTTAGTTTCCCACTTTCTTACTTGTTAAGAAATTTGTAATTGGGATCAAGTTCGTATTTTAGATCTTTGGGTGAGTGTAATCATAATTACATTGTATATCCTCCAATACAGATGAATTTCATGATAGGAGGATGTATGTCCACTCATTTTCATTGTCAAATTGGCTAATTGTATTTGTATTATAATACATGTACCTTTGATGGTTAGGACAATTAATTTGGTATTATTTCAACAGAGTAGCCCCGTCAGTATTTAAAATATGTTTATATTTGGGTCCCTGCATAACATAAACAATACAGAAGACGTACATGTACGTATTAGTTACCTTGTGAAGTAATGATCCAGGAAATTTAAGCAAAATAAACAAAAAATGGAATGAAGTATCCAATGCTGACACCATAAGACATAGAGTGTTAACATGTAAAGTCACATGTGCAAGATACAATTATTTCTGTACTCAAAAACACTTTCGGGACAATCATTCCACACTTTGTGGATTGGCTCAATATATTTTGATTTAGAGCCCTAACAAATATTAAATATGCAAACAGCAAAATACATGAGTAGAAAGGGCAAAATTATCTGCACACACTGTATCCATTTTTGTTTTATGACTACATTGCTATTGATGCTAGGAATTTGAAGAAAAAAAAATTGTCATCAATAAGCTCCTTAAGGTCCACTGGCAACACGTTGTGAGATTCAAAATCATTGTTTGTCAATCAAAATTTGCAATTTCATCAACTGCTTGACAACATTCCCATCCATGTATATTGTTTACAAAGACATCATAATTTATTTGAAAAATGTAGCAATAAAAGAAAAGTATTATTGTTGCCAATTTGAAGAACATGTGATAAATTTAGCCTTAAAAATAAATACTGTCCTGTAAGTGTTTAAATTGGGATAAAAATGTAATATTGCTGTGTACTCGTCGCTCTGCATCTCAACACAAGAATGTATTTACTAACTAAATGAGAAATAATAATTCATTGATTATGATTAATACATGTACATGTACATTCATTATGATACATCTGAACATGAGTGACTTGTCATTGTGTGTACCATTACATTCATATCAACAACATGTACACTAGCAGTAGCGTACATGTTGAATTGTATGTTGTGCTCAATATGTGCAAACATATTCATAAAATATGAATACAACCCACTCATCCATGGTAGTAAATTTAGAGTAAAACATCTTGTAGATTGATATATATATATACATGTACATTGTCAGCTTAATCCATGATTTCATAATACAGCTATAAACAAAAATTATGATAAAATGATACCATTACATCCATTTTAATAATAAGCTTGGAGAGTTAGCAAGATTTGTAGTTTTGTACCCATTATTTGCAAATATGAAATGTTACGGTGTACATTGTTACGTTTTAAAACAAGTTAGCATTATGTGCAAATTTACATTGAATTTATGCACTACGTAATCATTCCTTAATTCACTCTCACCTATTAAACTCAAAAGGTTATTTACACATATGTTTTTGTCTAACACCAGTTAACATTCCTGTCTTTCTCCTGTTGTTTATTCGTTGTAATGGGGGTTAAGGGTCATTGTCATTTACTCTAAAAGAATAAATAGTTATACAAAAAACGGCCAGATAATCAGGAAAATAATGTATATTTATATCTATTTTGTGCAAGACTAATAAAGCTTTGAATAAGAAATTTAAATGTGAATAATGACAATTATTGCTAATACAAGTGATGGAAAACAGATTGTTTTGTCCATCTACATAAGCAGTTAACTATAATTCTCTTTTTAAAATTACTTATTAGCTTCAGGGTCCTATGGCCCTGTTTTGCCTATGATAAAAATTACCAATGCCAAGTATAAATTGTAGTTATTTGTTAGCGTTCATAAGTCTGCACTAAGTAACTAGCACTCAAGGTACCCATTTACACCTGGGTGGAGAGCGGCAAATGTAGATTGACGTCTTTGCCAAAGGACATTAGTGCCGGGTTGAGATTTGAACCTTGTACCTTGTTATCTACAGTCCGGTGACTTATCCACTAGACCACAACACCTTTAAGAAGACACTAAAAAAACAGCACGTATATGACTGTTGCTTTAGAGCTGAGCTGATATCCAGGGGGGTGTTTCACAAAGATCCTAAGTCGAACTTAACTCTAAGTTGGACTTAAAAATTATGGAGAGCCATTTGTAGCCTTAAAATAAAATATATTCAAAAGCGAAAATTCAAGTATTTTAGAATTTTTATAAATTCCACATCAAGAACATGAAATCTCCTTGATAATAGAAAATATGAATGATTTGAATCAAAATTTTATGCCTTTTAAAAAACATTTACAAAATATTTTCATAGATGCTAACGGCTTTCCATAATTGTTAAGTCCAACTTAGAGATAAGTTCAACTTAGGATCTTTGTGAAACACCCCCCAGAGATTGTAATTTCTGGTGGCAGTTATGAAGTTATCTCCTTCACATTTTGTATAAGTGCCCCTGTATTTATTTTGTTGATTTATGCACTATTTATTCCAAAGTCCCTTTCAGTCCTCTTTGAATTTGGTGGAGGGTTTAATTTGTTCCCCTTTTTAGTTTTTACCCAATGAACCTTCTGCATGGCAATGAAGTTATATCTCTTAAGTTATTTACAACCATGTCAATGATTAAAACATGATTTTTGTAATGATGGTTATAGTGGAAGTTACATGTATAATGGTTATTGCTTCAACTATTTATCAGGGTTTAAATATGATACAGTAGTTATAATAATTATCTATGGGTTTTTATGACAGAATTACATGAATTTTGATTCATTAGGAAAACATACAGTACAAAGAGTGGGGACGTTTGAAGCGGAAATGGATTAATACGCTAGCATCTTTATCTTACCTAATTCATCTAGCTCTTACCTAGTTTGATCTCCTTGATAGACATGACAGGATACGTGTTTTGTGTGCATTAATGCCTTTTTGTTTCAAATATGATGTTAGAATCTTAATCAACTGATTAATATTTCCTCTGTTTACAAAACTGTATAAGGAAGTGTGCTTCCTCCTTTTTTAATTATGTAGAATATACTTAATGTGTGTTT
The DNA here is from genome assembly GCA_037976565.1 of Mesocentrotus franciscanus. Classification (NCBI taxonomy): domain Eukaryota; kingdom Metazoa; phylum Echinodermata; class Echinoidea; order Camarodonta; family Strongylocentrotidae; genus Mesocentrotus; species Mesocentrotus franciscanus. Next base: position 4,976,704 of record CP137685.1, read on the forward strand.
CTCCTTCTATGTAAAACTTAAATGCACATGAAACAATTGTAAACTATTACAGCTTTACAACTTTTAAACTAATCATCACAGTGCTACTTGCACATGTAATTGTTAATAATGGTTTTTATTCTTTCTCTTTACTCAAACATTTGAAGACACAAATTACTAACAAACACTGAGTTTCTTAATCATGATTTGTTGCAATGAGTTCAAATCTTATATGCATGAATTGGCCAAGCTCTAGATCAACTGCATAACAAAATTTGAAGAATTCGATCTTACATGTACCTTCTCTTATATGCCGTATGTATGTATAACAAACTTCTGTGCTATCTGCACAGTATTCTATCAGCTCATATTACTACAGTGTGCGTGTTTAAATTAATATTGACTCTCTTTGTGTGAATTTATAGAAAGACAATAGTTATACTCACGTGTTACAATAACAATTTGTATTAAGGAAATAAGGAAAAGCAGCAACAAAATGTTTATATCAATTTGTATATTAAATCCTGCATGTCATGGCTCGTCCCGGTATAAAAGGTTGGGAAAATATAAGCTGAACATGTGCCATAGTTTTCAGTGATCAGAGCTAGTGGTCTTGAGTGTTAAATATATGGAAACCAGAACAAATATCAATAAAATGAGTATAAATCTCATCATTAATAGGTTCAATCTGTCATTCTTACATGTATATTGGCCCACAGACCATTCACATAGATGTATATACATGTAACAGAGCGATTGAAGAACCTTGCACTATTAGAAGGTTAAGTCTAGGAGTTCATGTCTACGTAGAGATGAGGGACAATTGAGGTTTAAGAAGCTTGGAAAGAGAATTGGAAATCTCTAAAACTGATCTAAACAATTATGGAATTCATCCTAATCTTATCTTGTTGGAATCCACTAAGAGTTCCCCGGAAATAAATGATGATTTCTATGTCATCTAATACTGATTGAAAATGTATGTTTGTCTTGTCCTCTACAGATGATACTCCTCCATGTTACTACAGCACACACTATTCCTCTGCCATGATTGTAGCATCGTACCTCATCCGTATGGAACCATTCACTCAGCACTTCCTCAGGTTACAGGTAAGTAGACAGTGGTGGTGGTGGTGGTGGTGGTGGTGATGGTGGTGGTGGTGGTGGTGGTGGTGGTGTTGGTGGTGGTGTGGTGGTGGTGGTGGTGGTGGTGATGGTGATGATGATGATAGTAATGGTATGGTGATAGTGGTGGTGGTGGTACTGATGGTGGTGGTGTTCATGGTGTTCATGATAAGTGTGATGATGATGGTGGTAGTTGTGGTGATGATGGTGGTGGTGGTGGGGGTGGTGTTAATGGTGTTCATGATAAGTGTGATGATGATGGTGGTAGTTGTGGTGATGATGGTGGTGGTTGTGGTGGTGGTGATGATGATGATGGTGATGGTAGTGGTGGTAATGGTGATGATGGTGGATGTATTGATGGTGCTGGTGGTGGCAATGATGATGATGATGATGACGATGATGATGATGATGGTGATGATGATGATGATGGTGATGATGATAGTATCACAACTTTTGTATTATTGATATAACTACTAAAGTCACCTTGGTGGTGGTGGTGGGGGTGGTGTTAATGGTGTTCATGATAAGTGTGATGATGATGGTGGTAGTTGTGGTGATGATGATGGTGGTTGTGGTGGTGGTGATGATGATGATGGTGATGGTAGTGGTGGTAATGGTGATGATGGTGGATGTATTGATGGTGCTGGTGGTGGCGATGATGATGATGATGACAATGATGATGATGACGATGGTGATGATGATAGTATCACAACTTTTGTTTTATTGATATAACTACTAAAGTCACCTTAAGAAAATTTCAATCTCATTTCTCCACTTTTCTCCTCTTGCAGGGTGGCCATTTTGATCTAGCTGACCGGATGTTCCACAGTATCAAAGACAGCTGGCTGTCTGCATCCAAGCACAACACAGCGGATGTGAAGGAGCTCATCCCAGAGTTCTTCTACTTGCCAGAGTTTCTGACCAACCATAACCACTTTGATTTAGGTGAGTGACACTGAAAACATATCCTTCAGCCTTCAATGTCAGACTTATGTAGTTCTAAAGGAATATCCCAGTTGTTTCTTCCTCATCTTCTTCTGCTTTAGAGTTTCTATCTGTTTGACAAATCGGATCAATGCGCATGCTTATCCTTATGTTAACATTTCCTGTTTTTAAAAGCATATAGCATTGTTGTGGTGTCAATTCCAATTTTGTTTATAAACAAATAAAAATACAAACAGATACATAAAAGAGGTAAGAACATAAATATGTTGTATCAATTATCAGTTATCTATGATTGTAGAATTTCTTTTGTTCAAATCCAATTCTCTGATTGGATAATACATGACAAAAGCCTTCAGTTATCATAAGACGATATTGCCACTCTCATGGGTCACTTAATTTCTTTCTGCAACCTACCAAGCAACTATTGTTTCAGATTTGATAAGGACAAAATTTCCTGTATCTCCCATTGTCTTTTTTTTCATGAAAAATCTCTCCTATGAAGATTCTCAACATTTATATTTTAGATTTCTTGCACCAATGTTTGATTTAAATGTTATTAGCTTTTTATTGATTTAAGGTGAAATGATCTAGATTTTTGACGAAATGATGACAGAATTTGTTTATTAAATGCCTTGTCCACTTTTATGGGTCTTTTTTGTTGTTGACAGGTGTAAAGCAGAGTGGAATCGAGCTAGGTGATATCATCCTACCCCCCTGGGCTAAGGGAGATCCCAAAGAGTTCATACGCCTACACAGAGAGGTAATATAATGTAATCCTTGTAGCATCATGGAGTTGTTCAGAATTAGAAGCACTTGTGAAAGTTTGATTCTGTATTACCTATTCGCTCACATACTTATTAAATGTGATGTCATTAGTAATTTCACTTCGGTAACTGTACAAGTATGTACAATATTTCATTGTCACTTTTTAATGGACAACATTCCTCGGAACAGTTTGAATTAAAATTTGTAAAAATATTTACTATAACATTGAACCATGCGAGCACACATCATAACGCAATGATGAATTCTTTGATTTCCCACAGGCTTTAGAGTGTGACTATGTCAGCGCTCACCTCCATGAGTGGATCGATCTCATCTTCGGTTTCAAGCAACAAGGCAAGGAAGCAGAGGATGCCCACAATGTCTTCCACTATCTCTTCTACGAAGGCAACGTGGATATCTACAGCATCGATGATCCTCTCAAGAAGAATGCTTTCATCGGTGTCATCAACAACTTTGGACAGGTGCCCAAGCAGGTGAGAAATCCTTGATCCGATATTAGCTCCTACAACACTTGCTTTTAGGATTTATTTCTTCAAAAATTTAGGATAAGGTTGGGGTTAAAGTTGGGTTTTAGGTTAAGTTTAGGTTTATGTTTAATAGGATACTGTTGATGTACACTCAGACCATCATTACAACTTTGGACAGGTGCCCAAGCAGGTGAGAAACCAGTGATACCACATTTGCTCCCATGATATTTGCTCTGAAGTCATTTGCTACAGACTTTATTTCTTCAAAAATGTAGGATTAGTATGAGGATTGCGGGTGGGTTTTAGTTCATGTTTAGGTTTAGTTAAGATATTGATGATATGGATCTCTACAGCATTGATGATCCCCTTAAGAAGAATGCTTTCATTTGAGTTATCAAGAATTTTGGACAGGTGCTCAAATGGGAGACAGACCCTTGACCTGACACTTGCGTTGGGATTTCTCAAAGATGTAGAATTAGGGTTTGGGTTAAAGTTGGGGTTTAGGTTAGATTATGGTTAGGTTTATTAGTAATGGTGTTGGTAATGTGGATATCTACAGCATCTATGATTCAGTCATCTTACACTTGCTCTGGCATTTGCTCAAGCGTTATTTCTTCAAAGATATAGCAATAAGATTAGGGTTCCATATGGGTTTTAAAGGTAGAGTTGAGCATTAGGGTCACCTACATGTAGAAGTCCAATCGGAAGGTCATCTTCTCATACTATTTCAGTATCTTTGTACGGGGTTAGGGGATAGATTGAATGAATGAATTCATATTTTAGACATCTATTGAAAGATCATTCTAACAGATTAATGTCCAATTTGTATTCCTTCCATGTTTTATCCTCTGTAGCTATTCAAGAAGCCTCACTTACAGAAGCGTGTGAGTAACAGGGTAGGAGACAATGCTGGTAACTCCATTGCTATCTCAAGGCTCTTCTTCCACAACTTGGACACACTCAGACCATCATTACAACCACTCAAAGGTAAGCATCTATAAAAGAACTTGTTCATCTTTTGCATATTTTGTTTTACTATTGCTATTTCTGATATAATACAGCGTACTTGTAGATTCCAAAGCACATTAAAGGTGTATAGAGACATCAATGCATTTGTGATTTATAGATACACTTTAAAATAAAACTCTTTCTAACACTCCACATGTATTGAAAGAGCTGGTTTGTAGTCACAGTCTGCACATGATCAGATAAAGGTCAATCATACCAAATTGTAAAATCCGCTGAGGCAAATTACTTGATTATGAAGCTGTGTGATCAATATTCAATTGTGTACCAATGCATTTAATGGTGTTCAGTTGTGAAAGTACTAACACAAATTCTTTATATTGCGCCTCGTTTATCATGAAAGTGATTATTCTACAATGTTCAACAAAAATTGTTGTTATTTGTTGTCAATTAGGCCATGCCCTTACTTGGAACAGGTCTATTGCATTTGTTTATGGTACATTTGTAAATTAATGATTCGCCTTGAGTGCGCCTAGAGAATAGGTTGTGCCTGCATTGTGTAAAGGTTCCTTCTTGAATTATTAGGAAGGTAGCCATCATAGTTTATTTATGCCTTAAGCTTCCAACAAGATTGCGACAAGCACTGGATACATCTCCAATAAATATATTTTTGTCATCTTCAATTTCCCTCCTATCAGAGCTGAAGGGAGCTGTTGGTCAGATCCGTCAGGTGGACAAGTCCATCCTGGCCGTAGAACAGAACAAGACCCTCATCCCTCCAGCCTACAACCGCTACCTGGCATTCGGCTACGCAGACTACAGCTTACGCATAGGCAGCTATGACTCGGACAAGGCAATTACAGTCGCTGAGGGCAATGGGTGCGGGGAGGTGCTGTGTGCGGTCTGTCCCAACAGCAAGACACTGATCACTGGAGGCAGTAGCACTGTAAGTTTCAAGTTCATTCTCTTGGTCTATATTTGAAAGAGTTAAAGAAAGGGGTCATCATCCATTGACTTCTGAATTCTTTTACTCCCAGAGGAATTACAGAACCAGCTGTTTCCTGTAGATGATGGGTTAACTTGTATCAGTATTTTTTTTTTTTTTTTTGGTTTTTTTGTATAACATCCATTTTTATGAAGATTTTTGTAATTCTTTAATGAATCAGTGAGAAGTATTACCATATTTGGGCCCATTTTATCCTTGTCATTATAATCTGAAACAGATAGATGCACATTGTATAATAGTCATCAAGTCATAGATAGAAAATTATAATTTTGTGCATTCATTTGGGCAAATATTTTTTAACCGATCCTAGCAATGGCAAGGGGCCGCGATGACGTAAGACACACAGCTCTTTTTATCAACCTACAGCAGTTTTGTTTACTTTCTCTTTCAATTAGTGTTGTATTCTCAGTAGGTCACTAGACCTGTACAAGTGACCTTACTTGGCTCATATCACACATTTGTGTGTGCTATTTTGATGGTATATTCCAAATATTATTTATGAGAATAAACATGTATCCCTTTTGTTTGTGCTATCACAGGTTGTGAATGTATGGCAGCTTGAGATGGGCAAAGAGAGATCAAAACAGATGACGCTCAAACAGGTATTGTATGGTTTCCTTCAGACTATATTTAGCTTAGCAACGATTACATCATCTTGACCAAAGGTGAAAATATATTATGGTCAGCAGTAGAGAGGCTGAGAAATTTTTCTTCAACACTGTTAAGTCTCGAGATTACATAAACCAAACAGTTATACATGTATGTATACCACTGATTACTACAGAATATATTTAGACAAACAAAATATATATATACGTGTATATCTGTCGGTAACTGAGATCATAAGGAGAAAAGGATTTTAATACCCTTTGTATATACATGTAGAAGGCCAGTCATAGTCCAATAAGACATGTAAATTCACCATTACAATTATGGATTAATTAAAGATACTATATAAATAGGAAATACAAATTTTGCTCCCAGTGTAATCATATATCAAGAGGTTATAAAAATGTATTTTTGTCAGTGCTCGGTTGATCTTTAAACTATTCATCTATGTATTGATTAGGCACTGTATGGACATATGGGAGCTGTGACATGCATTGCTGCTTCCACATCGTACAACATCATCGTCAGTGGATCACGTGACCAATCCTGCCTCATGTGGGATCTCATTCGACTGACCTTCGTCCGACAGATGAGGGCGCTTGGAGCCCCTGTCACAGCAGTCTGCATCAATGAGCTAACGGTGAGTATGGGATCGATAGAGTTCATTGAATTGGTCCGTTGAAAATCAGAAAGGATTCTTTTTTTTTTTTTAACTATGTTATAGTCTTGGTGAGATCTAATTGATTTGTTCAAGCCCACATTGATAGAGTTGTATTCTTCTTAATATTGCCTATCAAGATACACTGTGCAACTTATATCATGCACAAAATAGTATATCTTCAGGAGTAGAATTCATATTCTTCCGTGTCAACCATTCCTATGTTGTTTGTACAGTCAAACCTGTCTATAGCGACCGCCCAAGAGAAACACAAAAAGTGGCCTTTGTATACAGGTGGTCTTTGTAGACGGGTTCCTTTAGTACATGTTTCAATGAGAAACCATTTTCAAGGGAAACAAAAAATGTGGTCTTTGTAGACAGGTGGTCTTTGTAGACAGGTGGTCACTAAAGCAGGTTTGACTGTATATTTGATTCTCTTTGCTTAGGCTAGGGCCACAGAGGCAATAATGAGCAAAAATCCACTGTGAGTTTTGAGAAAGATTTCTGCCTTCTAACTTTGTCCTTGTACAGTAAGCAACTAAATTTTCGTACCCTTACCAAGATTTGTAATTTTTAAAGTATGTGAAAATTGATTTGTCCTGATTTATGTTTCTTGAGAATTTTACATATTAAATATCAAAAGACATAAAATAAACCAGGGGGTATGAATAATTTAGTGGTTAACTGTATATATTTGAACTATGTTGGTGAAATCAGTGATCAATATTTCTTTGATCCCATTCATGTGTCTTCATGCAGGGTGACATTGCAATCTGTGCTGGAGTGTATCTGTACGTTTGGAGTATCAATGGAGACATGATTGCGAGTGTAAACACATCAACAGGAAGAGAGCAGCAGATTCTATGCTGTGCCATGTCGGAGGTGAGTTCTCTCCTTCATCTGTAGAAAAGCAACTAAATGTTTTCCATGATAGTGGTAGCACTATCTCGAATTGACGGTATTAATTAAAAATCGAAGTATGTTTTTGTAACCCGGCATTTGTATATGTAGGAGCTGGGCATGTATTAAATCATTCGCTATTGGTTCTGACTACGGACTGTTATATATGACATTTACTAGGTTATTTTCATGATACATTCAAATCCTAATAAGTTCTTCCCCCTCCCTTTCTTTCTTTTAACATGGATTCAGCTACTTGCGTTATTTTTATACTGGGCAATTTTCGCTGCAAATTTTTGTAGTCTCTGAAGGCACAATTTGTGGAACAGACATTTATTTTAAATACAAATACAGTCTAGATACGTAATAGCAGATCATTTGAAGTGTTTAAAAATAATTTTTAAATGTATCTGTTTAATTTGGCATATGATTAATTGTTCTGTCATTTTCGTAATTTCTACTTTTTGTTCCTTCATTTATAATGCGGATGCTTTTATGTGATATATTTTTTGTTTTTTGTTTTGTTTCACAAGTGTACCTTGAGCATTTGATTTCAAGTGGATTCGGCGCCTTATAAATCTCATATATTATTATGATTGTTATTATTATATATAATTCTTTGGAACACGTTCACCATTGTAACTCCAATGGATGATTCTTCTCTTTGTGTCTTTATATAGCTGGTCGAATGGGACACACTGAATGTCGTTATCACAGGATCTAGTGATGGTGTAGTCAGGGTGAGTACTTGTACATCTCTATCTCTTAATTATCTAACTAAAATTGGATGTAGCTCTAGGATAATTATCCTCTAATGTAAATAAGGTGTGGTTAATGTTATAGTCCTCTGAGGAGCCTCGAGCCACTAATTCTCATCATTGAGAAATGTATTTTGATTCCGTAGAAATATTTTGTTAAAAATATGAAAATAACTAGTCATTAACCCATTTCAAACTAGTCAAGAAAAAAAATGTTTTACCCATTTTCGTTTACTTTACTCTGAAAATTTATTTTAAAAAAAAAATTCCTTGCATATTGTTATTTAATTCATGAGTGAAATACATGCTGCTCTTAGAGTACTAACTTCTGTACCGTACATGTACATGTTGTATACCCATGGAAAATATTTTGTACAACCTGTACTTTACAGGTGCTGTAACTTGTTTATCAAGGGTGCAGTCACTTTTTAACAGTTGACCCTTGTAGCTCCAATTAGTGTTTTCCTTGTGTGTTTTGGTTAAAAGAACATGCTGTATCTTGTGAAGTGTTTTGTGCAAATGTTCTCTAATGTTGTCAAATCTTTTCACCCTAGATGTGGAGTGTTGAGTATGTCCAGGTACCTGATGAAACCAACGGCAGAGGTGAGAACGGCACCCTAACGAACACATTGGTAGATTCCAAGGAGAAGGCCATCGAGGGTGTTGACCAATCCGAGGACAGTCCCTCGGAGGAGGACAGTCAAAGTGTGGAAAGTGCAGGGTCCACACCTAGGAGGGACAACACGGACAAATCCTTGACAGACTCGCTGTCCGAAGACTTCCGGGACACACTCGGTCAACAGCAACGTCTCCAGCGGACGTAGCTCCCCTGTCGTCAGGGATGACAAGGAAGAGAAGGACGGGAGCGCATCCCAGAGGCTGAAGCCACCAGCGTCACTTCCAGTTGCCCCACCCAGGAAACGGAAACTGGAGAAGATGGGGTCATCTGCTAGCCTCTTGAGCAACAAGGAAGGTGCAGAAGATGAGAGGACTCGGAACCAGGATGTTGAGATTGATAAGAGCAGAGAGGAGCTGAGTAAGCAGTCAAGTAGCGATGCTACTAGCCTGAGTAGCAGTGTCGGTAGCACGCCACGGTACCTGATGGATTGTTAGCGGTTGGTGACCAGGTCCTGGGTGATGTTCCTCTCAGCCCTTCCAAGGGGTACATCATGGTGACAGAGAATGACCTGAAGGGATTTGATGAGGATGAGCTGGATAAGGAGGAACGGTCAGCATCCCATCGGAACAAGCTCAAACCTGGTAAATTAGTATTTCATTCTGTTTGATGTTGATGAGACATGATGTAGCCCCTGTTTTGTCCACAACAGATATATATGTTATTACAGGGATGGATAAAAACACTGTTGGTTAATGCAATCTTTGTATTGTCATCATTTCTGTTGTGTATTCTATGAATTGATGAGGCAAATCTTGAATTGCTGTATTGTGATTGTTCATTGAAACAGACCTTCTGAAAAATTAGAAAGGGTGTTTGTTTCATGTGTTAAAAAATGTTAAATGATTGTTGCCTCCTGAGAAATGTTTATGTAGAAATGTACTTTTTCTGTAGATGTGAAACCACACAGGAAGCTCACTGAATTGGTTGATATGCTAACATGGATTAAAACAATAGGGTTGTTGGGGATAATTTGGTTATTTATCTTCCTATAGAAGATGATCCTTATACTGATTGTGTAATCATTCCTTGGGTCTTTTATTGTTTAGGTTTCAAATGGCAGCGTCAGCTAGTGTTCCGCAGTAAGCTCACCATGCACACAGCGTTTGAGAGAAAGGACAACTCACAGCCTGCTGCTGTCACTGCTGTTGCTATTTCAAGGTAAGCTAGAGGAGAAAATGTAGGTGACCACCTTAGACAGGTGGGCTTTATGGAGAGGTGGCAGCTGTAATAGGTTCTCTTCATAAAGTCATGAAATGTGACACTTTGTTATTAGGAACACTTGTACAGCAGTCTAACTGTAAAGCGTTATCCTGGTTATGGTATGGCCCATTTTTGCATGGTCTGAGTTACATCGTGTGAAAAATGCAATTTCTACAAAGCATATTAAGCTTCAGATACCCAATAGCTTCCAAGTCTGAATTAAACATATTTCATGCTGATAGCATACCCTGTCAAATGCTTGAGGCCTGAAGTTATATATTCTATACGAAATGATTTAATTCCAATTGGAATGAACAGACCTAAAATTGTTTTCAATTGCATCGATAAATGAGTGTGAAGTATGTGAATATGATGATTAATCTATGCGCTTCCCATCCATATTAACCAGGGATCACATGAAGGTATTTGTTGGTGATGACCGTGGCCGAGTCTTCTCCTGGTCAGTCGTAGACCAGCCTGGCAAGGCCGCCGCTGACCACTGGGTCAAGGACGAGAGTGGAGATAATTGCCTGGCCTGTTCCACACGCTTCACTCTGACGGAGCGAAGACATCACTGCAGGAACTGTGGAAAACTCTTCTGCCAAAGGTAAGACCTGTGATAGAATACTAAAACCATACAATGCTAATACCAAAGGACAAAACAGAATGACATGAAGAATTTGTGTATTGTTAGGAGATATCATTGTAGGAACTGTGGAAAACTCTTCTGCCAAAGGTAGGGCCCTCCTGGTTGCATTAGACAATGGATTAATATTGAATAAAAAGTGTAGGCATGTTCAACCAGAAGACAGGAAACGAGACACGAGACCATGAGACACGTGCGTAAGATGCCAGACATGGGGGATTAGGCTCCTTTCCTCTTTGTAACATCCATGAAATATGATACTCCATAAGAAGACACAGTCAGATAGATTTTGTGCATGCTGTCTGTTTGGAGCCTAAAGGGCGTTGACCCATATACCTTAACACAGAGTTAATGCCCTTCTGGCTCTCAACAGATGATAAAACAATGTAAAATATTTGTTCTACCAAATGAATTTGAGAATGACAGCAGTAGATATGTACATACCTGTAAATAAAATTTACATAAATGGTAACAGGGAAGTGGTGTGGGAAAGACAGGGAGAATGGGATAGAGGCAAGGCTATGATATTATTGGTTATTTTTTTTAAGTATTATTTGTTTCATTGAAATCTTTCTTCAGGTGCAGCCGCTATGAATCTGACATCCCGCGACTGCGTATCAACCGCCCTGTTCGGGTCTGCGGAGTGTGCTACCTACAGCTCAAAGCGCCCCCTTCAGTCATGGATGGTAACTCACACAAGAGTTGACCTGCCATCGTCTCCCAAGCTTAAAGTAACGTTTTGAGAATCGATTCTCAAGTGACTGTCTGGATGCTACCTGTGTGATCTTGTATGTGTGTGTCCCAGCCCTTTCAGTGTGTGGATGTGGGTGTGTTTACACTTGACCTAGGTTCATACCCATATGGATGTAGTCAGTGCTTTGTGACCCAATGTTGTGGTGTGGACAAATCTAGGGCTCTCTCTGTCTCTCTAAAGGATATGGAAATAAATGCAGATGCATTTAGTAACAATACAGAGTGAAGAACGTCACTTAAAATACAACCAACTAATGTCAATATATAAGATAGACGTCCATCATGCAAAAGACAGAGAGAGAGAGAGAGAGAGAGAGAAAGAGGCAGGGAGGACCACCACTTAGATCGGGAAGTTGATTCAGGCACTAGTCATTGTTGGCAGTCAGTCACACAAGAAGTAATGCAATCTGGTCCATACGAGTTTAATCCAGTTTAAACCAACTTTGACCAGATCATGTTTCTAATCTGTCAACATTTTAGTGACTTGTTCGGAGATGAGAGACCGTGCTCATGAGCAGAAGATCTAAATGTCATGTGGTCCTGTAGACTTTCTCCCAATCTGACTGATTATACAGCCATGGTATGGCATAATACTACTTGTGCAATTCTTTGGCAAAGATTAATTCTGTAAAAATACATTTGTCAGAGAGCCACATGTTTACAGACCAAAGACAAGGAGGCCTGGAAATACTTCAAGCGATCTTTAAGTCAGCATTTTGGTTTATCAATATGTCAATGTCTCAATACACTTATGCATGTAGATGTAGGGTCGCTCACTGTATCATGTGCAATGATTTGTCACGTCCATTCGTAGAGATTGGGTTAGCCAGTTGTAGAGGTACAGCATCGTCAGGTCACATTCTTTAGAGCAAATGATTTCATTAATCCATTGCCTACTGGAACCGTATAGCTCCTGTATTAAGCCTATGGGAACGATAATTTTCATTAGTCAATGGGTTAATTGTGACAATCCTCTTTTCCTTATTTTGTAATGAACATACATGGATACGAATACAGTCTAACCTGTCTATTAAGGCCACCTAAGGGAAACGCATATAGTGGTACTGTAGACAGATGACCTTTCTAGACAGGTTCCTCCTGGAGGGAGGCAATACAGGTGACCACTATAGACAGGTGGCCACTAAAGCAGGTATTACTCTATATGCAATGGCATTACCCTCTTTTGAGACTGATTGCCCTCTGTCTGTTTGACAAAGCCAGATGAGCATTAAAGTATTATCATTCAACACATAGTAATAATGCCCTTTTGTTCCTTACCAGACAATAGAGACCTAACATACGTTTCAAGTGTGATTGAATCCTGAGGTCCATATGCTACTTATTCAGTGAAACGTAAGACTGGGTCTAAAATCACATTTAACCAAAGGAAATATTAGACCTTGGACTTCTTTCCTTTGTTAGCCTAAACTCAACTTTGGGTTAAATTTTTTAAGGAGAATATGGGTCAAAGGGTTTTTCATGCACTTATGAGCTCTCGAATTAAAATATATTTCATTAGAGCCGCTCATTCTATCCCCATGCCTGTATATTACTTCACAAACTCCTCTATATACATGAACATGTACCGTACATGTAGCTAATACAGTCAAACCTGTCTCTTAAGATCACCCTAGGGAAACGGAAAACAGGGGGACACTGTAGGCAGGTGGCCTTTCTAGACAGGTTCTACAAAACACATTTGTTTCTTGAGGGAGACAACATACATGGCCACTACAGACAGGTAGTCTTTATAGAGAGGTGGCCGCTAAGACAGGGTTCACTGTACAAGTAAAAATAAAACAATATTTAAAAAAAATAGATTTGTATTCAAGAAATGAACCTGATCATGGTCACTCTATAGTTCCTTGTTATTTTGACTCTTGCCATTAGTGTACGATCCACTCTGGATCGTGTCCTTCTGTATAATATGCAATTCTAAATGATTTGAACCTATGCTTAAATATAGACCACTGAAGGGCTCAGTATGCAAAGAGGGGATAAACAGTGAAGCTTGGAATTTGACGTTGATTGAGCGAGAGAGCTAGATTAGTCGACTAATTAGACCAGGGGCCCTGTTTCATAAAACTTGTTATCAATAACAAATGCTACATTGTTATGACAAATCTGCCCTCAGCCAATCAGATGCCTCTATATCAGTAGCTTATAAAAGTTCTTTTACTTGTTATTGACATAAAGTTTTATGAAACAGGGTCCAGGAGAGATGTCGAGCTTCTGAGGATTTAGATGTCTTGAGAAGTCGTGGAAGAGTTAGAGCTGCATGTAGGTTTGGATTAAAGCAACATGTACTGATAATTAACATATTCACAAAGATTTGAGCAAACCGAGGCTACATGTAAAGTATTTTTTACAATGGTCCAAATTTTATGGTCAGCAAGAGAACCATGAAAAACAAACTGTGAATGAATTATTGTCCCCCCAAATTAATTATTCAGCCAATATCACATGGTGATATCTAAATGCTTTTGCCAAACTGATATAGAAAACAATGTATAAGAGGAGGTGGTGAAATCCAACAAGATGATAGTTTTGTCTGATGCTATCTATTGTGTCTTTTCCAACATTTCATATTTAATCTATGCCCACTACAATCTCAAGGAAATAGTTTGGAAAATGACAAATTATACCTTTAACTGTATTTCGCCTACTGACTGAAAGACGCAAGTAATGTCTGATTTGTATCCAATGTATTTGAGAAATGTTGTGATAATTATAACGTCTTTAGTGGTTTTGGCACGTTGTTTTTTTTTTCTAGCTTGACGACAGTACTTTGATCCAAGGAATGCGTCTTTATATCAAATGCCAAGAAGTGAACAAGTGCAATTTAATTTCAGAATTCTTGTAATAATATCTTCCTGTCTTGTGGATATATTGTAGCTTTTGACTAGAAGATTATCTGAACATCATACCTGAGTTCGTATTTGTACAAAGTTTTGCACCAATATGATTTACTTTTTCAGTTTTGTATTTTTTTTCCTTCTTACTTTTCAAAGGCATAGTCATAACCAAGTATATACAGTACTACTTGCTCTTTGATTAAGTTGCAACATGAAAATGTCGCAGTCTTGTTATAACTTCTGCAATTGCTTGGTGAAATTGTATGGTAGCAATTTGAGGCATGAACAAAATGCCTTGTGTTCTGTGTGCTAGTAAGGTTGCCAGACATCTGGCACAAAGTCAAACAATTTGATTATTCTACCCCTTCTTGCATGTGTTTTTTCCCCCTGTAATTTCTCAGGCATTACGGCAAGGCACTTGCCTAATATGCTCTATGTCAGGTTTATTTTTGTATGCACACACAGACATAATATGCACCTGGAAAACATATAAAAATTGTTCCCAGCACTACTTCATGGATGACATCTAAATATAGCACGGAAATGAGATTAATTTGTGAGAATGTTTCACTAGGGTTTCAAAGATGTTATCCCAGGCAACCAATGACGTTGTAATACAAGCACTGTTTGAGCCGTAGGTGAGAGAGACTTTAGGGTTCTTTAGATGAAAGAAAAGCTTTGTTTACAGTCGATTAGCATTCGGTCTCGGGGTCGAGACAAATACTGACGATCAAAATCCTGAGATCGAGACTGGTTTTATTTGCTTAATCATCGTTTACATATTTATAGAGAAAAAAAAATCTTCAGGTTATAAATTTGAAATGAGACTATATGTGACCGGTCACCCATCTTGGACCAAAAGGTCATTCGCTAATTAAAAAAATAAATACAGGAGTTAATGTCCTTTTTTCTGTTTGCTGATGGTATTTGTGATGAAACCAGTGTGTCAGAACATAGTCCACTACTCTTGAAACTAGTCAATCCATCCACTTTTTGGTTTATATTTTTTCTCACCAGTAGGATAGAGTAGAATAGAGTTGAGCTGAAATGTTGATGGTGAAAAAATGACATCACAATGCATGTCAGAAATCATTGAAAGAATTTCTCCTTTACCGACTTGCCAATGTTTGGATTCATTTTGTAAGATTAGAAGACTATAAACAACGGGATATTTATGGCCTGCTGTTTATATCCATTAATAGATGCCATGACTTTGACCCGTTACTTGTGAAAAAATATATATTTTCTTAAACCTCGCTGCCTAAGTTTTTAAAAAAACGCAGCGTTAGGATATCAGAGTGCAAAGATTTGTGCCATTAGAAATCGCATTGTAAAAATTAATTAGGAGTACAATGTTAATGTCAGCAACAATCAAACTTTTTTTGACTCACTGCTTCAATGCCAAATGATTCTAATGAAGATAAAATGATGATGAATTAAAAAGTGATCATCTTGTGCCATAGAACCTCCAAACAGAGGTTCCCAAATATGTAATACTGTGCTGGGTTTGTTTTTTAATCATGTTATTTTGGATTTAAAAAAAGAAGGATTAAATGTTCCACCTAGTTAGCAATGCACATTGCTGATTGAATCAAAATGTGTGCAGGAACAGAAAGGCGTTAGCGTACATCATTTTATCTAAAGTAAACAACCTTCTAGCTCACATCAGACAAATCATTATTTGTAGGACTTTGAGAAAGATATTGTAGGAGACAAATACTGTAGAGGATGAATTTGATTAATACACAGATTAGACATGAGTTAATATCATTTGCAATAGGACTGTGTTTTTAGTTGAGAATTAGTTAAATGATGTACCTGAGGTATTTTCTGAGTGAATGATGAAAGATTTTGAATCATGGCTTCTTCCTAATTTATGTTTGCAAGTGTATTTTTTGGAGGGGAAACTTAAATTTCCTTCGTAAAAAAAGCATATATATCGAAGCAATACTACTTCTAAGCTTGTGTGTAAGACGTTTTGTGTATTCGTACGGTGTACAATGTATATTCCCACGGCTGCATTTAAGTACCATGTGCTATTCACAGGCCTCTTCCCTGCATGGTTGGTGGTGTATAGGAGACTATCATTGTTGTACCACAAGGGGATGTACACCATCATAACGTCTGTTCAGACCCAGAAGGGCGTTCACTCTGTGTTAAAGTATATGGGTTAACACCCTTCTGGCTCCAGACAGACGTTTGAGAAAGGAAGTGTAAAGTTGGCAATGGGAAAAGGCCACAAGCTGTGATCGTGTAACATAACTTGTAACATTTGTAACATAATCAGATGCATTTTTTTATTTCTCCTCAAAGCCTTTCCTTTTTTATTCATTTTTTTATGTTACCCGATATACCTTTCGATCCCTTTTGATTTTGCATCGACCATTTGTACATATTTCTGTGATAGTAATATGTTTGTTTATATCTATATATATTTGAAGAGAAAGTATCCATTTTTTCATATCATTTTTGAGCCACCAGCAACCTTGGATTATTTGTAATTTATGTCAGAACGTGATTTGGTGGTATATTTGGTATTGTGCAAATAATGAGGTTATGACTATCATGACTGAAAGAGATATATAATTATATATGATTGAATTCTATGGTTAGTATTTATTAGAATAGTAGATATCTTCTTGTTGTTTTACTTGGAAAATGGCTTTCAAGTAATTGCCTCTACAGACTTGCCATGCAGATTAAGATTGATTTCTATTTGATATTATGCTGATTGTACAATCAGTTTAATTAGACTTAACAGCAAGAGGTACACCTATCTCATTCCCATCCCACCTTTGCTAACTGCAGATTCCACTGTCCTCTTGGGGGGAAAAAAATCACGCACAAATCACGCAATCTCGACTTCTTTCATTCATGCACTCGATAGAAATTTATTCACATTTCAATTTTCACAAAAAATGATTGCACAAACCCCTGTACATGTACATTACTTTTCAGGGTTCTGATGTAATCCTGTAGATTAAATTGATTTCATGACTTGCTCAAATATGTTAAATATGATGTTCTACTGATTAACAAGTCTTTCAAGAACTGTCACTTTTATTTTCACATACAAACACAATTTAGAACAGACTAGGAATAGACTAAAACAAACATACTACATATACATGTACTTTTGCTGGGAAGGTAAAAATGCCACTATATTAAATTACTGCTGACAAGTACATACGGTAGGATGCGACCGTCATTGTTGGTCAAACAGTTTTAGAGCGTCAAGTAACGCCTGGCTGGAATGCTCCCCAGGGAGTGGAGATTGTGCACACAGTGTGTGCGGGCAAGCACTGAATCCAGTGACCGGGGTAATAGTATATCTGTAAAGCGCTTAGAGACCTTTGTATTAAGCGCTATATAAAAGCTGAATATTATTATTATTATTATTATATATGTACACAAACTGGGATTTTTCACATTCAAAATAAGCAGAAACATAAAGTGAAGCATCAATGAGACACATAGAGGGAGTCAAAAGAGGAGATGATTTTCATCTTCAGTGAAAATCATTTACATTACATTAAAAAAATGATAGTGATAAATATTTAAATTTGTACACTGCATTGAAAAGAATCACAGAGAGAATGCATATGATAGAAAATAAACCATAAAGTTAAATGCCAAAAACAAACATTAAAATGAACATGATAAGATAGCATATCATTTTCAATTAAGCCAAGGAACATCCCACTTTCAAACAAACAATCAATAATTAAAACTTATGTACAATTTCTGGTATATTAAATTAAATTAAAACCATATTAAAACACCTATATGTAATATTCCCCGTTATGTTAAGTACATGTAGGTGATACCATACATTTGCATTCTAAAAAAAGTAACTAATATGCATTTTTTAAAGTGTTGATTCCTTCATGATTTTGATCATGCACTTTCATTATAAAAACCTCCCCACCACATATTTAGGCACACAATAAATAATTTAAGCAAGCTAAAATATGTGCTTATGCAGTCATACATACATGACTTCTCTACTTACGATTAACGCTATACATGTATAGTGATGATATTCTACTGTGGTATTCTAGAGAATACACGTTCTCTTTGCCAACTAGAAATGTATCTTCTTCACAAAGTTTTACGCTTCTCCAGTTTAGATTCAGAATACATCTGTACCATGCATTTTTTTTCTTTCTTTTTTAGATTTTTTTTTTTTTTTAGATGGCACCACTTGTCAAATGACTTACATGTCCCATCTCCGCAATCTATTTGGGGGGATTTCCAACTGCAGCTGCAGTTTAATAGCAGTATTATTAGTCTATGTTCCACTCTTGTTTATTTATCAGTTACATGTATAATATATATAAATAAATATAAAAAATACTAGTTGATTAAATGAAGAATATAGGTGCACAAGGAAATTTGCTGGTATAGGAGGCTGCAGATTTTTTCCATGGCTTCAAAATCCTATTTTGCTGATAATTTTAATGTTTATTAATGTATATCAATCTGTACCTGCAAATATCTCTTTTGTTCATCGAAATGTGTCACAAATTATGATTATCATTCCTTGAAATGTAGTGTCAAATACTGCCTAGCATTTTCTTCAGAGGAGATAAGAAATATAAGCTATTTCTATTGTATATCTCCTGTTGCTAATTTTGATTATGGTCTTTGTTTGTATAATCTCAAACACGAGGTTATACAAGTATCTGGAGTTGTAAATCCCCAAGTTCACTGTGTATTTAATAGGGGCTGTACACCACATATGCCACAGTTATTATGCACAAGTTGCAATTTCTTGGCAGTGTGAATCGATTGAAGAATAGATGTGACGTATGTATAGAAAATATTGTTACCTGTACATAATTGTGCTTGTAAATAGAATATAAATGATATATTGTTTGGTGGTAAGTTATAATTGTTGTAATAACAAAGATATATACTCTACTTGAAATAATGTTATCATTGTGTCCAAAGACCTGATTTTATGAAGAAAAAAATGAAAGTGATATTGATTTGTTTGGGATGATGATTCTGTTGTGATAATGGCATACATTTAATTGGCATTAATATAAGTATGGCTTATGGATGTATGTTGATGAATTATGTATGTAATATTGTATAGAATGGATTTAAAGTTTATGTGCAGCCGTTGCTACAATAAAAAATGGATTAAATGACCGAAATGGTTCTCAAAAATAAATGAGCTTAAGTTGTGTTTTGTGTTTTTGTTTAACATTATTGTATTGCTAAACTATTTTGTAAGAAGTCAGTAATTAGTTAATTTGATTGATGAATCACAATAAATGATATCGGTCATATCATTCATTTATAAAAAGGAGGGTTATAGATATGAGGGGATTCAGGATATTAAGAATCTCTGACAAGCTACAATAAAAACAATTATTATCATTTTCAGGCACCCCTCCTCCTACACTGGTTAAAGGTTCCACAGCTTTTGTAATTTAGTATCCCAAACCTTTAATATGCATTCCTTCCAGAAACGACATGTGATTTCATCAAAAAGTGTATAAAATACCGTGCCTTGTATACTATATACTATGATTAGCACTTAACTAGGTATGGTCTGACTTGGACCCAGAAGATGCACAGTATTAAAGAGATAAAAATTATAATAAAACATATCATAATACTATACAGAACATAAATAACAATCAAATTTGTAGGTACTCTGTAGACAAATAATTTTTAAAAGTACTATACAGATTGATAGTGGTGATAATGATGATGAGGATGGTGATGAGGATGTTGATAAGGAGGATGATGGTGGTGGTGGTGATGCTGATGATGGTGATGGTGATGATGATAATGAGCATGAAGAAAGATTTACATACACACAAAAATATTGAACTTGCCAAAATAATGGTTGAAAAATGAAGTATCCTTTTTTTACGATACTGAGATAATATTGATCACAAGATTATAATGAGGATTCAACAATCGTCTAAAACACAATACTTATACTTGCTAACTTTTACATGTAAATGTATTTTAGCAATGCATACATTTGATACACCATAATAAAATCGTGTTTCATATAAAATAGGGTTTTATAAATTTATAACGCGCACATATCCGAAACTTTCGATCAAGGCGCAAAAACGATGAATATAAAAGTTGCATTAAAACTTGTTGTAACCGCTAAATTTGCAGTATATTTTTAGAATAATCGAAATCGTATTACATAACATATTGAAATAAAAAATTGTTTTCAAAGTCACGAATACTAAAACTAAAACGAAGACGATGATGACGTTAACAAGCCCACGCACAAGTTCCATAGAATTTGAAAACAAGCCAACTGAATACAATTCTATGAAATCGTACTATAGGCATGCCCGAAAAATATCACCAGAAGCATCATTATCTTCATCGGAAATTATGAAATAGGCTGAGCGAGCTGGCTCTAAACTTTTGATATGGCCCACGCTTACATGATCACTCAACCAGCCGTCCAAACACAAAATAAAAATTTTAAAAATCTCACCATAACCAGCCCGCCATCATTCTTCCGATTGCATGTCTCGAAATGGGACCGCGACCCCCCCCTCCCCCCGACCTTCCATTATGATAGTAACTGCGAATATTCTGTGAAGCTGCTTTGCATCATGATTCTCTATTTCCTCGTGATGAATTAACTGTGCAATAATTAAATATCCAATCCAATCCAATCCGAAAATTTATAGAGCTCCAATATCTAGTTGCGTAATCAAAGGCGCTGATGACTCTGAAAAAAACTACTGAATATCTTTAATAACGATTAACCTGGGAAAAACTGAGGTAGTGACTAGTTGTAAGCATTATGAAATAGGTATGTATTTAGTTTGGTTTTGAATGTGAATAAGAGGTCACAAGAGCGAATATATTAAAGGCATTGTTTAACAATGTTTCCAGTTTTACAAATCTGATATGCATGGCCTTATATACGTGTTATCAGTGTCTGTGATAGGGTGTAATATTGAAACCCTGAAAAAATTGCGCTTCAAAATGATCATGAAGTGCTTCGAAAAAGTAAAAATCTATGAGTGACCGGTTTTGCCATACTCATTTTCCCCAATAGACTGTAGTGTTGTTCAAAACTGTATGGCAAACGGTTTTAACATTTCTAATTCCAATCATAAATATCTTGATAATCAGACAGGCGATCGGCTTGTAAAAGTCATGGGATTCTAGCTGACTGACCTAAAGGTTTATAATTATGATTGCAGCATGAGCTAAATCCAGGCAAAGATACCCAATCCCTTTAAGGAAGATTGTTCCACAACCTGGATACACTGCATGAAGCAGTTAAATGAGCTATCGCCCAGCGTGTTTGAGGACGCTCAAGCAGATATTTACATGCTCATCGCAAATTCGCTCGAGGATTATAGCCAGTGGGGGTCAGCATGTCTGAAATCTACACAAGGGCAGATAACTGCCTTTTAAACAAATTTGTTTTAATTTTTTAATTTTACATATGAATATATAAATTAATAAATGGATACATATATGAATACATATATGAATAAATGTGAAAATAGATAAAGAATAAAAAAAATTGCATGTTAATAGAAATATAATTAAAAAAATAAAATAATGTATGAGATTTGCCAAGGCGTCAAATCCATTTGAAATCAAATGCTCAAGGAACACAAAAAAATTAAATCACATAAAAGCATCTGGCCTATAAACAGAAGAACACGAGTAAGATAGTACATACAAATGGTCTTACTTTTTTCCAAAACATTACAGTCGATGTCCTCGTCCTAGACGAAGTGATCAGCGAAGCGTCTCACTTCTGACGTACGATGACTGTCATTGGCCTGCGGGTTGACCTCAATGGCCTCCACTTCGGTACGGCAGCAGATCATCATGATCGCGTAGCAGCGGAACTTCTTGACGAAGACCAGGAAGAGGATCGGGTGGAGCCACAAGGTGATCTGGGCGAACAACGGGGCGACCATGGGGAGGTTGGTGGGCATCTCGGTGGGGTCGTTGGAGATGACATACAGGAGGAGAACGCTGTATGGAAGCCAGGAGAGCACGAAGATGACCACGGACACGATGCCGACCTAAGCCGTTCAAAACAATAACAAACAAAAACTAAAAACTAATCTGCCATTATGATGATGATTTTATTGTAAAGCGGGACTGCACTACTTGAAGCTTCTTGCGCCCTCTATATAGCAAACAAAGCCTAAGCGGTACCCGTTGGTCCCCCATGATCCCCTTTTCTTATGCTAATTGAGAGCTGATTTGATGGGATAACCACCTGTCAGTGACCACGCAGGGAGATCTAATCCCTCCTGGCCAAGCTAGTGCAGATAGGCTTTAAAAATACTAATGATGTTTATCAATAATAATACAATTATTGGTTAAATAGTGCTTAATACATGGACGATGTCTCTAAGCGCTTTACATATTTATAATGTATATACTCCGGTCATTTAAGGCTTGCCTGCACACAATGTATGCACATTCTCCACTCCCTGTGGGCTGGGGCGCATTCGATCAAGCCAAGCGCCATCTTAGAGATGCTGATAATGCTGAGCAAACGACAATTTCGCATCCTACCGGCAGTATTGGGCAAGGGCGTCGATCCGAGCTTGAGCATGGGGCGGGGGTAGTGAGCACTAAAACAATAACAAAATCTTTTTTGTTTCTTGTCCCCGGAAATGTGAAAATCGCGCCGACCGATATTTCGCTCCAGTGGGGCGGGGAGTGTGACACTAGGTTAAAAAAAAAAAAAAAAAAAAAATCCAAATGGGGGGCAAAATGGGTGGTCCCCCTTCTTTTCTGACAAAACATGGGGGACATTTGATATGATGTCCCCCGATTAAAGGCCTTGGTTCTGGGTACCCATCACCACGGTGTAGAGTGGAAATGTGAATTAACGCCTTGCCAAACTGAAGACGTTATTGCCCGGCTGGGATTGGAACCCTCAACCCTTGGATCGAGGGTCAAGTGAATGAACCACTTTACCACGACATGTAGGCATACTTAGTGCCCTAAACATTATTTTAACCAAAAGGAATGACGCTTACATTATTTTTATAGATGTCTGATTATCACTATCAGTGGCTAATTCACTGGTCAGGAGTATGGGACACACGAGCGCCACGTAAAAAAAAAATCAATTTGATATAAATATTCGTTCATTTTATTGTAAGTTAATTAGCCAGTTAGTTTATTTTCTTAATGTGTTTTGTTCTTGTTTATTTATTTATTTATTTATTCATTCATTCATATATTTATCTATCTATTTATTTATTTAATTACGTACTCATTTATATATCTATATATTATGTAGGCCTATTATGTTTAGATATATTTCTAGCCCTCCGTAAACTATGATAAACTTTCTTCTACTTTCTTCTTTTCTTACTCGTCAGATATCAATGCTTGGTGTACCCCCGCCCCCCCCCCCTCCCCCGCTGATAATCCTGGATACGCCAATAATTATCATTTCAGTTCTCTAGCAGATTGATTCAACTCACCCAGTGTGCCTCGGGCTGACTCGCCCAATCTACATTATTTGGTGATGGTTCATTGTTGCGTATAGGATCAGCCAACTGCTCCTCCTGCCTTGTCAGAAAAGCACTAACGTAAGAAAACACCATCAACGACAGAGGCAGTACGAAGTTAGTGATGAACCACGATACGATGTAGGAAACGTAGGAGAGGTCAATGCGCTGCCAGTCGACAAAGCACGATGTCTGGAGAGGGGAGTCGATGTCGTAACGACTCCAGCCGAAGATCGGCATAAGGGCCCAGAAGAGACCGTTCACCCAGGCTGACATCGCGAAGTAACGATAGTGGGAAAATGTAAGCTGCTGAGCTGTGTTAAAAAAATAAAAATAAAATAAAAATAAAAATAAAAATTATCAATTTAAACAGTTCTCAAGATACCTGCTGCATTTAATTTCACAATGACATAAAATATTGTACGTCGTATAATATTGGGTGTCACTTATTTCATTGAAAGACTGCTTAGTCAACCACCTTGGAGGTTCCGATTTAAAAAGAAAACGACCGAAAGGGGCCAAATGACAATTAAAGAGAAAGAGTGATGTTGCCGATTAATAATCACAAGAAGAGGTAAGATAGAACGCAAGTTTGTTTGTTTTGGGGTTTTTTCTTCAATTTTTAGACTTTGTTTTCAATTAGGAAACTTGATTTTCTTGCGTTTTATTTATCGATTTACTTTTGCGTCAGCTGAAATGGAAAGATAGTAAAAGGGGATTGAAGTTCTCTGAAAAAAAGTCAGAAATTAAACAGATAATGCAAAAGTAATGAAATAACTACTGGGGGTGTTTCACAAAGACTAAGATCGACTTTAAGTTGGACTTAACTATGGCAGGCCATTCATGCCACTGGTTGCTCTCACCATTGGTCTCTCAATTATGATCTTTAGATAATATTTTTCCTTCAATAATGAACTATCAAAAAGGGTAAATTCTGTAGATTTGTGACCACGACTTGTACGTCCCTTGAGAGACCAATACCAGTAAATAGTGAGAGCAAACAGTGGCATGAACGGCCTGCCATAGTTAAGTCCAACTTAAAGTTGATCTAAGTCTATGTGAAACACTCCCCTGGTTACATACATTTTGTGTGAAATATTCTTACCTAACTCACTCCTGCAGACGATTATATACCGGCTAACTGCTAGTGTGACAGTATTACCGATAATTGTTAAACCAAAGAACATGAAGAAAAACCCGTAGAATTTACAGCCTTCCCAATGAAAGGGCCATCTCTGGATGAAATTTGCTGTGGTTGAAAGAGGGATACAGCATATAGTCATTCCTAAAGAAGATAGAGGGAATTATATTAAATAATAATTAATCAACTTTGGCCTTCAAGCAGCGTATTCGGATAGTGATATGCATCCCCCCTCTCTTTCCCTCCCTCACTCCTCTCTCTCCCACTCTCAGGCCCGTAGCCACGGGGGAGGGGGGGGGCACGTGCCCCCCAAAATTTCCAAGATCAGACACCCCTCCTCATAGACCCCTCTCCAGGACGTCGTTCAATTACAAAAGTCATGTATGTGCCCCACCCCCAAACATCAAACTCTGGCTACGGCCCTGCCCACTCTCTCTCTCTCCATCTCTTTTGTTTCCTTCCTTCCTCCCTCCCTCACTCTCTCTCTCTCTCTCTCTCTCTCTCTCTCCTCTCTCTCTCTATCTTCCGCTCTCTCTCTCTCTCTCTCTCTTTCTCTCTATCCATCTCTTTCCGTCTCTTTACACACTAACCTAGGTTGGCTATGCCCAGACTAAGAAGAAGTACATTGGCTGGACTCCAGAGCTCTCTGTAGCGGGCAAAGACAGCGAAGAGAGTTGCGTTACCAAGCACACCTCCAGCCACTTTGGGAATGAGAAAGAAGAGAAAATTATTATTTATGAACAATCGTTACCTCACTGAAAAACAAAATTGTACTCATTACATATCAAGATTCCATTAGAGAAATATTGGAAGTCAAATCTCAAATCAACTCGTTTGACTTTGGTTTGAGCTGGGTTCTAGCTGACATCTATATCGGGTGAGAATATAACGTTGAGGGGCGTGGGCGGGGAGGGGTGAGGCGGGGTTTAGGCGTTTCATTATATTGCTACCTACCGAGGAGTTTGTGAGAAGGAGCCACCTCAAGTCAGGCGGAAATTTAAAAGGAATGAAAACTGGGTCCTAGGAATGCAAAGTTTGGGGTGGGTCCTAGCTGACGTCTATCAGGGGAGAATAAGAAGTTGATGAGGTGTGAACGATGAGCGACTTTTTTTTTTTTACCCAACCCAGCCATCCTAGCACTGCATTTGATTGGCTCAAAAGAAATCTATACGTCATGCGCTAATCATAAATACTGGTATTCATAATACACACGCACACATAATCTGATGCGATAATTTATGAAATAATGAGATTTCATACAAAAATTACAAGTGCAAAGCTATGTTTACTTAAAATAAATGACATCGCGAAAAAATCGGTAGGCTTACCGTAAACGAATGACTACCCAGGTCGAGACTTGTCCATTATCATTGCGACAGACCGGTTAGTCCAGAATCTGGCTGATTTATTTTTGATCTCCACCACTGTGACACCGTACCAACGCAAATCAGATTCAAATATCTAAATATTCAAATGCAGCGCTAGGATGGCTGCATGGGTAATTAGGTTAAAATAAGTCACGGACGGGGAGGGGGTGTGGGCGGGGAGGTGATGGGGGGCGTTTGATTATATTGCTACCTACCGAGGAGTTGTGGGAAGGAGCTATCTCAAGTAACGCGGAAAATTAAAAATAAGAATTGAACCGCTAGTGAAAGTGGTTGCTTCAGGGGGGTCACTAGTCTATAAATTGGGAAACTCCATGGTATGCACTCCAAATTTTTGCTCGTGTGCCTTCAATTTCAAAATCCTGGACCCATGATAGTCCAGAATCTGACCGATTTATGTTTGTAACACCCTTCATCAACGTAACGTGATCTCACCTCACCTGCTGCAAGCCGAAGAGTTTGCGTGGTCCCCGAAATGCTAGGCCCGTACGAAGAAATAAGACGCGGCCCGTTTGCGTGGCTGGCGTCTTTTTTCCCGTAAGGTAGCCA
Source organism: Mesocentrotus franciscanus (assembly GCA_037976565.1). Taxonomy (NCBI): domain Eukaryota; kingdom Metazoa; phylum Echinodermata; class Echinoidea; order Camarodonta; family Strongylocentrotidae; genus Mesocentrotus; species Mesocentrotus franciscanus. Next base: position 5,003,608 of record CP137685.1, read on the forward strand.
TCCTAGAATGCATATTAATATTTGAATATAGGAATATTTGCGTTGGTACGGTGAGGTGGAGATCAAATTCAAAATTCAATCGGCCAGATTCTGGACTAAATTAACCAGTATGTCGCAATGATTATGGACAAGTTACGACCTGGGTAGTCATTCGTTTACGGTAAGCCTTCCGATTTTGTCGCAATGTCACTTATTTAAAGTAAACTTAGCTTTGCATTTGTAATTTTTGTATGAAATCTCATATTTGATAAATTATCGCATCAGATTCTGTGTGCGTGCGTATCATGAATATTGATGACTAGCGCATGACGTATAGGTCCTATTGAACCAATCAAATGCAGCGACAGGATGGCTACCTACGGGAAAAAAGACGCGGCCCGTTTAGGCTGGGCGTACCATCGATGTGTACGGATTCTTGGATCACGCCATCTTCGACGGGAGAGACATGGAGATCGCGAAGTAAAGTAACACCGTCCAGATTCTGGACTAGACACACACGTGTTACCCTACTGCCTACAATAATCACACCATGAATACATTAATGAACTGTTTTATTTTAGATAATGAGTGAATTAGAATTTGATAAACAAGGTTCATTGTGATTTGTGATCCTTATGACGTCATAGAAGGAATGATAGAAAACATCTCCCTATTTACACATTAAAAAAAATATTCGACAATTACGATGAATCCCTCGAAGTTTCTTGATAAAGGACTATATTATTGACACATTAGGTCACATTCAAACTGTAGGGGGGAGTTCAGGGGGAGACGATTCGCCTCTGAAAAAGCATACTGATGAAAGTTTGAATGAAAAAAAAATAGAAAATTGCGAATTTTTGAAAGTTGCAATCACTATTATAATAGGTATGGGCCCTTCAAATTGGCTGACTTGATAATGTCTATGTGATGTAGTGGCGGACAACTTTCCCATTTGCTCTAATACACAAAATGACAAAAATTCAACTTTTCATAAATGTATGACTCGGGATGGTCTTTTTTTTTTAGAGGACCTGTAATAATGTACTCTCCATGATATATTTTGAGTAGTGCCCCGAGGGTGAAGGCACTTGGGAGGAAAACAGAAATAAGTGATATTTTTCTACACGACAAACGGAAGAGTAATCCGTCACCACGTCACAATCCACTGACAAAATTGCCGATTTGAGATTCGCATAGCTATAGTGAACTCAAATTTCAAACACTCATATCTTACTTAATAGTGGTCCGATTTATTTCAAACTTTCGCCATTGTGTTTCTCTGATTTGTCTGCTTTCATTCAAATGAACTGATTAGAAGGGTTGGATTGCCCTTTAAAGGTACTATGTCCCATTTGCAGGCCAAAAAATGAAAAGGTTAAATTCCAACGGCATTTGAAAGACAATACTAATTTAGAACTTCCCTAAAAAAGGGGCTTGAAAATGTCTTTAAGTGGGAAAATAACGACTATTAGTTGTCGAATCGACTTAGGAGCTATAGAGCCAGTAAGTAATAGTCTGATTTTCAGACCATTGTACCGAATGGTCGTACGTTTTATGCTGCGCAAAGATTCAATCAGTTTAATTTTGGCCATTACAAGAAGTGGGTTATTGATGTAGACAAATGCTCATGTACCCTTTACAGCTCATTTTATGTATGTTATTACCAAAGATGAAAAAGCCAGTCAGTCACTCAATAGTGTCTGACAGTGAAGTCTAGCAAGTAAACGGGTTTCCTTGCATAATTTGAATATTAGGACACTGCTAACGTTTAAATTTCACAGATAGGACATAGATGACATATTCATAATTCCTGCAAAGTTCTACAGAATTTAACGTTGGCTGCAAAAGGGACATAGTATCTTTAAGGATTATCCATAAATCGACGAAGTGTCCGAAATACTCTGAAACCACGACCTAAGAAGGGACGTTTTTTCGATTTGTTTCCTTTTAATTATATGTATTGTAAGACCTTTTAATTCATGTTATGTCACTTAAAAGAAAATTGGAAAAATGTCTGAAGATAAATTATTGAAATATAGTAAAGGGTTTTACTTTTTAATATTTGTGCATTTGATGTAGATATTGTGCAGTATGAATATAATTACCGATAAATTATTTCGATCAGATTGTGCAAATATATAGTTTCAATGTACATAGTGTTTATATGTTTTAGTCATATGACTTGTTCGTGCATATATTTCGTAATAACATAATTGTTTTAACGTTAACGCAAACCAAAAATACTTGTATATGAATAAATTTTCACTCTTAGCGATTGATTTATTGTCATATATTATGGTGTTTTGTTGGCTCCATTTACCAAATGTATAATTATTGTCATGCTGAAATACAATGTAACTTGAATTTTTGATAATAAATGAATACATGAATGAGTGAACAAATGAATTAATAAATGAACGAATAAATGAATGAATAAATGAATGAATAAATGAATGAATGAATGAATGAATAAATGAATGAATAAATGAATGAATGAATGAATAAATGAATGAATAAATGAATGAATGAATGAACGAATAAATGAATGAATAAATGAATGAATAAATGAATGAATGAATGAACGAATAAATGAATGAATAAATGAATGAATAAATGAATGAATGCATGAATGAATAAATGAATGAATGCATGAATGAATAAATGAATGAATAAATGAATGAATAAATGAATGAATAAATGAATGAATGAATGAACGAATAAATGAATGAATAAATGAATGAATAAATGAATGAATAAATGAATGAATAAATGAATGAATGCATGAATGAATAAATGAATAAATGCATGAATAAATGAATGAATAAATGAATGAATGAATGAACGAATAAATGAATGAATAAATGAATGAATGAATGAACGAATAAATGAATGAATAAATGAATGAATAAATGAATGAATAAATGAATGAATAAATGAATGAATGCATGAATGAATAAATGAATAAATGAATAAATGAATGAATAAATGAATGAATAAATGAATGAATGAATGCATATTATGATAATTTTGAAATTATACATAATGCAGAAGGTTTGTAACTAGATTTGTTTACAATTAACTATCCAACGTATGTTTGTTTCAAGAAAAACACGAAAATCATTCACATATTATTTCATCGTAACAATCCTTCACACGAGTCCCAAGGATTAAAAACAAAAGAATATGTAAATTAGCGGGTATAAATAGACAGATTAAAAATAGAAAATTAAAAATAGACATTCAATCAAGACTAGACTAAGGAAGGATATATACAAATAGACGGTCTAAAATAGAAAGATTAGAACAGACGGGTAAATATGGAAAAAAAAATGTCAATGCAGGTGAAAAAAAATGTAGTGATTATAGGTACAAGGGCTCAGATCCCACTCGAGGACATTCTACATAATTATAGTAATTGACATTTTAGGTGAAAACGGAAGTTACGATTATTTTTTTTTCTTCTTTTTGTTTGTTTGCATTAAATTGAATCCCGGTTGACTCGAACCCTAAAAAAGAGGGTTTAGATATTATTAACCCATTATCATGCTTCTTGTTTTCTTTATTAAATTGATTCGTCTGTGCATATTTATTTCCTCTTTACTAAACCAATCTCGCCTCCCTGACTAAACATACGTAGACAAGAATTCGGTGGTGTAGCCAAGAGGGGGCACGTGGTTTATCCCTGAACATTCTGGTACCCGCCCAACCCCCAGCCCCCCACAAACAAATGGGGAACAAGAGATAAATTTCATGCTTAGTAACGCTGCATATCATTTATAATGTTTCAGTACTTCAGACATATCAGAATGCAAGTTTTCGATCAGTGATCTAGTCTCCCTTGCAGAATGGTACAAAATTAAGCTCTTCTAATTCTTGACATCTTGTTCTTGTTCATCGACAATTCTTTTCACTAAAAAATTTTCGTTAGGCCTTTCTTTTCCTCTGGTGTAATAATTTAACTAATCATATAATCAATCTACTTAAGAGCTTTTATACATGTTCCTTCTTCTTGTATTTCTTCTTGTTATTGTTCTTTTTCTTTTTCTTATTTCTTCTTCTTTTTCTTTTCCTTCTTCTTCTTCTTCTTCTTCTTCTTCTTCTTCTTCTTCTTCTTCTTCCTCTTCTTCTTCTTCTTTTTCTTCTTCTTCTTCCCTTTCTTCTTCTTTTTCTTCTTCTTTTTCTTCTTCTTTTTCTTCTTCTTCTTCTTCTTGAATAAATGAACTCGAAATGAACTTGAACTTCTTCTTCTTCTTCTTCTTCTTCTTCTTCTTCTTCTTCTTCTTCTTCTTCTTCTTCTTCTTCTTCTTCTTCTTTTCCTTCTTCTTCTTCTTCATCTTATTCTTGTCAATAATATTATTATTATTATTAGTAGTAGTAGTAGTAGTAGTAGTAGTAGTAGTAGTAGTAGTAGTAGTAGTAGTAGTAGTAGTAGTAGTAGTAGTAGTAGTAGTAGTAGTAGTAGTAGTAGTAGTATAACCATTATAATCATTCATTTATGTTTCCGCGTATATTATGACCTATCATTTTATTCGTTCAACTTGTCTTTTGTTTCCTTTTCTCGTTGTTCTTAGTCTTGTCCTCATAGAACATTAATTTTCTCATTCTCTCCCTTATAATTATAGATATATTACACACCATTGTAGGACATTGTAAATACCTTACTAGCATGCATTACATAAATTACGATGACACAGTTTCAAATTGATTTCCTTCGTGTGAACATCAACATTTCCCAGTATACTTTTGCATTTACCCTTGCAGTCTTTCATATCGTTCTGTTTATGTAAAAACAAAGTAATGTTCACATTCCACAGTTGTATACGACTCTTACAAGAAACAATTAATAGCAAAATATGCTCAGAATGATTCAAATAAAATAATTTAAATATTGTTTTCAATTACTTACACCAGACGACGAGGACAGTTCCAACTGCCAAATGGAGTTGTTCCATTTCAGGACTAGTAGTATCTTGTATACTGTCCATTTTGTATCCTTCCAAGTTCGATATATCGTTTCCAGTAAAGACTGTTCTAAAACAACACCAAAATACCTAATATCCGACCAACAAGCAGTAAGAATCAGAAAAAAACAAACAAAAGGCGCTATCAGATCGTTTTTGGTTCAGGAACGCTTATCAAAATGGCGCCTACTTTTTGTTAACACCTAACCATGCTCACGACGCACACAACGTTTGTGTCGACGCCATTTTGGAGGTGAGAGTTGGAGAAGAGAATCTGTACAAGATCTGAGGGTAAGGCTGAGGTTATAGAGGAGAGATGTCTGTTGGAAATTTGTTTTTGAAGATGATGCGTTACCATAGAGATAGAGGAGGAACAAAACACACGAATGTGATAATTATGTATAGATGCTTCCCTTATCTGTTGGACATTTGTTTTTGAAGATGATGCGTTACCATAGAGAAAGAGGAGGAACAAAACACGAGAAAGTGATAATTATATATATATATATATATATATATATGCTTTCCTTTATCAAAGAGACTCTTCTATCGTGACCTTCATGCTTGGTGTATGGCTTAGGCATATAAACATGGAGAATCCAAAAGGGGCATATAACCCCCCCCCCCTCCCCTCCCCCAAAACAAAAATGGGAGGGAAAAGGACAATTCAAAAACCTACTGACCATTTAAGTTTCAGAATTATGCCCCCCCCCACACACACACACTCCAGAGAAGCCTGGATTCGCTATTGTATACAAATCGAACGTTTTATAAATCATGTTTGACCAAACTCACCCTTACCCCCCTTCCTCTCTCTCTCTCTCTCTGTCTGTCTCTCCCTCCCTCCCCAAAATATTCATTAGTCTCTATTAATACAATTTTTTTTAATTTGCAAGGGAAACAACGAGAGTGAGATGAAGCGTTGGATCAAGATAGAGAGAGAGAGAGAGAGAGAGAGAGAGGGTATATATATATATATATATATATATATATACAAAAGGGGAGAGTGGAACAGATATTACGCTTACTAGGAAAAAGTTAGGAAGATGTCAAGATCAAGTGGGTATGTATGATAAAACTTAATGGGCCCATTTGTTATTCTCAAGTAGGTCTAAAGACAATAGCATTACAGTTTTATTCGTAAGCGAGCTACTTAACTATCTCCCCTTTATTTGGCCCTATATAATTAATGAAGCAGATATCCGGGGAAATATTACGCAACCAATACCGTTCAGGCCTATACCTTTTATACATCACAAAGAGTTAGTTGTAAACTGGAAACTTTTGTGCAAGGATTAAAATGTATAAAAGCCCTTTCGTTTCGCATTAGTGGTTTTTTAATCCCCATATTGTTTAGCTTTCAAGTTTGGCAATAATTATCGGTAGCTGCTTGCATTGGCGGTCGAAGACAAATTACTTTCGTCTGGCATCCTCATTCTTGTGTATGCACACAGTATACGTACAGCTGTGCGCGGTTCAGGGGTCAACATACTAGAGCAGTGACTGGGTTTATCGAAACCAGTTTCCCATAGCCTGTCATCAAAATCTGCTGAGACTAGCCCTGTATTGCCTTCCTGGGTCGTGTAGGATAACCCCACCGTCAAGGATCGGGAGTGCCACGTCATAACGTTTCGAGGGAGAAAATTTTGAGAGGAAATTCGCCTTGTTGTAGAACATCTCGCTCCGGTTCCTCGAGTTATCAGAGTAGCTCTGTTTCATCGTCTGTGGGACCAGCTAGCTGACTGCATCTCATTATCCTACAAAGTTACGGAGGACTTTCCATGATGAAGATCTTCATTGTATTGTGTCTCGCATCACTGGCCCTCGCAAACAAGGTTCGTATTGCTAGATAGTAGATACCAGGTTAAAACTTCAATAACTCTCGAGTCTGTTGAAGATTTGCTTCACAGCGTGGTAGGTTTTGCACTTCGAATAGATTCACGTACATAGGAACAGGTGCACTGCACTGTGAACTCAAGAAAGTAAAGTCTAAAACTGGCACGACTAAATAGTTGCTGAAATCAAGAAGTAGCTTCAAAGTTTGAATTTATTTCCACATCTCCATAAGCTAGTATAAAGCATGAGAAGAAGAATTAATTAATGTAAAAGTGGTGGGATCATAAAAAGTGGGTACAACTTGTTAGACTTGGAGAGTTTGAATTCATTGAAACTCTGGAAATATATTTTATACATCTTTTCTCCTTTATCGTGTTTAAGTCATTTTAATATATAGTGTTTAGTGTTTGCATACTGACTTATTGTATCCATGCATGATGAGGTTTTTAAAATAAATAATATAGTCAAGAAATGAAGAAAAAAACAGTCAAGTTTGTTCTTATCGATTAGGGAATGTGAGAGAGTGAAAAGTGTGTCAATTAACATTTCATTTCAATATGTCTTTCTTCATTTTGTAATCTAAGCTTGTTCGATTGTTGGATTATCAGGATTTCTGAGGTACAACATCCTGTTGTACTCTTCAGCTCATAGTGGTCAACAGTTGTACGAAACATGTACTTTATTAAGCCTCGTTAATAAGTCTGACCAACTTCCTTTAGTTTCAATATTACATAATACTGATTATGTAAGCATGTTTCACAATACAAGTTTCACCGACTCCGCAGTGTCTGTATTGGTAGTCCTCAGTATATACTTTCAAAGACCAGACACTGGCCTTGTGAGTTGTGACATGAAAATATGCTGCAGCCATAACATACATGTCTTCTATGTCACCAATTCATTATCTGTTCATACTTTCATTTCCATCTCCTTACTACCATCACAATCATTGACCGCTTATTTGTCTGTTGAGAGCCAGAAGTGCATTAAATCTCTGTTAATGTGATAGTTAATGCCCTTCTGTCTCCGAACAGACAACAGGGACACCTTTCTAACTGAAGTATAGCCTTATACACCATCCCCATCAATAGACAAGTTTACTAATACATATTCAAATTTATGGATGTTTCTTTCCTGGGGACCTATAGAGTGACGAGGTATTCCATTAACCTGATATTAATGATTGAACTACAATACTTGGAATCCAGTCTGCATACATTACTCTCTGCTATGTTGGGCAAGCCTCAGACAAGCTGTCATGTTGTAAAGAACAACCTCTCTTTATAGAAAATACTATGCATACAATTTATTTGAATATGTTAGTAAAATTGTCTATTCACCATGGTCATCAAAACAGTGTTATTACCACTAGTGTTATACATGTACCACCTTCGCCACCAATATCATCCACATCAGTTTCATCCCAAAGACCTAAGCACCTCTTCTATTCATTCTATTCAGAATAAACTGTTTATTTTCTTTGACTCTGTACGGCTATCTTCTTCATCATGGTAGCCTCGCATACAAGGACCACTACTTAGTTGAATGGGACTACCACAGTACCAGTCAATATCTCCATCTTCTCTCCTAGAGTCCTAAGTCATGAACAAATTACACAAAAACCATCCTCATTCTCATTCCTAACTTTTCATCAGTGGACAACATTATCACTTGAATCGTCATTCATGGAATCAGACCAATTCCTGTTGTCATCACACTCATGACCATGTCATCATCATCATTTTTATTTTTATCACCGTCATAATCATCCTAGTATCATGTTCACACAATAATCATAGTGCCATCTACAACTGTACATGTACATGTATGCCATAACCCCCATTAACACCTAAACCACTTAAATGATCATGATCTTTTTTTCTTCATTTACCACTGTTCATTATTTCATTCATCATCATTAAGAATAAAGATGTTCTTCATTGCTCTCATTTTTCATTATCAACATCATTTCTCATGAATTATACCCCTGCTACCATGTTGTCCCGCAAGACTACATGTATAATACATGTATAAAGTAAATTTATACATATTCATCAACATCGTCTGCCATTAATAGTCTATAAGATAGAAGCATTATCAGTTGGCTACTTTGTACTCCTTCATAATTATATGTAATGTATATTTCTCTTCTGCTTTATCTTATCATCATTCTTATCTCTCCGGGCTCTCTTCTTATTTAGTCACTGCTATCATTTTGGTACCCTTCCTCCAGGTATGTTACTTTCAACTGCATCACCCTCTTCACATCTTTATGTCCTCATTCTCTGCTTGTCTCCTCTACTCAATCCAGGATTTCTTATGTTTACTGCAGTTAACTGCTACATAAAAAAGCCTACAAATATATTATTCATTGTCAGAATGATCTTAGCCTTTTTACCATTGTCCTTTCTTCCGGTCTGTCTTTCTTAGTTTCATTATGAGTATAGTATTCTTTTATTCTTTTATTTCTCTCTTCATGAAAATGAAACTGAAATTTGCATATTTATTTTACATTAGAATTAGAATAAACCATTAATTAAATTTCATTTTGTTAGATAAAAATTGTACAATCTGTGTTTATTTTCATTGTCCATCTTTCAATATTACTTTAAGTTTTGTTAATGTGGATATCTTGTTCCCACTACTCTAAGTTTGTCTAATGAATAAGCTTACATTTTTGTAATTGTGTTCATTGCTCTAGCTTGGAGAAGGTATGAGGTCCAGAAATTTAGATGAAGTTATTTTGAAGCTAGGAAGGTACATTGCCCCACCTGTTCAACAAAAACACTTTTCTCAGCATCTCCGGCACCCTACATGCATAACCCTTTCCACAATTTCAAATTCCTGTGTCCAGGCCCGTCACTGTGCTACTGAGCTGTAAACCATTCCTCTTTTTGGAGGAGGGGTGGTTTTCACTCAGACAGTTGATATGATCTCTATATTCTCCTTTTTTTCTTTTGAAAACCTCTTTATTAAAGTGTACAAAATACACTAATTCTTAATTTTGCCCAAAGAATTGCCAGATTTTTTGCTTCAGAGTTTGGCTTTTCTTCCTTTCTAGAAAGTGCCCCTGCTCTTTTAAAACTGTACTGCCCCTGTTAAATGTAGGGTCAAGGTGTAAGGTGAAGACCATCATTAACCCAGTTGCCAATGGGAGGCTCGATCTTGATTACTGATTTCTTTGCCACCTTGCATTGCGTAAAGTTTTCTCTGAGAGTTCTGCAAGTTTAAACGAGGAGGGTTGGGTTGTTATTCAATGACATTATGGCTCCATTCCCATGAGGAGTGCACTCCGACTTTCCAGAATGATTTTTGCCACACTTGCAAAATCGAGTTAGAATGTAGACTAGTCTGCACCATCCATTTGAATGTCCTTGTTGTTCACACTGTGGAGAGGTATACATACATGTACATATTTCAACTGAGATTACTACAGGCCTGTTGAAATAGATCAGGTACAAACAAAGAAGTGGAGTCTTTGTTTTTGCCCTATCTATATCAAAGCAAAGGATATTAATATTAATATATTACATTGAGGTTTTACCTGTAGGACTACATTGAAAGTAAAAAGATGTCTATTCTAGAATAACTTGATGATTTAGGCACAAGGGGTATATTCAGTTTTCTGTTCCATGTCTTTTTGTACTTCCATCAATCTTATGACTATAGCCTTCATGTATACCTATAGGACTACTCCTGGGCAAGTCCAAAGTATTTGGTGACAAAGTATCTTGTCTTATGATTTATGAACATACATGTAAGTGAACATCAGGATTATTATTCATCTTGATATTTAGTGACTGTTTTGGTCTGATCCAAGCTCTAGTAGGTATATAAACTCAATACAATCGTCACATATGCCATGGAACCTACCAAGGATATACACTGTACTAAAATCTTAGATGTGGTTGGTAGCGTAGCGTATGGGACTTACTAGCTTTGACTTGCCCACCTTCATTCATCAATATGCTGACTACATGTAGCTTGATGCACTGTTGTGCTAAATACCAACCATATGTCTCTTCCAGCTCGGCTTGGGGTCGTAGCATCTATGAGGTCATATGAATGATCATCAATTGTTATATATAGAGTAGTTCTGGCATTCAAGTTAGTAGGCGTTAGTGCAGCTACTGTATAAAATGCTGGACACATCAAAAAAATTCAATTACAATTTCTTAATTTAATGAGTTCTCTATGAAGAAAATATCTGTATGTTTTCACTGAGTAATGCTAATGACCCCTTTTCTAAAATCCAGTACTTTTCTCTCAAAAGATTGATTTTGTTATTATCATTTAAGTTCAGTAATATGTAACTTTGACATTCTTAACTACTGTACCATCTCCATATAGTCCAAAGTTTTTTTAATATGAAAATAGCTTTGACCAAACAGATCTTGTTTCACTGGACAAACAAGTGCATCAAAGTCCAAGTCCACTCCAAAAATAACTTACTTTCAATAGAAGCAGAAAAATCAGACAAACCAATCAAAAAAAGTTTGAGCAAAATCGGATAACTAATAAGAAAGTTATGAATTTTTGAAAAAGTATGTAAAACTATGGAACAATGGAAATCACTACACAAATTGCCAATTTGGTTATTAGTTTGTGACGTCATGTCCTCACTATTCATCAATTGCTTTATATAGTTTAATCCCATTATTTTCCCGTTTTATAACCTAAAACTTGCCCAGGTTATATATGATTTGTATCATATTGCGTGCATGACATTTCACAAAAATGTTCATGAACTTTGAAGAATTGATACTATTTTCTGAATATTGTATATTCATAATTATTGATTTTTATTTAAATAGTTTATCAAAAATTCAAATTTTTAATGATTTAACTGGAAAAAATTACTCTATATTAGTGCATCCACACAAAATCATATTACTATCAATCTAACTTGGATGCTGGTGTGAAGAAATAATATTCTTAGGGAGAAAATAGGAAATTTATATTATCAATATAAAGAAAATAATTAGTGGATAGTGAGGACATCACATCACAGACTCATGAGTGAGTTGCCAATTTGTCTTGTGATTTTCAAAGCTTTTCATGTCATTAAAAATTCATAACTTTCTTATTAGTTATCCGACTTTGCTCAAACTTTTTTTGATTGGTTTGTCTGATTTTTCTACTTCTATTGAAAGTAAGTTATTTTGGAGTGGACTTGCCCTTTAAAGCTATCCTTGAGACAATAACAGGCCTACCAATTTATGTGCACTTTCCCTGTTATTAGATTCTTCCTTTTATAAAGCTAGGTTCTATACAGATTCATTTATTTTTATGATTCCATTTTTAAAAGCATAGAATTGACGCGGGTTGGCAAAATGATAATATTTTTGAATTTTGATTTATGTTGCTCTCAATACATCTATGATGTCTTATTTAAGAGCTTGGCAGGTACACCTATATATATTTACTGCAACGTCAGATTCAGGCTTGCCTGCACACAGTTTATGCACATTCTCCACTCCAGCCAGGTTTCATTTTGCAGACACATAATGCTGAACAAACCATTAACAACTTTCGCATCCTACTGGGTACCCCTCTAACACTAGGTACGTGCCTACTGAGAAATATGTGCACTATTCCATAAAAAATAACCTGATTCTCTGCAATCTGATCCAAACTTCTATTAAGCCAGATGGCAAGCTATTCCAACAGGGTCATTGGTGTTGAGAGGTCAAGATCTATGGGTGTAACAGGTTTGTCCTTTTATATCACGAGCCAGTATGAAACAAATTTAGAAATGATCTCATCCTTTATGAAGACGAGATCTACATGTAAACACAGAACTGTATCTGCTTAGACTGTGTTCCACTTTACCCTTACAATTTATACAAATATTGTACCTTTTTATCCAGTATTTGATCCAAATTAGAATTGTAAGTGGTAACAATTCCTAACTACACATGTATGCCTTTGAAAATATAGACAAAGTTATGGAATTCAATATTTTTATACTGTCTCAGTCTTTGAATTATGTGTTTCCAAATACAATTAGAGTACCATTTGTTCAAATATCTAATCCAAACCATAATTGTGACTTGCCTTTTGCCAACATTTGCTTTGAAAGTAGGTATGAGAATTTGACACTTGGTGCTTTCTCAGTCTTTGATATGTGTATGACTTATAATTGCAACATAAAGTTGTCAAAATAAGAAACATAGATTTTTATCCTGATTTATCCTAAAAATGAAGGAAATAAAATTTTCGATATGTTTTCTTGTCTAACTGATCAAGTTTTGTTTTATTGATGCAAAAACTTTCAAGATATCAAGTTACCTTAGACAATTTCAATAGCTTCTCCATCACCTTTTCAAATGAGCAAATTTTACAATGTGTTACATGATCAGAACAAGATCTGTATAGTCAATGCAATGATGGTATGGTATTGAAAATCTTTGCTTTCGTTTTAGACCCAATTATATTTCAAAGTCAAATGGGCAAGTCAGTTTCATTGACCCCTCCCCCCTGTGATTGACCATAGCTGTACCTGGTAGGAAGCCACATCTCTTGCTCATTTGTTACCAGTGGTCATGCAATTAGAACCAGCCTACTATCCTTTGCCCTTGGCCTTTACCAACTGGTATGGCCTACATGTATACACAGTTCTACAGACTACATGTATTGGTCTTCTGCTTGTTTCCCAAATGATGCCAGCCTACATGTAATGCACATAGGCCTGCAAGCTATAGGCCTGCAAGCTATAGGCCTGCAAGCTATAGGCCTTTGTTTATTTCACTAATGATGGAGACATGTATTGTTTGTACTTGTCTGTCATCATCTCTCTCCTCAATCTATTGTGGATCCAAGGGGAAGGACAGTGTGAATTAGGGGGTACACATGTTCCCTGGATAAAGATTCATACAATAAGTAGTCAGTTATTAGCCTCTTTCAATTTGTACCGATAAGTTAGTACTTTCAAAATACTGGGAGCCTGGGAGGGGATTGGTCGATACAGCTAACCACATCCAATGTGCTAATATTGAAGTGAGTCAATACATTTTAATTGATACAAGCTTACATAGCCCCAGTTTCCGGGAGACCCATACAGTTACCAGCAGGAAGCGAAGGGAGGCCACTAGTTTAAACGTACTTTAAAGGTATTAATGAACATTTGACTTGGTTGTGGCAATCTCATGCCATCCCTTTAAAAACTACTCCTCCTGTAATAATTCTCCCTCCTAGTTTTGCTTGCAACTGTCCAAAATGTGCATATATTTTCAAGCAGTTTATAATTACTATTGGACAGTTTCAAGTAATATTTTTCAAGCAATCTTAAAGATACTATGTCCCTTTTGCAGCCAACATCAAATTCTGTAGAACTTTGCAGGAATTATGAATATGTCATGTATGTCCCATCTGTGAAATTTAAACGTTAGCAGTGTCCTAATATTCAAATTATGCAAGGAAACCCGTTTACTTGCTAGACTTCACTGTCAGACACTATTGAGTGACTGACTGGCTTTTTCATCTTTGGTAATAACATACATAAAATGAGCTGTAAATGGTACATGAGCATTTGTCTACATCAATAACCCACTTCTTGTAATGGCCAAAATTAAACTGATTGAATCTTTGCGCAGCATAAAACGTACGACCATTCGGTACAATGGTCTGAAAAATCAGACTATTACTTACTGGCTCTATAGCTCCTAAGTCGATTCGACAACTAATAGTCGTTATTTTTCCACTTAAAGACATTTTCAAGCCCCCCTTTTATTAGGGAAGTTCTAAATTAGTATTGTCTTTCAAATGCTGTTGGAATTTAACCTTTTCATTTTTTGGCCTGCAAATGGGACATAGTACCTTTAAGTAAATACAAATGAAAGTGTAGTGTTGGAATAGTGCATGATATTATTCCTAAGTGCTTAATTAAGAAATTTGACAAAGTAGGCCTTTCATGCTAATATGATTTATAAAATCATAACTACTATACTACCAACCAGTATTTAAAGGTACTATGTCCCATTTGCAGGCCAAAAAAAAATGAAAAGGTTAAATTCCAACGGCATTTGAAAGACAATACTAATTTAACTTCCCTAAAAAAAGGGGGGCTTGAAAATGTCTTTAAGTGGGAAAATAACGACTATTAGTTGTCAAATCGACTTAGGAGCTATAGAGCCAGTAAGTAATAGTCTGATTTTTCAGACCATTGTACCGAATGGTCGTACGTTTTATGCTGCGCAAAGATTCAATCAGTTTAATTTTGGCCATTACAAGAAGTGGGTTATTGATGTAGACAAATGCTCATGTACCCTTTACAGCTCATTTTATGTCTGTTATTAACTTATTACCAAAGATGAAAAAGCCAGTCAGTCACTCAATAGTGTCTGACAGTGAAGAAGTCTAGCAAGTAAACGGGTTTCCTTGCATAATTTGAATATTAGGACACTGCTAATGTTTAAATTTCACAGATAGGACATACATGACATATTCATAATTCCTGCAAAGTTCTACAGAATTTGATGTTGGCTGCAAAAGGGACATAGTATCTTTAACAAAATCAATTTTCTGTTCACTTGAACAGGAGCACTGATGTCGTAATTGTAAAAATTAGATTTTCTTACTGCAACTTTATGTATTTTTAAAATAAATTTACCAGCATTCCAACCACAACCACTTTCTGAGAAATAAATATGGCACTTTCAATCATTTTGTGTTAATGTGAACATTGTAATGCAATATTACATAATCTGAATGTATGATTTCTATCGAGATAATACAGTATTCAAATTGCCCTTCACTTGATATCTTGAAAGTCTTTATGCCTATGTTTAGAGGCGTTTTCAGCTTACCAGAACACTTTTTGAGCTTTCCAGAGCTAAATTATGTATCTTTTTTGTTTGTCACTGCTACCAGATTTGTGTAGGTGGGCATGCTGTTTCCTCTAGAGACTAAACTATGTCAATAATTGCTTGACTAGACATACCACAGGAAGTTATACCAGACAATAACAGCAGTAAAAGTAAAGGTCATTGATATTGTTTCAACTTTCAAGTTTCATCATTGTCAGCTAAATTTGATACATCAGCACCTGAATATCTGACCTAAAAGACTAATTAAAGTACAAGTCCACTCCACTGAAAAGTTGAGCTGATTAGATAGACAAAAATCTTAAAAAGCCCAAATATAACTTGGTTTTGGAAAATGGTGCTCAGATTTATTTTTAATAATTTTTTTTAATGAGCAAAAAACAAGTTAATGAGCGAGTCGGTTGTGACGTAGGGTCCTCACAACACAGATTCGTAATGTAACCAAATTTAATGCATACGTCTTTGTGAAGTGCCTCGATACAAACTATTTCATTCACCTGATAAGAATAATAGTGTTTCATTATTCTTATCAGGTGAATGAAATAGTTTGTATCACTTCACAAAACGTATGCATTACATTGGTTACATTACGAAAATAGCCTATTGTCAGAATGTATACCGCTGGCACTTTCGTTGTGAGGAGCATACGTCACATCCGTACAGCAATATAAATGTTTTGCTCGAAATACCCGAAACAAAAATCGCTCTTAAAATCACCTGATTGAAGTACGCCCGTGATATTTGGCAGTTTTAACCTTTGATTTATTTACAACATGTTATAATTTTTGAAAATCGGAGTGGACAAAGACTAATTAACATACTGTGGTAGAGAACTTACTAATTTAATGTGATATTTTATTTACCTCATGTAGTTAATTGCAGGAAACACACTTAAACTGTTTTAAAAAAATATGTGCAGTCAGCATTGGACAGATAAATTTGTATTTTAATTCATAAGAGTTTCAAACACAAGATGTAACCATATGAAGTTGATACAAAATTAATGTACAATCAAAACTGTCTTAGTGGCCTCCTCTCTATAAAGACCACCTGTCTATAGTGGCAAAGTATGTTATCTCCCTCGAGTAAGAAGTGTGCGTTGTAGAACCTGTCGAAAAAGCCCACCTGTCTACAGTGGCCACTTTCTCTGTTTCCCTTGTTTCGCCTCAATAAAAGGGTTTGACTGTGTATTGAAGAATTATTCCAGATCTTGGCATGGGAGGCTGGCCGATCAGGAACTTGACAAGGCCAAGATGGAGGATCTTCACTATTTCTTCTTACTTAACGTCTTTGCTTGTTGGTATCCTTGCATAGAGTCTAGCTAACCAGGACGTCACCAAACCAAGATTGAACATTTTAACCCATCTCTCTTATCTTATTCTCTTTTCTTGCAGCATGAGAGGCTGGCCAATCAGGAACTTGACAAGGCCAAGATAGAACATCTTCACTCTATCTTCTTTGCTCGTTGATATCCTTGCATTTTGAGATATTATAGTTAACCAGGATGTCACCAAAACCAAGATAGAACATTTTAAGCATCTGACTTATTTTACCCTCTTTTCTTGCAGCATGAGAGGCTGGCGATCAGGAACTTGACAAGGTCAAGATAGAACATCTTCACTCTATATTCTTTGCTCGTTGATATCCTTGCATCTTGAGATATTATAGTTAACCAGGATGTCACCAAAACCAAGATAGAACATTTTAAGCATCTGACTTATTTTACCCTCTTTTCTTGCAGCATGAGAGGCTGGCCGATCAGGAACTTGACAAGGTCAAGATAGAACATCTTCACTCTATCTTCTTTGCTCGTTGATATCCTTGCATCTTGAGATATTATAGTTAACCAGGATGTCACCAAAACCAAGATAGAACATTTTAAGCATCTGACTTATTTTACCCTCTTTTCTTGCAGCATGAGAGGCTGGCCGATCAGGAACTTGACAAGGCCAAGATAGAACATCTTCACTCTATCTTCTTTGCTCGTTGATATCCTTGCATCATGATAGTCTATAGTTAACCAGGATGTCACCAAAACCAAGATAGAGCATTTTAACCATCTCGACTTATCTTACCCTCTTTTCTTGCAGCATGAGATGCTGGCCGATCAGGAACTTGCCAGGGCCAAGGTAGCCCTAGATGAGCTCACTTACACCAAGGAGGAGCATATCTACAATGTGGACGGGTATGTCGAGGGAGAGAAGGAGATTGGATACGAGAACGAGATTGACGGTAAGGCATACCCTACAAGCTGTTATGATATGATATACCGGTATATATCCATAAGTTGTGTGTCCGAACA
Organism: Mesocentrotus franciscanus; assembly: GCA_037976565.1. NCBI lineage: Eukaryota > Metazoa > Echinodermata > Echinoidea > Camarodonta > Strongylocentrotidae > Mesocentrotus > Mesocentrotus franciscanus. Next base: position 5,021,514 of record CP137685.1, read on the forward strand.
GGTTGGTTGTCCAGACACGTACCTAAACGCACCTGTAGAAAGATTTTTGTATGCAAATTTTCATGAAACATTCGAAAGATATGTTGTCAATAGTATACTTGACAAATATCTAAAAGTTTCATTGCAATTTAATGCATTGTTTTTTTTTCTTAAATCAATCAGTTTATGTGACTGTGTTAAAGCCCAAGTCCACTCCAAAAATAACTTACTTTCAATAGAACCAGAAAAATCAGACAAACCAATCAAAAAAAGTTTGAGCAAAATCGGATAACTATATAAGAAAGTTATGAATTTTTAATGACATGAAAAACTTTGAAAATCACTACACAAATTGGCAACTCACTCATGAGTCTGTGATGTATGGTCCTCACTATCCACTAATTATTTTCTTTATATTGATAATATAAATTTCCTATTTTCCCCTAAGAATCTTATTTCTTCACACCAGCATCCAAGTTAGATTGATAGTAATATGTTTTTGTGTGGATGCACTAATAAAGAGTAATTTTTTCCAGTTATTCATGAAAAATTGAATTTTGATGAACTATTTATATAAAAATCAATAATTATGAAATACAATATTCAGAAAATAGTATCAATTCTTCAAAATTTATAAAAGATTTTGGGAAATGTCATGCACGCAATATGATACAAATCATATAACCTGGGCAAAGGCATGGGGAAATCAAGTTTTGGGGATAAAAGGAAATTAATGGGATTAAACTATATAAAGCAATTGATAAGTAGTGAGGACATGACGTCACAAACTGATAACCAAATTGGCAATTTGTGTAGTGATTTCCATTGTTTTTTAGTTTTACATACTTTTTCAAAAATTCATAACTTTCTTATTAGTTATCCGATTTTGCTCAAACTTTTTTTGATTGGTTTGTCTGATTTTTCTGGTTCTATTAAAGGTACTATGTCCAATTTGCAGGCCCAAAAAATGAAAAAATGAATAGAGCCAGTAAGCAATAGTCTGATTTTTCAGACCATTGTACCGAATGGTCGTACGTTTTATGCTGCGCAAAGATTCAATCAGTTTAATTTTGGCCATTACAAGAAGTGGGTTATTGATGCAGAAAAATGCTCGTGTACCCTTTACAGCTCATTTTATATGTTATTACCAAAGATGACAAAAGACAGTCAGTCATTCAATAGTGTCTGACAGTGAAGTCTAGCAAGTAAACGGGTTTCCTTGCATAATTTGAATATTAGGACACTGCTAACATTTAAATTTCACAGATAGGACATAGATGACATATTCATAATTCCTGCAAAGTTCTACAGAATTTGATGTTGGCTGCAAAAGGGACATAGTATCTTTAAAGGCAAGTTATTTTTGGAGTGGACTTGGGCTTTAAAAAGCTTCAGTGTCCAGACACCCCCCATCCTAAGTGTAATAATGTTATGGGTGATCTAAATGAGATGCTGAAGGACTAGTTTGCAGGCACAAACCCTTGCCAGTTGTAGTGCGTAACATAGTGCCTGAACTAAGAGACTATGCAGACTGCATGGTCTAGTGCACCACTTAGGCTCTGTACTATAGCTGTTCCTGTTATTATCATTACTGTTCTTTTATTTTTTCATCGTTTTGAAATTGTAATTTATCATTAGTCTCTTCAAATTTGTTTCTAAAGACCCATGCGCAGACATGGAGTGCAGGATTGGCCGTGAGTGCATCTTAGACGATCAGAGGGAGCCGTTCTGCGACTGCGCCCAGAGCTGCCCTCAAGGGGAGGCATCTGAGGATGTCATCCACAGGACCAAGGTTTGCACAACCACCAATACCACCTTCACCAACCTTTGTGAGTTCCATCGTCAGAAGTGCTTGGAAATCAATCTGATGGAGGTCCATGTGGACTATTATGGAGAGTGTGCAGGTAATGATAATGTTTGTTTGCCTGTTTTACCTGACTGCTAAGAAAGCATGGGACATACGGCTTTAAATCCTCTTAGATGGACTTTGTAATGAGGATTGATGCCTTACCTGAGACCTCCAAGACCACTGCTATTCCACTGAGCCATGGGGCCTGTTGGAGTTGTACAGGGTACTGACCCTGTGTTCTCTCCCTCCAAATAACAATTACTGAAGGGAAAGTCCAAGGCATTTGGTCATTTTGCTGTCCTGTACTTTATCAAGAATCATGGACAGCAACAGTAGAGCTATGAACATACTACAATCATAAACTATGCTACAATCTTTGATGTGGTTGGTAACATTTGAAACAAAATATCTTGGACTTACCATGAAACAGAGTTATTTATTATTATATCCTGCATCAAAACTCTATCGGTTTTTTGATTGGTTAAAAGTGTGTCCCATGATAAAAAATAAACACACTATTTTGCAAAAAGTATTATTTAGGGCTCGTAAGACGTAAATAGTACCTCAACTAAAAGTACTGTTTACGCTAGCAAATTTGTTAAATTAAAATTGTAAAAGGTTCAAATGTTACTACATTTTAAAATTAAAACTCACAGTATTTAAAATGTTTTAATATGTTTTTTTAAATTTTTTATTATTTTTTATGTAGGATATAAAACAAATATACCCTGCCTTCTTTTCGAGTTACTGGTTATAACTATGGGCCTCGGTGACTCCAATAGTACCATTTGCTTCGGGGCTGCACCCCTCAGCAAATAGTACTATTGGAGTCACCTGACTCACCTCTTGCCCATAGTTTCAACCAGAACCTCTCATTACTGTGTATATTTGTATATTATAATTGTGACATTATTATTTATTAGGCAAATAAAAATGCAAAGAATATTGAACACACAATAAACTACAGGAAGCTACATCAGTTTGAAGTTGTATCAGTAGTATTAGTATTCGGAGTAGTAGTAGTAGTAGTAGTAGAAATAGAAGTTGTAGTAGTACATGTAGTAGTAGTAGTAGAAGAAGAAGATATAATGGGGTAGTAAATGTTTTTTTTTCCAGGGTGACGTCACTACTCTTTGAGGACCATCCCAATAATCTTAAGATTTGTAGCTCATGATGAAATAAATACTGATGTAAGGTAACCCAACATTTTTTCCATTTTTCTTTTTCAAAACCTCTAGAGATTGGAAGCTGCTCTGCTGAAGACCTGACGGAGTACCCTGAGCGCATGACCAATTGGTTCATCAAGTCCCTGGAGCTGATCAGGAACCGTCCTGAGGAACACGGAGGCCTCACCCAGAAGGAGAAGGAGGCCCTCCAGCAGGAAAGGAGCCAATCAACCCATGCTATCTTCTGGAAGTTTGATCGTCTGGACAAGAACCCTGCTGACCAGTAAGGGCAACATCAGATATTAGTCATTATGAATTTTTGAGTTTAATTTAACTTTTGTATTTGTTAGCATTGTTTTTTGTAATTAAAATTTGTGAAACTGCGTAAAAAGCTGTAATTTTTATGCAGTTTCATGACTTTAAACTACAAATTATATACCTGTATATGAACAACAGGTTAAAAAAAATAATATGAACAGGGAATAGGCAGTGAAAATGTGCATTGTATAATGGAATGCAATATGCAATTTATAATACGGACTGTAATCAAATCATTTCATCATGAAAACATTATCAATTGTTCACAAATATAAAAAAAATTAATGTGGGAAAGAAAAACCTGTGTACTTTGCCAATTGAATGAACAGATTTCATCAAATATTTCTTGAGTTGTGTTAAGGGGAAACTTCCTATTTAATGAATAAGCAGCTTTCTTAGCACTGCCAATCTTACATAGTGACGCTTTAAAGGCATGATGACAATGTCATGCGGTGTGTACAGTAATATATTTGATATTCTTGTGTTGTTCCTTCATCCCAAGTACCTTGACAAGTAAATTGATATTGAAGAAATCAAACTCATTAAAAAAATACATGGGATTGCCCAAACTGGACATAACCTAAAATTTAATATTCTTGTCCTCTTCTTTTCACACTAGTTACCTTGACTCATTTGCTATGCAACAAATCAAAATCGAAATTATTACAGAATGTGTCAACGGGGCATGCTAGAACTGTACAGTTGTTTATCATTATAAACTTGTTCTCTTTCCCTATCCTAGTTACCTTCAATAGTTTCCTGTTAGTCAAATAAAATCAAAAAAATTTCACAACATGTCTCATAGTGCTTGCGAAAACTTAAAAGGTAACACTTCGGTTGCTTCTTCCCCCTCTGCACGGTCACTCATTTGCAATTTTGCACAAAATGATAGGCACCAATGGACAGAAGGATTGCATTGTGCATTGTGCAGCACAATAGCTTTGCTTACAGATTTTCAGTCGCGATTAGCTCCATGACAACCCTTTAATACCATATAAATTAATTTTGCACAGGAAATGTTTAAATTATCTTGAAGCCTTTGGTATATCTATCCCATGATAAATACAATGTGGCACAGTGAGGTTATTTGTGTGGCATATAAAGAGTTAATATTCTTGTGCTCTTCCTTCTCCATAGTTACCTTGACTTTGCTGAGCTAGAGGGTCTTCGTGCTCCCATCGTCCTCTTTGAACCTTGCACCAAGCCATTCCTCCAGGCTTGTGATGTCGACAATGACACCCTCATCAGCGCCGTGGAGTTCGGACGATGCCTCAACCTTACAGATGGTAAATGAAACAAAATAATATACAAATACAGGCATGTTTATAGGAGAATAATATTGGGGGGTGAAGGGGAGGAGGGGGGCTAAGGGTAGGCTTTAGCCCCAGCCCCCTGTAGACTGTAGAACCACTACTGTACACAAATTGACTGCTTTGACGGGCACAGTTAAAATTGTTACCCTGACGTGATCTTGAAATTGCTATGGCCTGAGACGAAATCGAGCAGTGTAGTACAGTCTCGGGATCACTGAGGGGCTATAATTTTTAACATGACCACTAAAATAAGCAGTCAATATTTGCTTTTGATACCGCATCCTTCGTGTCAATTCTCAAAAGGAGATATTTTAACAAATGAGCATGTCAAGATGTCCTTATTTGTAGGGGAATGTGTGTATCTCACTGCGCATATGAATTGTTAACTTCATGTGCAACCATTGCGTCTTTGCATTAAACATGCAAGTAAAACCATACCAAGTCAATGCTTTTCATTATACTGCCAATCACTCAGTAGTGAATTTTGCAGTTTTGACCAATGTAAGCCCTAAAATCTTTGTATGTGGTATGTTATTAAAAATATTGCCCCAAGGTGATCTTGAAATTCTGCTATGCCCTGAGATGTAAAAGGGGTGCATAGTACAGTCTCAGGATCACTGAGGGGCTTTCATTTTTAACTATGACCACAAAAATAAGTGGGCAATATTTGTTTTATATACCACACCATATGTGTTGCTTCTGAAAAGGAGGATATTTTGATGAAAAAACATTTGCTCAAGGTAATGAACAGATTAATTACAGATTTGCATGACCGAGTTTTTGTCTTGCAGGTCTTGTAACAATTACTTAGAATGTCCACAAGACCAAATGGTTCATAGTGCCTGTGGTCTAGACTTACAGATAATAAAATATGATGAGAATCATTTTACACATCAGAAAGCTACTAATATATTTTCTCTCCGTGTTGTACTTTTGAAATGCAGAGCAAGTCCCATACTAGAGACTGAGAGAAGAACCCAACAGCTTGAACCAACCTCAACTCACACACCACCAGGAAGCACCACAAGGCTATGTTCTATGACCCTTCATGCTCTTTTTCTGCCACCAACAGTAGTCTGTCCTTATTGTAACAAGGAATACTTTATAACACCATCTGGAACTTTGTTTCAACAGTCTATCACTTTATGAGGATTAATATTTTGGTCAGAATATATATATTTTCCATTATTTCCTTTAAATCCCTATACTAATGATATAATTGTAACACCAATATTCATGAACTTCTGTTTAGAAAAGTGATGGTACTGCATATTTTGCTCAATATGATTATTTAATACATTAATACGAAAGAAGCATGGTTTTAAATGCAACAACTTACATGTAGCTTCAGAAGGCATCCGACATAATATTTATTATTTCATAGTTGAGCCACATTGTACCGATACAGATTTATCTTTGCAGGTTCTGCAAAGTGCCCTAAGCATGTTTAAGGTGTCAAAATATCTTTGCATATTCAGAAGAAATTATAAAGTAACCCTGTGTGAGCTGTTGTGAGTAGAAGGCTGATATTTTTAGAAACCTTTCCAACATGGTGCTATGTAGTTAAGTTTTTTACAGTTCACTGCTTGTTTATGTACTTAAAATCAGAACGTGTGTGTGCTTTCATTAAACAAAGCAAATTTTACTAAATATTTCCTAGATTATCTGAAAATGATACTACACGTTTTATGTCACAGTGTCATTCATTATTTGGTATCTTCTCAGATATTTACATCAGATCCCATTCTTCCTCAGTGCCTTATTTAATCTGACTATTCCACTGTCTTGCCTGCACCACAATTAAAAGAAGGAAATGCCTTTTTTAGGTGTAAAAAACATAATTCTAGGAAGTAGCAATATTCGGTGACAGCATATGCTGGGTCCCATTTTTATAAGAAAAATATTTTTCTAAACATTGTATCCTAATACTAAATACTTTCTTACGTATTATCATTTAAAAATTTTTTTACTATTATTATTATTATTATTATTTCATAGCTAACTTGCCGTTCTTTGCTAGTGTACATGTTTATGTTATTCAGCCAAAAGTTTTGCATATTTTTAGCCTCGCATGATTTTTATAACTGTTTATAGTGTGATATTTTTGCATTTAGTAATTTAAAAAGTGGCAAGTAGATAGCTAGCTTAGCTTCAAAGAACCAAAACCAGACCTTTCTCCTTTTTGTTAAATCGATATACATGTATCCCTTTGCGTATCAAAACATTGTGCCTTTTTTAATAAATTCCCTGCTTACAATCAAAGGAAATTGGTTTTGTGTGTTTTTTCTGGAGACATTGGTGTCTGAAAGTTTGACAAAAATACCTCAGACAAACTGCAAACTGATTCCAAACTGACTCCACACCAGCTGATTTTGGGCAATATATGTGAATGTACAGTGGAACCCCAGTATAAAGAGCTCTGATATAACGAGGTATCTGTTATAACAAGGTGATTTCGCTGGTCCCAGCTCTTTATATTCTTTTGGTTTTTTTACCCTGATATAACAAGATTCCTAATATAACAAGGTATTTTCCTTGGTCCCAAGGACCTCGTTATAACGAGTTTCCACTGTATTTTCTTGGATGTTCTATCGTCGGTCTGGTGTCGATTTTGTTGATGTGATTGGGGTAATGGTATTACATATTGCAAATCATTTCTAAAAATTGTTCGAAATGAAATAACATTCATATAAAGTAAAAAATGTCTCTCTCCAAATGGTTTAACATGAACAGAAAGGGTTTTGACCTATGTCCCAGCATCACTCTGTTCCAGCGCTTTGCCCACATGAGAAGGTGACTTTTGATGTATTTTTAAATGAATGTTATATGTTCACAATATGTACTCGTTGTTGAAACAGACATGTACATGAACTTATCAAATGATATTATTCCTATATTTAGGAACATAATTATTTACGTATTGCCACTAATAGCTAGTTGGCACGTTTTTGTTACATTCAATTTACCCTAACTTTATCTAGGGACGTGATGTATGTAAAAGGCCGTCTAAATTATGAGATGACTCTATGATATGATTGATATCCAAAGGAAGAGAAAGACAAATTTGATATAGAGGGAGAGACAAATAAAAGATAAAGAGGAAGAGCAGGAATAGGAAAGAGAGATAAGAGACCATTTCAGATAATGAACAAAGAGAACAATATAGAGGGATACTAGATCAAAGGGATAGTGAAGAAAGATTAAGAGAAAAAGCGGCAAATCTGAATTTGTCGGTATATTTCACTTTTTTGAGCTCTTGCAAAAATCTATCTGGGCTTGTTCGAAAAAAAAACCCATCGGACTCCTTGTCAAATTCACCCTACGACACCCCATCCCCATTCCAAATGATCTAGTGACGCTTCCGAGAGAGAGAGAGAGAGGGGGGTAAAAGAGGAAAAGGGGAAGGGGATAAGGGGATAGATGTCGCTTATCAGAGGATATTTTGAAGTGAAACAACGCCCCACCACCTCCAGTGGGAAACGAAACCCCTCCCTGGTTCCTGTATGGGGTAAGGTGGAGTGGATGGTTAGGTTGGGGGGGGGGCAGATTGGAAGGTCCAGATGGCTACATGACTAGAGGTGTAATGGTATGCATAACTGTATTTCATTCAGCTATCATACCAATGGCCTGGGAATGGTATGTATTCATTGATATCTTCTAGATCATCTAGATAGGCGCTCGATTGTTTATATAGTACATATTCATTATATGTTCAATTCCATCGTTATCTCATAGATACCATCTAACTTACTGGTAGAAAGGTGGGGAGGGGGAGGGGTTACTATCCAATACATGTGAAATCTAATCATGCGCTTAAATTACAAATTATGTAAATCTGATTACTCGGTTATGATTGTCTAATTTTTCATCTTGATACAATTGTCTTGTGATGATGGAAATCAATTAATCTCAATTCAAATGTCATCACTACATGATCCACATAATCAGATCAGAGTTAGCGACATTTGCGACAGAGCGAAGTCAAGAGAGGTTACTACGGAAATGTGAAGAAACAAAATGTTTCAATATCTTCATCAGATCATGGTCATGCCCAATCAGCAGGACGAAAAATAACTGAGGCAAAATTAATATAGCATAAGATGAAGGTTAGGTCGCTTAATATTGTGAAAGAGCCATCAAAAGACAGTGATATTTCCGGTCGGGTGTAAATCAAGAGACGTTACTGTAAGCATGTGAATTAGTGTTTCAATATCTTCATTAGATTATGGTCATGAATAAAAGTTTGTTAAGAAGTCGAACAACAACAAATAACAAAAATGGAGGCAAATATTATCATTGTACCCATTTTCAAGGCTGGTTATAGAATTCTATGGGGATTATAAAAGAGACACATAACGTATAGATTTATAAAGCAATACAAACATAGCTAGCAACATTTTATTACATTTTCATAAGATCTGGTAATGATAACTATCAACGGAGAGGACGAAAACCAAACCAAAGTAGATGCCATATACAATCTAGACAATTAATCCATAGGGGATTCAGTGTTCCAACAAGAACACAACAGAACCAAAAACGGACAAACAAACATATTAAAGCGAAACAAAACAAGTTAAACGAGTGAGGGGATAGGAGCATGGACCTACTACGAATGATAGGAGGCAGGATGAGGTGGGGCGGGGAGGGCCGTGGAAGGGCGGGTGATAAGCTTAGAGAGTGATATGATAGAGCTCACGCGGGGGGGGGGGGATGGACAGCCAATACTAAAGATTTTTAAGTAGCCTTGATCAACGTAGTCCATATCAGGGTCACAAACATCGATCAAATAAATAATCAGAGACAACCCATCACCAAGATGTAGAAAGGCATACACCTTTGACATGATCGCAAAAGCTTTTGAGAAACCATGTTCAGGGCAATGTCAATACCCTTTGCATAGCCCAAACAAATTATGTTCGGATATTACGTAATACTTCATTGTAATGCTTGGACATTTCAGTAGGTAATGATTAAGGCTATTGCTTTAGGTTGATTTTTTGAAAGCCTTTGCGACCATGTTCTACTGATCACGTACATACAAATTTAATGTATCTATAATGTGCATTTATGTGAAGTCCTTGGAAATAGAAAATTGAAAATCCCGTTGGTCTTCAAGAGTTGGTGACAGAAAGTTCTAAGGATATAAAAAAATGATTAATTGTATGTAGTTGTAGATCACACATAAATCTGGAGTGGGAATGGATATCGGCAGAGTGTGTTTGTTTTTATTTTTCACCACCACACGATGATAATTGATTGACAGATCGGAGTAGTGTATCGGACTTTAAGTGACAGCTTACGGCTATAATCGCCTAAGAGAGAACAGGACCTTAAGGGCCGTAGTCTAATGATTCAAACTATTTTTTTTTAAATTTGATTGGTCTCTGGTATGATTTTGTATCTCTCTGACTTTGTTTGCTGTGAAGTTGCATATGTGATTCTCGCCTGTTTTATGCTATGACGCAAAAACCCTTTCACTTTTTAAACGTAGAATGATCCCTTCCTAGATAATGATAGATGAAAACGCTTGATATAAAAGACTACACTTCAAGAGATCCATCGGTGTATAGTGTTCACCCACTCTTGTGTGATGTCCATATAAGACCAGCGGAGTTTGCATACATTACCCTGCCTCGATCGCCCCGCCGAAGATGCCTTGCATAACTGCCTCTGATCGCGGGTCCTTTTCGCGAGCTCCCTTACGCTCTGCACTTCTCGCTTGTGACGTCAGCTCATTAGGGGTGGTCTAGTTCGCCGCTCCCTGCCATCAAACACTCCCATTAACATTCAATGCTATCTGGTTTGTGGATCTCACTGTAGGAATAAGCGAATCCGCCAGGTCTCCAGTCGTTTACAGGAAGTAGATGTTGTCGATTTGTTGGCACCTGTACCCGTAAGCGGGGGGACAACCTCACTTTTCACTGTCGTAGAGAATCCAGTCTTATTACCGGTAAGTACCGAATTCCAGAGCTTCCATCATTTCTTCATTCTCATTGCATGACGCCAAACACCACCCAAACCCAAAAATATTGTTTGGACGAAAAGAAATCTATGAATAATGATTGATTTTGATGATATGATGAATGGAAATTCCTGAACGCTGATTTCAAAAAGTTATGACTGTGCTATCTAAAGTGGATGTTAAAGTAGGGCGAAATTTTCCAGCGGTTTTCGAGGGGCCCTACGAAGTTCTGTTTACGTTCTTAACGTAGGCTGGACAGTGTTGTGATAGATTTATTGCCATGGTGATTTGTTAGAATGCTGACTGGCCTACTCACTCAGTAATCATTTATTCTGTCACTTATTTCTTAAATCATTCATTCATAGTGAAATCTATGAGTCTAGTCCAATTGTCTATTTTAGGTTCATAAGATTTAATGGTAATTATCATGCGTCATATTGGTATCACGTCTCTCTATTCAGGATTCTCTCAATTGTTTATAACATTGACTGAAGTAGAATTAAGTATGTTTTGTTCCTGCAAAACAGCGAATATTTGATTGCAAATGAAATTGCGTTGATGGCATGTTGGATTCATATTGTTATTATTCAAGCCAATCGTGTTCTTCCTTATCTGTCATGGATTATCATGAAATAGACTGGTGCATGGATTACGTAATATCTGAGGTTGCTTCGAATGTTATTTCGTATTTTTAAAGAACGTGAAAACTGTTTTGATTATGGAAAATATTTTCATTACAGGCAGTTCAAAGGAAATTTACTGGATATAAATAACGCGATTCTTTTTTGTTACTGTTGTTATATTTCAAAATCTATTACATTCCTAACAAATAATGCAATTTAACTTATTTTACTAATTAACAATTTCGTCCTATTATATGCTTAGTAGCAATTAAAACTCACGAACGGATAAAAGTTGGACCATTGGCCTACTGTTTTGTAAAATTTATATATGTAAGCCTAATTCATATCCATTTTAAAATTGTTTGCTTTTCACGTCTTTTGTATATGCGATCACTTAAATACCTCAGTACATTCTTTTATTCTTCTTGTTATATATTTTACAAGCTGTTTATGGAATTGTAGAGACTTGATTCTTCGTGTCAATACAAATTGATGCTAGTAGATCCCGTGTAGGCAAATAATATGCAGAGATGATATATGTAACTGTATATCAGTATCATTTCTGACCTTTCATGTACAACTGTTGTTGATGTACTGGATGCTTGCTTCACGTTCATGCTCTAACATTGCCATTTAAACATCATCTACCATGACGCTCTTTTGATATAACCTTGATACATCATTATTAATCACCTTTATCATCACCGGTATCATTAGAAACAATACAATGACTATCTTAAATCTCCCTCCTGTGTTTTTGAACAAGTTTAAGATTTTTAGCCAGCATCGTCTGCATTAACAATGAAAACTATCTTAACCTTAGTCTTTCACGACCACCAAACCACAGGAATGTTCGCTACAATGGCCACAACCACAATGATCACAATTGTCATCACCCAATATACCCTGCAATCAATCAAGCTACAATTAGTATAATGGCCCTCATGCAAGACTTTCGAATTGTCCTACCTCTTCAAGGGGTGTGAAAAGTTTTGTGTTTTCAATGTTATTACAGCTTTGCAGACAATGTAACTGATAGAAGACATACCCGAACTGAAAGTTCGACGTTGAAACATCCCAAATTAAGGGTTTAAAGTTTGTAAAAGTAATACAAATTTTGTATTTTAATTTGTCTAATTTATGTTTTTTTTTCTTCCCCAAAATTAAATATTTCGGGCTCTATTCTTCTTTTAATGTAACTATCAAATTTCAAACCAATTTACATGGTATGTACTCTGTAATCTACACTGAACAATGTTGAGGTCATTACAGGTTATCATTCGGTTGCAAAAAGGACACCACTTGAGTATCTAATTATCTCTTAATTGTTCCCTTCCCTTTACTCTACCTCATCCTTTTATCATCATCATCACCATCATCATCATCAACAACACCATCATCATTATCATCATCAGCAGTAGCAGCACCATCATCATCAACATCATCATCATCGTAGATGCAGAAATCACCAATTCCAATTATGAGTTGCCAATTCATCTTATCAATTATCAATTGATATAATAAGTAAATGAAAATTAAAAATTAATGAAATTTCTCTTTCTAATAGATCAATAGGTTGTATCATTATTTTTCTTGAAGCTCTCTCGATATGCACCCACTAATCAGAGAGAGCCCCTCCCATCTCCTCCCCATCTCCCCCAGGGCCCCCCTCGACGTCCTATCTCTTCCCTATCTCCCCGTCATTGAGATGTCATTTCAGATTGCGGCCGCACCCATCTTTAACGTATGACCTTTGATAACAATATCGCTATAAGCTCAAAGAGCGACGTGTAAATTGGTATATATACGACTAGGGAATAGTCCGTGTGGAACATGATACTATTATACGACACGAGGGGATTTGTTATATGACGTGCTCCTAGGATGACGTTTAGGAATGGTCGTATCCATTTGATATGCTCCTGCTCTAGATGCTTGCCCTTATCTTATCTCTGAAGAAAAAAAATTTCTTATCTATACTCGTAAATGTGATGGCGCCTGTATTGCATGGGATGCCAAAATATTGTGAGCTTGTACAAAAGCAGGCAGAACACGTTTGTAAAGACTTCCGAAAAATAAACTTCAGGCAATTTCGATAGTCTTGTCCGTCACCTATTGAAATATGCGGATATTACAGTGATTTATTGCATAATCCGAACGTGTATTTAAATTTCCCTTGATTTGATTTTTCCAAAGTCTTGGCAATCGTGTTGCAGGATTCTATGTCTTTGAGTCCTATCCGAGGGTCTGGGAAATTGAGGAATGAAGTATTTTCCTGGGATACACGGGTTTTGATTTTCAGGCCAATGACGTCAGAATCAGCCTATTGGTTATGAAGCTACCGGGATATTAATACTGCTGTCTGTACATAAAACTTTGAAATAAAACCCATTATGGATTGTATTGAGAAAAAGTTGTTCCTATAAAAATATGACTATTGTTGGACTACTCATGGATTCCCTTATATTTACTTAGGCCTACAGTTATCTAAATTGTAAGCGATTCTCCAAAAATAATTCATGAAGTATAGATTTACCGGGAGTATTGAGTTTGTGAAACACATTTAATGTTTTGAAACTCATTTTCTTCAAAAGAACCCCCCCCCCCACCACCACAAAAGGACATACGTTTACATAAAAGGATGTGTATCAAATTCCTCTTTATAATATATTTATAATATGAATTAGGTATTTCTCATGAACATGACTTACACAAATTATGTAAATGGGTCTTCATCAATTTTGGTTAATATTTTACCTAGCAAGTCTACATCCTTAGTTCGTGTTGTTCATAGGCCACCAGATCCTGCAGTAGATACATTAAAAAATATATATCCATAGTATATTTGATGCAATGAATAGTGATAGAAAGACTCTAAATATACTAAATGATTTCAGTTCCAATCTTAGATTACTATGGAAAGTAAATGTTTTGGTTTATGCCGAATTCTATTACAATAATTATATCTAATTGATATTTACACAAAAGTTTGGACGTTTGTCATCACTCTACTTGTGTCTTTGTCTTTTTAGGATTTGACAGATATACCTTGTATAAAATCAATCATACACTAATTGCAACTTAATGGCACTATCCTCAGGAATTTGTCTGAAATGTCATCATCTGAGTAATTCATAACGATTCTAAAAGAAAAGCAGGCTAAACTTGCATGCGTCTTGTGATTCCATGAGCTAATCGTAGATCTTGAACTGACTACTCAGTAAAGGCAGTTGTATGAAGTCTATTTGATCATAGACATTGTGATTACTGCGTTGGATTCTCAACCCCTCAGCACACTATGTCGTTCATGTAACGATCATGTTGCGAACCATATGAAAGACCAAACAGTAGATTCCAAAGGCCATACCAACATCAATATAAACGGATGGGACTAACAGCCGTAGGAGACTGTTTAACAAGGGACAGGAATGCGAGGGAGATGGGGGAGGGGGAGGGGACAGGGAGGGGGCACTGCATCATGCAGTCGTATCTGCATTACGCTATGGGGGCATACTTTTAATGATTGATGCTACGATATACGGATGTATTTACATGGCGCTGCCATGGTGTGTCCCTTAGAAGCTAGCTTTCCATGTCACTCTCTTTGAACATTCTTTTCTTTACCGATGGGTAGCAGCATGGGGTAGCTTTCAATGGGGATATACACGTGGGACACTTTAACTGTTATCACAGCCAGATAGGAAACTCTGCATAACACTTTGCTCCTTGTTGATCCTTATTATATATCAGCGATATATATATATATATATATATATATATTGTATACTACTATTGTGCACTCGTGTATGGACTAGATTCCATTTTAATGATACAGAGTATTCTCAATGACGATAAGGAGAATTGTCTACAGTATGTATCTTTTGAGGTAGCCAACAAATTTGAATCAAATCTTGTTCCAAATTTATCTTTCATCTGTCCATATTCCTATTAGTTACGTATAATGTAATTTGTACAAATCAATTCACAGTATTCTTTGATGTGTTTGATGTTCCAACAAGCCATTATCTAGTTTAGATGTGAACATACCTTAAAGGGATTGGGTATCTTTGTCTCAGATTCTAAACAAAATCATGGATTTTGCTCATGCTGCAATCATAATAATAAACCTTTAGGTCAGTCAGGAATCCCGTGACGCTTACAAGCCGATCGCTCGTCTGATTATCAAGATATTTATGATTGGAATTCGAAATTTCAAAAACCGTTTTCCCAACGGTTTTTATAACACTACAGTCTATTGGGGAAAATGAGTATGGTAAAACCGGTCACTCAAATATTTTTACTTTTTTGAGGCACTTCATGATCATTTTGAAGCGGATTTTTTTTTAGGGCTTCAATATTATACCGTATCACAGACACTGATAACACGTAGGGCCATGCATCTCAGATTTTGCATTGTTAAACAATGCCTTTAAAGAGCTGCTTACAGAGTTTAATCCACTCACCTCAATTCCACCCTATTTATCACATTAATAAACCCTTTTCTTCAGATTTTATATGTATGATTAGTCCTCCTGAATCCATATTATACCATTTGCTGGTTTACACGTCTTCACGTAGGATGCAAAAGTAAGTTATATGCTTCGTAATAAGAAAAAGGGTGTTATATTTGATCCTTGAAGCATAGCTATTTCTTTACGTTTTTTAAGTTTCATTGAAAGGCTCTTTCTATGGAATTTACGCCATGAAATTCCATTGCATGGCATTGACAAAAACATTTTAGAAGTATGGAGGAAAAAGGGATATTAGCGTTAAACGTTATATTTGTATTTAACTACGGAACTTTAATATGAGGTCATTAACGGCTTTGAGTGGTGAACCAAGACATTCACAAGAGTTTGAAGCCAGTGTATGTATGTACCAGGCCCTTATACATTAATTTCAGTCTTTATTCATTAGAGATCATGCCATTTATCTATTTCATTTCATTTAGTTATTGTATTGTGCATTTATTTTGATCTAACACATATCTACTCAAGATGTAAACAAACTTTGGTGGACCCCCCTCTCTCTCTCCCTCTCTCTCCCTCTCCCTCTTTCTCTCTTTCTCTCTCTCCCTCTCTCCTTCTCTCTCACTCTCTCTATCTCTATCTTTCTCTCTATATATTTCTCTCTCATTCTCTCTCACTCCCTCTCACTCTCTCTCTCTCCCTCTCTCTCTCTCTCTCACTCTCTCTCTCTCTCTCTCTCTGTTCCAACCGAATAACCTTTTCCAACTCTCTACCAAAACATCATATCATACATTCAAACACCATTCTATCTCCCACTCACTCACCCAGTCACGGCTGCATAATAAAAGATCTGTGAGTACCGGTGATCATTTTTACATCTTGAGAAGATCTACCTTATCCGGTACCCGTCACATTTGCGTCAGTCCGATATTTGATTACCATTCTTGAGAGCTATTCTCGGCGTGTTCGGGGAAGGTCGAGCCTTCCTAGTACAGCTCCGCAACCATGGGCGGCGATCCATCATTAGGAGGGGGAGATAAATGTATTCATGGTAGTAAATGCCCCACCGCACATAAACTATAAGGAGATGGAGTGGTATATTAGTTAATTTATTTGACTCCCAACCCAAGGGTCGATGGTTCGAGTCCCAGCCCGGCACTATAAATGTCCTTGGAACGACATTAATCGACATTCGCCACTCCCCACGCAAGTGTGATGGGTACCTGGCAATGTTAGGGTAATAACAAAATACTAGAGCAAAATTAATACTGATGTGGTTACTATGGGTAATTAGGACTCAATTATAATTATCATAAGTACCGTTATTAATAGGCTATTTTCGTAAAATCTTTGTTTAGTGCCTCCTTACAAATTATTTCATTCACCTGTTACGAATAATTGTTTTTCAAAAATAAGAATGCGAATTGCATATATTACGTGTTGTTAGGTATAGGACAGGCCATAATGTTTGCCCTACCTAGCAACAATTAAAGTATAATCGAAAGATAGGGCTAGGAAAAGTGACTTAAGTTATTTTCTGGTTGGATCACCATATTTTGCTCATAATTATGTTTTGCCCCTCCACCTTCCCCCAGTCAAGGTCTAGATACGCCACTGCTCAAAGGTGTATCCAAACCTAGAAAACGGCGTCTACCCCCTCGCAACTTTTTTGAACATTTTGCATTACCTTTAAATCATTTTGTTGTTGTAAATAGATATATCAAAATGCCTTTCACCCCACATCCACTCCTTTAAAGTTGCAACATTTTTCTCACAGCTCTTGAGGAGCGATGAATGACAAGGTCTTAAGAACCGAATGCGTTTCAAATTAGACACCATCTCAAATTGCTCTCTTGTTTATTCCAAATAAACATTTCTGAATCATCACACCACACGGGCTTTCAACCTACACGTTTCATATTTTTGTCCTTTACATTTCTAGTATGTGGCAGGACAGTTGCGTATCGAGCGGGATGTTACCGGCAAACGCCCCACAACCGTGTGATGAAAAATCAGTACAACTTGTAATGGATCTAACACGCGGGGCTGTCAATGTGAATTCCCCCCGTTCAGCAACTCATGGATATGCTACTGGAGGGTTTCCTAATTCGTAGTTGCCTTTCGATATTCTCCCATCGTCCAATGTTATATTCTCCTCTAAGAGATTTCACTCACTTTGATATAAAGCTTGTGATAAACATTTTTTAAAGAGTGGTACACTTGATTTCATGATTTCTTGATTTCTTCTATAAGTTACTATAGTATGGTATGATATAGTAAAGTATAGTAAAGTTTGTACTACGGTATAGTTAAGTATAGTAAAGTTTGTACTATGATATAGTACAGTATAGTAAAGTTTGTACTATGATATAGTACAGTATAGTAAAGTTTGTATTACGGTATAGTTAAGTATAGTAAAGTTTGTACTATGATATAGTACAGTATAGTAAAGTTTGTACTATGATATAGTACAGTATAGTAAAGTTTGTACTATGATATAGTACAGTATAGTAAAGTTTGTACTATGATATAGTACAGTATAGTAAAGTTTGTACTACGGTATAGTTAAGTATAGTAAAGTTTGTACTATGATATAGTACAGTATAGTAAAGTTTGTACTATGATGTAGTACAGTATAGTAAAGTTTGTACTATGATATAGTACAGTATAGTAAAGTTTGTACTATGATATAGTACAGTATAGTAAAGTTTGTACTATGATATAGTACAGTATAGTAAAGTTTGTACTATGATATAGTACAGTAGAGTAAAGTTTGTACTACGGTATAGTTAAGTATAGTAAAGTTTGTACTATGATATAGTACAGTATAGTAAAGTTTGTACTATGATGTAGTACAGTATAGTAAAGTTTGTACTATGATATAGTACAGTATAGTAAAGTTTGTACTATGATATAGTTAAGTATAGTAAAGTCTGTACTATGATATAGTAAAGTATAGTAAGGTTTATTTCTTGTATTTTTACTCTGCACCATATAAGCCCCTCAAAAAACTTTTACAGTTCAAGTTTTAGCGTTGATATCTGTCTTGTTACTATATTATACTTAGACGTAGACGTAGGTATCATTGAAAAGCCTGTTTATTCCCCTTTACAGTGATGTCATTACAGATATGTCATCATGGAATTTCAAAAGTGAAATGTTGAAAAAGTATTGTTATTGTCAATAGTGAATTCTTCATTTGTTTGGAGGATGGATTGTGTTTGAAAGACTAACAATGCAGTTTGCAACACGTCAAATAAGATAATATGGTAACAAGAGAGATATCAACGCTCAACTTGAATTGCAGAACTTTTTTGAGGAGTTCACATCTTCCCATGATGGACACTGGATCATTCAGTGTTCATATCATTATACATTGTTATCATTTAATCTCTACACGCTTTTCCATATTCGTCGATTGAAAAGTTATGCAGAAGACAGATCACTTTTGAACCTTGAAATGTTGATTTCCTGATCCTTGCGATATTGAGTTTTTAAACGACGTGGTAGCAACCAGGTACAGAATGAATGACAAAGTTGAAACCATCTGAATATCATGGTCAAGTCAGCCAGTAGAACAACAAGTGCAAATCCATGTTGCTATCTCTGAAATGAAACCCAATCTATCACGTCCCTTCTTCCTCACGTAGCATTCGGAGAACATCTGTTGAAATCATTTTCAGGGCAGATATTATATAGGTCATCGGGTCGCATACGTTGCATAATCATCCATTGGTACCGACGCCCTATTTTACAATAGCGGTATTCATCTACAGCTAGATGGAATTGGGCCAAGGCTCCCTAGTTCCATTTCTTTAGTATTACATTTTTTAGAGTTACTTTGTTGGTAATGATATTATAAATTTATGTATTTTCAGTCATAGCTTCACTTGTTCATACATATATTACACCACCACAACCTCCACCATACCCACCGGAAGTCCGAAGATCTAAAAGATTCCCAGGGGCATGCTATTAATTTTGTGGAGTATAACCCACAATAAGCACACGGTCGCCAACTTTTTGTACAACTTTGCTTGAGAGGAAAAGAGAATCAGCGGCGTTGCAAATGAATGGTGAAACAAGAACAAAATGGAAAGAGAAAGTTAGATGTACAGAAAAGAAAAGGATAAAGAAAATGAAGCGGGATGTCATTACCCCCTTCACAGCATCCTCCCTAATTCAATTGCTCCACTTCTCTCAAGTCATCGAGTAGGGCGCAGCCCCCTCCCTCCTGACCTGGCCTACTCTATACGCCGATGTAACATTTGTGGAGGAAGGGGAGGGGGCTCAGCATAAGTTTTCCTTCAATCGTTAGGAACCCTTTATCTGATCTAGTTTACAAGGTGAATATCTTGACGATTAGGCAAAGATCAATTCCATTTTTAAAGGTGCTGTGCTCTCTACATTATTCTTTTTTTCTGGTGGAACATTATTCACGTATATATTATTTGGGTAAATCTCTTTAAGTTTTATTCTTATTACACTATGCACCCCTCGCTCTTCCATTCTCTTCGCTTCTCCCTCAAAATACCCTTCATTACATTTTTCATAAAATGTCGTCGATCTTGATGTCTTGAGCACCAAATGATCCAGTCTCTTTTCTAATTTTTTATTTGTTAAATCAAATGATTTATCCTCATTTCGACAATTTCTAAGCAGTGGAAATATTGTTTAGTGTTATTGCAACATTAATCATTAAACAAAAATGAAATGTGAGGACACCAGGCCCTAAAGAGGTCGTGCTAGTGGCAAAGGGTCGTTTATCGTTTCGTCTTGTTTTACGTTTCCCTTTCTTCCCCCTCTCGCTTTTTCTGCTTTTCTGCCATTCGATTGGGGGGGGCGTACCTCTGTCCCCCTGTAGCTACGCTACTGAATAAGCGCTCACTTCCAATATAGAAAGACAATTAAAAAATGCTCCAATGAGACCCGGCGTCCTCTCTATATGTTCTAATTCTGGCTGACCCGTGTGGAACGCAGTCAGTGTATTTACACAGCCCTGGCCTGCTCTCCCGGTTCATGACACCGTATGATCTGATATCCATGCTACCAGGGGCGGCGATCCCGGGGGGACGGGGACACGTCCCCCTCGATTTTTTTAGGGGGGATTGTCCCCCCGGAAAATTTGAAAAAGTGCACCCCAAAAAATGTATAGCAGTTATACTGACTGAAGACTGCAACACACTTTTAGGCTCTGGAGGGCCCAAGAGTGCAGTGTTTAGACAAATAAAATGCTAAAATCTTCTCACTCGGGGCTACGCTCCTCGCATAATATCCTTCAAAATGTACAAGTAGATATTGTAGAAAAGTGAAGTGTGAAAAAGTATATAGCTTGTTTTTATACTATAGTTTTTTAATACAACAAAACTTCAAAAATGTGAGGGTAGTCACTTCCGTCACCTTTACCCCTCTCGTTTACTATGCTCTCGCGCTGACGTACTGATGGGGGGTTTGGGGGCAGTTGCCCCCCCAAATAAAATTCATATATGTGGTTTATTTCTAATTCGATACCAGTGATTTACAAATGTTGCGGAAATGGCATGATTTTTCCCTGAGCTTCCGGGCGCTCCGCCCCCTGGACCCAACTAGGGCCCTAAGGCGGGCCCCTGGATGCTCATCTGACCGTTATTAAATGCCTAAAACCCTTGAGCTTCCGGGGGCTATGCCCCCTGGACCCCACCAAGGGCCCTAAATCGTGCCCCTGGTTGCTCATCTGACCGTAATTAAATGCCTAAAACCCCTGAGCTTCCGGGGGTTCCGCCCCTGGACCCAACCAGCTGGGCCCCTGGTTGCTCATCTGGCCTTAATTAAAAGCCTAAAACCCCTGAGCTTCATAGGGCTCTGCCCCTTGACCCCGCCGGGGCTGGACCCCACGTCAATTTACGCTCCACTTGCTTTGCTCTACCTGATCGTAAATACTTTAGCCCCCTTTGAAAAACGTTCATCGGGGCCTTCATATAACATGTAAGAATGGTGGTCATGCGGATTTTTTTCTGCCCCCACAAACGTTTTTGGTCATTACGCCACTGCTCCCTCGTCCCTCACATTTCGTCCCCCCGGTCATGAAAAGAAATCGCCGCCCCTGCATGCTACTGATAAATGTTAAGGATCCCAGTTGACATACCTCAATATTCGACCGGCCGTTGGTCTACAGAGGTGATCCGATATAATGTTCAGGCGAACGGAATTGCTCCGGGTTTTATTTTGTCAGAGATATATAGTTAAGATTAGGGTTCCAATTAGGTTTTTAGGTTGGGCTTGGGTTAGAATTATGGTGAGTGTTTGATCCAGGATTGAAGTTAAGAATTTGATTGATGTAGGAGAATATTGACCATGAATTGTAGCATGAACGTGTGCTGCCCCTGCGGAAGAAGCAATCGGCATTGTCGGGTTGAAATATTATTCGAATAGTGTGTCCTGCTATCAATTCATTTCTCTTTGTCATAATCCTGTTCCAGCCTTTTGGTTTATCAATTAATCTTACTACGTGTCTCTAAATTTTAGAGTGCTAATTTCTATTTCTCCTTTTATCTGATCGCTTTCCAATCGTCCATAAAAGTAGCAACCAAAATAATGCTATACAGGAATAGTTGTGTACTTGATAGGATGAAAGACCAGTTCAAGAAACGCCCATATTTTGGTGCTAAGTGATGATTCCTGTTTCATTTCTGTAGCACATAAAAACCAGCTTCATTTGATGAACTACATGTACAATTATATCGTCAAACTAAGTCTACGTCTGACGTTAGTCAACGGCAGTTGGTAGCTTAAGTTGTAGGATTGAAGACATTACTCGCCGTATTTTCCCGCACATAACATCATTATGCACATGTCCCGTGGCGTAGCGTGAGTTCAAACATCGAGAACACTAGCATGATTGTGGGGAGGGCACCTGTTTATCTGGGTAGATGAAAAAACAACGAACAAGTCAACTAACTCGGCAACCGAGTGATCTAAACTTTTGTTCATTTTACCAGTATTTTTAAGTTTTAAGTTTTAGTTTTATTTCTAGTACTGTTTTCCGTGGTTCAATCTCTCACAGTCATTCGTATCTCTCCTTTCTCTTTTGCAGATTTCCATAACCCATCTAGATTCCTGTCCGGCTACCCCCGAGACGCAGGCAAGGTGCAGGCCAATATCTGGATTGCCTGGACACAGCGTAGATGTATCTATCCCACTTAGATGCTCACGCTAGGAGTATAGAGGAACTCTCTGGGGAACGTCCACTTCGTGGTCGGTCTATGTACATTGAGAACCAACAGACCCGTACAGGAGTCATCGACGATACCAGGATCTTAACAAGACCCTATCGCAACCCTTTAGCCAGGCGACCCGTTTCTATCCATTTTGGGACCCTATCGAGAGATATCATGGCCGGGAATTACGTGACCGGGTGGGAACAACCACGGGAGCAAAGTGATATAGGGCAGCAGATCATCTTCAGTGCAGACAAGAAGCTTGAGCATCAGCATTCATACCCACAGCGCAGCAATGCTGGTGGGAGGCGTCCTTTTGGTCGTTACGGTAGCCGTCCATCATCTGACAGCACGGAGCTAGTCGGAGGCTCGCCGGCTTACAACCCTAAAGGCAATCGCGCTGCTGATATGTTCAAACGCGCGAAAGAGCACACCGACAAGTTTGCTATTGACGACGAAGCCATCACACCCCAGGCCGTTCAGAAAGCACGCCATGGCGGTGTGGACGACTACGATCTACCCAAGCAGAAGGCCAGGCCCCAACAGCAGTCCAAACCAGTTGCAAGACCAGCTGCTAGACCAGTTTCTCAACCAGCACCCAAGCCAGTGTCCCCTGCGGCTAGTTACTCCACAGATTATGGAGCACCTCAACCATCCACTGCACAGAGACAACACCAACAGCAGCAGACTCAGCGCCAGCAACAACCACAAAGGCAACAGCAGCAACAACAACCGGCACGTCAACCAGCTCAACCACAGTCGCCCTATGCCACCACCTATGGCCAAACGGGTAACGGACCCAAGTTTAACGCAAAGACGCGCCAGCATCGCAACCAACAACAACCAGCTACAGGGTGCACCTGGGGCAAGGATAACGTCTCTAAAAATTCCACTCAGGGTGCAGCCTTATGAAGACAGCTACAACCGCAGCGCCCAGGGTTGGAGCTCACAATACAGAGATACCCTGTCCGATGAAGAAATTGATGTCTACGACCCTTTCGCACCAAGGAAGAGTCCTAACTACAAGGCGGCACCCAAGGTCAGCGTCAACAGGAGCGTCAAAACAAGGCAGACGACAGAGTTCAGCGATTTCAACAAGCGTGCTAAAGGCTGGAACCCGATAGGTCTGGATGAGGAGGACGCAGAAGCACTCTACAGCTCCAACCGTAAACCATTGTCCACCCTATCATCGGCCTTTGAGGAACCAAGACCACAGTACGGAGGTGGTCAACAAAGAGCAGCCCAGGCCAGGTCCGCCCCAGCACGGCCGGCTCAACGGCAGCAGCAGCAGCAGCAGCAGCAGCAGCAGCAGCAGCAGCAGCATAGGCCACCCCAGCAACAACAAAGGATGTCTTCCACTGCTCCCTATGCGGCGGGTTCCGGAGGCTGGGGTGGAATGTTGGAGTCTGATGACTTATGACTCGTACCTCATACCACCAAGATGCAGCAGTCCCCGGTATCAGGTAGTCATGGTAGTGGTGGTGGTAGTGGTAGTGCCGATGGGAAGCAACACATGGGTGATAACGTGTTACGGCGGGCTCCAGTTGGGGCAAGGGCGGGGCGACAACAATCACAGCCACAGGGGGCGCTAGTTAGGCATATGAGTTGGCCTGGGTACAACCCAGTCCAGCAGAACCCCATTTCACTTAAAATTTCTTTGGGCGTAACGCCGTCGGGTGTTAACCGAATTTCAATCAACATGTAGAAATAGCACGCGTAGTATTCTGAGTATATAAATTAATTTGCTTATGTCTTAGTTATAGTGTGTTGAGTATCTCGTGTTCCCCATGTCTTAATTCAATGAAATACTTCAAGGATGTTAAGCGAACAACTGAAGTTGGTGGAAACTTTATTTTCTTAAATATATTCGAATATTTCATACAAGCGAAAGCAAATTTGCTTCTCCATGCATGCAATATTTTGTGTGTTTACAGCATGTTTAAATTAGATTTTTGATGTAAATAGTGTTTGCTGTAAAAGTTATATGGTTTGGGGAAACTGTTTTAAAGACTTATTTTACGCGTTTCCTCTACCGATTTTCAACTTAGTCCATCATTTAGACTTATCGATCGCGACTGTAAAAATGCACACATATGTAAGAATAGGTAAAGCGAGAGAAGAATTTTAAAAAATAGCATAAACCAGAGACAGAGAGAGAGAGAGAAAGAGAGAGGAAGAGTGAGAGAGAAAGAGAGAGTGAGAGAAGGGGAGGGGTTGATTGAGAAGAGGTGTCGGAATGGATGGGGAGGTTAAAATGATTTTCCAAAAAAAGTGTTGTACATAGAAAATGTAAATATCTCAAAGCAACATATCGACTATCGCATGTGAGATTTAAAATTGCAAAAAAACACAGAACAAGGCCTGGACCTTGTGCAATTTGCAATTTTAACTAGATAATAAGTAAATATTATAGATGAAGCCGCTTGCATGAACTTACGTAGATTATAATCATATGCAAGTATTCTTTTTCTCTGTTGTAAATTGAAAATATGTATTGTCCATTTCGACTTATAAACCGCTTATGGATTGATATATTTCTTCACAAATTTTTAGAGAAAAAATTATTTCCACCAAAAGCATTCGCCTTGACCCTTTGTAGATGCATGCCGTGAGTTTTTATTAAATCACGCCAAAATATCAATTGAATAGTAATTGAATAGTAATTATTAATTATAGTCTTGCATCTTAATTCGTCATGGCTGAACGATAGGATGAGTGCTTTCAAAGCGCTGTCTTCACATCTTGTAAATATAATCAATTTTCAACTTTAAAGACGAACTCAAAGAAACACATTTAATGTGTGAAAATGCTCTAGAGAGGGTGTGTGTGTGTGTGTGAGAGAGAGAGAGAGAGAGGGGGGGGGGGTGAGTACAATTGTTAAAGGAAAAGTTACTTTTCCCAATTTGTGTTTGATTTGTGTGTGAGCTACTGCGATGTAGATACAAAAGTAGTTCTGATTTTATCATCGTCATTAAAGCATACTTATTTGGAGATTTAGTAAAAAGCCTTCTTTTACTTTTATTTGAAGATATTTGTCGGATTAGTTGTTTGATTCGCATATATTGTCCGTAATACGCTGTCGACAGTTTGCTGCCATTGAAATGATTGAAATGGTGAAATTTTTTGTTTCTATTCTGTAGTTTTTGGAGTAAATAGTAATCTCAGTTTTTTTTGTCGGTTGCTTTATCTTAAATCGAATGATGCCATCCTCATCTATGTATTCTTCAAGTCTCTGTTTGTGTGATATTTCATGACCGTCACCTTGGCAACGTTCCTGTGCAGTTCCCATTTCGTCATTTTATTTTTGATTTAATTGTTTTTCATTTTAAAAGTTTAAAGCCAAATTTTTGACGAAAATATTTACGATTAAACCCTGCATTTGACACATTTAGATTACCGTAGAAGAATTATAACATTGAAGCACAGGCGGGTTAGTTGTTTAGATTAATTTAAAAAATCTATATGTTCTCTGCTAAACGAAATACTTTAGGGTACAGATAAAAGTAATTAATGTAATTTATTATTACTTTGAGAACAAACCCTGTCAAAAGCATATGATGTGAAAAATTGCAATATCAAATTTATTTTTGAAACTTTGCAAGGTGCGAAGGATGAATGCTAGTATTGCATTTCGTCTGAATTGCCTTTTTATTTTGCTTGTTGGAAGAACCTCACGCAATAACCCACCATCGTTTTTCTCTTACATTTCATGAAGCAGTTGATAGGAATTGGTTTGGAATCGTTACTACTTCAGTTTGAAGAAAGAGAACAATGAAAGAGATCAGAATCTTGCTATCTGCTTGCCGATTAAATCGAGATTCTTACAGCAGAATGAATAAAGCTGTGATTAAATGAGGACGGTTATCTGCTCATGCATTGTGTTACCAACATCTCTTTAGCACAATGCTCCATATTATTTTTTTCAGCAACAGCTAATAAAGAAAAAGAAAAAGAAAACTTATATTTATGTGTTTTGCCTTTTCTGTTGTTGTCTTAGTGTTGATGCAGAATGTAATTCGTAAGGCCAAGTTTTTTTCTTCTTCAAGATTAAAACATTCATGACAAAATATAACTTTATATCTCTTATCATTGAATTTTCTGTTTCTCTCTCTCTCTCATATCTTCATCATCATGGTTATGATCAAGAACACGATCATCCTGTTCATCATCAACATCACCAACACCAACGAAAACATCCTTCTCATCCTCAATCTGCTTTTCTTCATTTTATTCTACGCCATTTTGCTGTAGTCAATTTTTTAGTTTTTCTTCCATTTCTTTATTTTTTTTAAATAATTTGTTTCCCTTCTTTTCCTGACGTTAACAATGCCTCACAATAGGGACTTTTAGATTTACACGACGAGAGCGTGGACTGCCGCGTGTGTTAAGGCACTGGGCCGTGCCCGGCAGTGCCTTTAAAGGTAAAGACCAGTTTTGGAAACGCCCCTCTCTCAAAAAAATGAAATGGAAGCTCTCATTACCAATCATGTGAAAGAATATGTTTTGACTAATACGTGATGATACAAATTTTGCCGGGAAAGTCGGGAAACCACCTACTAATTGATACATTTGGTAAATTATTATATCTATTGGGACCAAATAGATATCGCGCACGTGGTCGCGTAGTCCCATATACATTTTCTGTGTACAGTGCTTGTAACTTTACCAAGACTGGGCCAAATTTCTTATCATTTTGATGATTCCAGAACCTTGCAGTACATACCAATAATTATGCTAGATGATCAACCTTTTCTGATCGATTCCACAACGTTTCTTTCACAATGCAATCGCATGACCAGAACTCGTCTTTCTCTTTAAAGGACATCACAGTGCCTTATAAGGACGTCAGTCACACGTTGCAGTCCACTATGTCGACGTGCAAATCTAAAAGTCCCTAATATAATAAGCCAGTTCATAGTTGCAGTGTGAGCATGAGCAGATAAAGGTCATTGACCAACTTGTGAAATACACGGAGACAAAATACTGGATACGTGCTCATGAAAGTTATGTAATCATTATTCATTTATGCACAAGCAGTACACTCCATGTTACACAGGTGGAAGTATTCTTTGAAAAGGGAAACAAAGGCTATTTATGTAGCACCTCCATCGCTGTAGGAGTGATTATTTCAAAATGTACAAAGTGGGACCTCTTCATGTTTTAAAGATCTGTGGATATTCGGGGTCATTTTGGATATGTGCTAACCGTGAGCTGGTCTTGATTCATATTTCAAGACGAAATAACCTTCTTGCAAGTTTCTCCTAAATATTATATTGAAAATATATCAACATATATTAATGAATCTGATTGTAGTCGGGTCGTAAGGTAATGTAAGGAGAGATGTTTGGTTATTTGGTTGGTTGCTTGGTTGATTGTCGGTTGGTTGGTGTGTTGGTTATTTGGTTGGTTGCTTGGTTGATTGTCGGTTGGTTGGTGTGTTGGTTAGTTGGTTAGTTGCTTGGTTGATTGTCGGTTGGTTGGTGTGTTGGTTAGTTGGTTGATTAATTGGTTGGTTGGTTGGTTGTTGCCATTGTATTGTTGGCGCTCTTCAATCTACATACATGACTTGTGCCACACGTCAATGTGCTAAATCATCTGCCCAATTGAAAATGATTGCAAGGTTTATCATTAGAGGGCTTGTTGAGATGACTTTGAGACGATATCTTGTTGACGGAGATGAAAGTGAGCGTTGCATGGTTTAAATAATGCCTCACCATCATCACTAATTAAACAATATCACCATTACAATAAGGTTATGATAATAAATTGTACAACAATCAGGAAAACTTTATTTCTATGAATCTATCTGCAATTAGGCATCTTGGAAAGGCAGACGCATTACACAAGAGAGAGAAGAGAGAGAGAGAGAGGGGGACTAAGGTAGAGAAAGGGAGAGAGAAAGCGAGAAAGAGAGAGATAGAGCGTGAGAGAGAGAGAGAGAGGGAGGGGGGAGGGAGAAAAGGAAAAAAAGAGAGCGAGAGGAAAGACAGAAAGAGAGAGAGAGACCGACAGAGAGAGAGACAGAGGGAGAATGAGAGAATATCGAGAAAAAGGGAGCTACAAGGGAAGCGAGAAAGTGAGAGTATGAGAGTAAGATTACAAAGAGAGAGAGAGAGAGAGTGGTACTAATGAAGGGAGAATGGGAGAGAATAAATGAGAAGGAGGAAGAAGAGGGGAATAGAGAGAAAAGGATAATGAGTGATAAAAAGAGAGTGAGTGAGTGAGGAGAGAGAGAGAGAGGGGGAGAGAAAGAAATACGGACAGTGGGAGAGGTGGATAGAAAGGGGAGAGGGGAGAGACAGACAGACAGAGACAGAGACAGAGAGGGAGAGAGAGAGGGGGGGAGAAAAGGAAAAAAGAGAGAAAGAGAGGAAAGAGAGAAAGAGAGACAGACAGACAGACAGACACAGAGAGAGAGAGACAGAGACAGAGACAGAGAGAGACAGAGACGGAGAGAGAATGAGAGAATATCGGGAGAAAAAAGGGAGCTACAAGGAAAGCGAGAAAATGAGAGTATGAGAGTAAGATTAAAAGAGAGAGAGAGAGAGAGAGAGAGAGTGGTACTAATGAAGGGAGAATGGGAGAGAATAAATGAGAAGGAGGAAGAAGAGGGGAATAGAGAGAAAAGGATAATGAGTGATAAAAAAGAGAGTGAGTGAGTGAGGGAGAGAGAGAGAGGGGGGGGGGAGGGGAGAGAAAGAAATACGGACAGTGGGAGAGGTGGATAGAAAGGGGAGAGGGGGAGAGACAGACAGACAGAGACAGAGACAGAGAGGGAGAGAGAGAGGGGGAGAAAAGGAAAAAGAGAGAAAGAGAGGAAAGAGAGAAAGAGAGACAGAGACAGAGAGAGACAGAGACAGAGAGAGAATGAGAGAATATTGAGAGAAAAAAGGGAGCTACAAGGGAAGCGAGAAAATGAGAGTATGAGAGTAAGATTTAAAAGAGAGAGAGAGAGAGTGGTACTAATGAAGGGAGAATGGGAGAGAATAAATGAGAAGGAGGAAGAAGAGGGAATAGAGAGAAAAGGATAATGAGTGATAAAAAGAGAGTGAGTGAGTGAGGGAGAGAGAGAGAGGGGGGGAGGGAGAGAAAGAAATACGGACAGTGGGAGGGTGGATAGAAAGGGAGAGAGGGAGAGACAGACAGACAGAGACAGAGACAGAGAGAGAGGGGGAGAAAAGGAAAAAAGAGAGAAAGAGAGGAAAGAGAGAAAGAGAGACAGAGACAGAGAGAGACAGAGACAGAGAGAGAATGAGAGAATATTGAGAGAAAAAAGGGAGCTACAAGGGAAGCGAGAAAATGAGAGTATGAGAGTAAGATTAAAAAGAGAGAGAGAGAGAGAGTGGTACTAATGAAGGGATAATGGGAGAGAATAAATGAGAAGGAGGAAGAAGAGGGGAATAGAGAGAAAAGGATAATGAGTGATAAAAAATAGAGAGTGAGTGAGTGAGGGAGAGATAGAGAGAGAGAGAGAGAGAGAGGGGAGGGGGAGAGAAAGAAAAGCGGACAGTGGGAGGGGTGGATAGTAAGAGGAGGAGAGTGTGTGTGAGGGCTTTGCATGGTTATTGGTTAGGTGGGACAGGGAGGTGGAATTGTGTGGATATGTTTGGGGGTATGTGCGTGAATATAATTCTCATAGGGGTGTGTGAGTGAATATGATTCGCATATTCCCACAAATCTCGTCTGATTTACCTCCACTAAAATTAAATGTTCCCAAAATATGAATGAGAAGATTAATACAAATATAATATACCAACAAACTAAAGGATTTATTTGTGATTTACAATTGCGACAATGTTACACGTACACAGCACTGGTGTACTGGTGGGGCTTGGGCGCTAGCCCCCAATAAAATTAAACCATGACTTATTTTCAATTCCATACAAGTGATATCACATGATTTTCAACAAAATGCGCGTTTCTCCATTTCTGTTGCAAACTGACACATTCCCAAATAGCCAGGAAGAGCATATGTTTTTATAGTCACTAATGGGCCTTAGTGACCACTAACAGTAACACTAGTAGATATAATAACCGTATATCCAGTTTAGCGAAAAGTCTGGATACCCGTATGTCCGGCCTAAAGAAGAGCTTAGAGAAGATTGCGGCAGCTCTAGGCGGTACGCGGAGGAATGCGCAGTCGCCTGAGAAGGAAGGAAAGGGAAAGAAAAAGGGAAAAGAGGAGATAAAGGGAGAAAAAAAGAGGGAGAAGATAAAAAGGATGGGGGATAGCAGTTGCAATTTTCCCGCTAACAAGTTGTGGATCGGGGGCAAAGACCTTGCCTCTCCTCTCCCCGCCCCAAAAAAAAAGAGAGAAGGGAAAGGAAAGAGGAGAGCTAAAAGGGAACAAAAAAGAGGAAGAAGAAAAGAAAAGGGTGAAAAGATGGGGAAATCAGTTGCGATTAATCCCGCCAACAACATGTGGATCGGGGGGGGGGCCGAAAGGCCCTTGCCTCCCCCTAGCAAACCTAAAAGAGAGAGAAGGAAGGGAAGGGAAAGGGAAGGGGGAGGGAAAGGTAAGGAAAGAAAGAGAGAAAGAAGATAGGTAGGGGAGATCAGTTGCGATTTTTCCCGTCATCAAGGTGTAGATCGGGGGCCTACTGCCGTACTTATGGGGAGAGCCAATTAGTGTCCTGCCAGTGTCACGATAAATTTCAAACGTGGTTCATTTCTAATTCGATACCGGTGATTTACAAATGTTACTAAATGACATAATTTTCCGAGATTTTTCCCACTTTTAATAAATTATACTTTTTTATGCGTATGTTGGAAAATTACAAATTCCTAAATTTACAGTCAGGCAAGAAATATGCTTATTTAGAGGCCTACATGGCAGGGCCCGCAGAACGACGGGGCACTGTTGCCTCGAGCTCCGCCCCCCACTTTTGTGGAAAAAGTATACTAAAGAGGAATAGAAAGAAAGAGAGAAAGAAAGAAAGAATAGTGACCTGCCAGTGTCACAAAATAATGAGGTATCAAAATATGCTTATCTAACCGTTATAAAATGCCTGAAACCCTGAGCTTTTAGGGGCTCCGCCCCCTGGACCCCACGCCAATTAGTGTCCTGCCAGTATCACAAATAAGATATCAAAATATGCTCATCTGACCGTAATTAAACGCCTAAAACCCCTGAGCCTCCAGGGGCTCTGCCCCCTGAATACTCATTTGACCGTAATTTATTGCCTAAAACCCCTAAACTTCCGGGGGCTACGCTCCCTGGACCCCACGCCAATCAGTGACCTGCCAGTGTCACAAATAGATTATCAAAATATGCTCATCTGACCGTGATTAAATGCCTAAAACCCCTGAGCTTCCAGGGGCTCTGCCCTCTGGACCCCACCTAGAGCCCTAAAAAAGGAGCCCCTAGATGCTCATCTGACAGTAATATAATCCCTAAAACCCCTGAGCTTTTGGGGGCTCCGCCCCCTGGACCCCGCCCCTGGACCCCACGCCAATTAGTGTCCTGTCAGTGTCACAAATAAGATATCAAAATATGCTCATCTGACCGTAATTAAACGCCTAAAACCCCTGAGCCTCCAGGGGCTCTGCACCCTGGACCCATCCAATGGCACTAAGGCGGGCCCCTGGATACTCATTTGACCGTAATTTATTGCCTAAAACCCCTGAGCTTCCGGGGGCTACGCTCCCTGGACCCCACGCCAATCAGTGACCTGCCAGTGTCACAAAATTTAGGTTATCAAAATATGCTCATCTGACCGTGATTAAATGCCTAAAACCCCTGAGCTTCCAGGGTCTCTGCCCTCTGGACCCCACCTAGGGCCCTAAAACGGGCCCCTAGATGCTCATCTGACGGTAATGTATTGCCTAAAACCCCGAAACTTCCGGTGGCTCTGCCCCCTCGACCCCACAAGGGGGCCTTAAGGCGGACCCCTGAATGCTTATCTGACTGTTATAAAATGCCTGAAACCCCTGAGCTTCTGGGGGCTCTGCCCCCTGGACCCCGCCCCCTGGACCCTACGCCAATTAGTGTCCTGCCAGTGGTACAAATAAGGTATCAAAATATGCTCATCTGACGGTAATTAAACGCCTAAAACCCTGAGCTTCCAGGGCTCTGCCCCCTGGACCCAACCAATGGCTCTAAGTCAGGCCCCTGGATACTCATCTGACAGTAATTTATTGCCTAAAATACCTGAGCTTCCGGGGACTCCGCCCCCTGGTCCCCACGCCAATTAGTGACCTGCCAGTGTCACAAATAGGGTATCAAAATATGCTCATCTGACCGTAATTAAATGCCTAAAACCCCTGAGCTTCCGAGGGCTCCTCCCCCTCGACCCCACCAGGGGACCTAAAGCGGGCCCCTGAATGCTCAATGACCGATATAAAATGCCTCAAATCCCTGAGTTTCAGGGGGCTCAGCCCCCTGGACCCCACGCCAATTAGAGATCTGCCAGTGTCATGAATAAGGTATCAAAATAATTATGCTCATCTGACTGTAATTGAACACAGCTGAGAAAGGAACGGATGTTTAACCACACAATAAAAATTCAAGGGTATTAACTAATTTATAATTATTGTTTCTTGAATATCATATGTTAATTATGCAATTACAATTCAAGGCCATATAAGCCTGAGATCAAATTGTCAATTCGTGTACAACCACCTCTAATAAAACCGTGATTATATCCAGAACGCTAGGATTGGTAATATAATATTAATTTGTTTAGTAAATTTTCAAGGAAGGTTTTTTTGAAAGGTAACAACCTTGCAAATCAATTCACCATCTGGTGTATGACATCATCATAATTGCTCCCAGTAATAAGCTGTCTCCAGATAATAGTCCATATGGTATAGTTAAACAATTGTTTTTAAAATTGTAAACAGAATGACTTGATCCAAGCAAATGCGAGAATATATGTAGCTCGGGGTCCACACTGAGAGCAGATGCATAGTCGAGACTTCGTCGTGAGAACCGAAATAATAGTTCAGACAAGAGGAAAGATTACAAACCAAATCGGTAAGCAGAGACTAAATCTCTTTGAAATACTACATCAAAATTTATTGTGACACGACATCATTGTTTATCTTGGATGACTTTTAAGAGAAATAAAAACAAAAATGAACTTTAATGTCTAGATCCATATTATATACGCCTATCTAGAAATTGTACCGGGACCTCTCTTTTTTGTACTCGACTTGGTGCTTGTGTTTTTCTCATCATGTAATGTTTATGTATCGTTACTGAACATATGGTATATATATCGTTTTATCGTATCAGCAAGTTTTGATAATAGAAATTTATTTTATATGTATGTGTATCTCTTTCAGAAGGCCTCGATCCATCTAACCTCAAGGCAAACATGTCATTGATATTCCTTTTGGTTTTGGGGGTGATTTCTTCACGGCCATCTTCGGCTCAAAATGGGACAACTTCGGAGATGGTAAACCAAACCACCTCTACGCAAACAATGATATCTTCGGTCACCTCTGCACAGATGACGGATAGGTACATTGAGGGCACCACTACTACAGAAGAGGTGACAGGAGCTTTTGTTGATGTCTCAGAGAAACTGTCTGTGTCTCCTACTATGATAAATAATGGCACAACCGAATCTTCCGACGTTGACTGGATCTGGGAGCCGATTACTTGGTCCTGGTGGCTTGGCTTTCAAATGATCTCCGTAATTCTAGGTCTCATGGGAAACTTTCTGGTGATTTTGGTTCTTCTTCAGAGACGGAAGAAAACCAACACAGGGGATTCTCTTATCGGGAACCTAGCTACAGCCGATTTTCTAACCTCATTGTTTCTGATTCCACTACCCCGTGCCACTCGGGTCCCAATGACAGTCCTGGGGGAGGTCTACTGTAGGATCATATTTCCATCTACTCTGCTGTGGGCCTGCATCTTAACGTCTACTTTGACGCTCATGGCCATCTCAGTGGAACGCTACGTGATCATCGTTTATCCGATTAAATCTGCTCGCTGGAGGAAACGCAAGCATCTATACATTGCTCTCATCTGGACCATTACCATGATAACCAATCTCTATATCCCACTGACCAGACGAGTCAACAAAGAATCCCATGAGTGCAAAGTAGACTTTAGGTCATTCGCCGGCGGAGTTACCCTTGGCGTTTTTTCGTTCGCGATATGTTACGCCATTCCTCTGGTAGTCATGGCGGTGACTAACGTGACTGCTGCCCGCACGCTGCAACGACAGTTCCAATTGTTTAAGAATACCCGCCAGGGAGGGGCTCGAGCCGATGTTTCAATGAAACGACTTGTTGCAACGAACCGGGTCTTGCGTCTGCTGATTCTTGTTATCATTATCTTTGGCATCTGTTGGGGGCCAAACTCTGTGGCTTTCCTCCTCTTTAGCCTGGGTGTCTTGGATTCTTCTTACCTCTACGGTCACGTTGACAGGATCCTGGTTCTCATGGCATTCTATAACTCGTGTGCTAATCCCATCATATACACGCTCTGTTATCCACAGTTCCGGAAGGCACTTGCGGTATTGTTCACCTGCTCCAAGAAAAGAGGTGACACTCTCTTTGACGTGTGATAATTATATACAGTCAAACCTGTCTATAGCGACCGCTCAAGGGAAACACAAAAAGTGGCCTTTGTAGACAGGTGGTCTTTGTAGACAGGTTCCTTATATGGAAACGTTGTATCATCCGCTCAATCTGACTTGCGTGCATAGACCAAATAAGCATTTTTCCATGAAAAAGTGAAGTTTTCTAAAATGTGCGTTTCTTTCCAGCATTGGGGTGCCCGGAGTCACTCGGGTAACATTTCAAAAAGTATAATATAAAAAGACAATATGCAATTTTTCTGTACTTTTGTCGGAAAAAACATATTTATCCAGCACAATGTCGTCATTTTTTGTGATGTCGTCAATTTTAAATATACTAATCGTTAGCTTTTTTCTGGTATTAAATTTGTTTTGATTGGATGTATATTTTTGACGGAATTTACTCATTCACATAATGGAACTACCTGCCCGATGAAGCCAGTAGCCCGTGACCACAGCACTGTAAATATACGTAGAAGGCTCATAGTGGTTCGAAAAATGTGGCCAGCGCTCGTACGTGATAAGGTGATATCCGCCATCTTTGTTAGTCCTCTTTGTGTTCGCCGCTTTTTTCTCAACGACAGGCCAGACTGGAATTCTTGAAATTTGTGAGCTGAAAAGATCGAGGACTAAGCAAAATGGCGGCGTGTGCACTCGAGCGTATCTCCCGCACGTTTAACGGCCACACGTCGATCTGTGCATTGTGAATTAGGATGAGCGCTCTACGTATTTTACAGTTCCCCTGCAGTGACCCCTGCACTCAACGCTGTGTGTTGTGGTCAACTTCTTTTATGAGACAAATCCAAGCAAACGTTTCCATATGTAGTACATGTTTCAATGAGAAACCATTTTCAAGGGAAACAAAAAATGTGGTCTTTGTAGACAGGTGGTCACTAAAGCAGGTTTGACTGTACCATTCTACACAACTCTGAGTACACTAGCTGATTTTAGCGACACAACCTATAATTGTCCCCAACCCGATCTGATGTTCGCCTCAAGTACACACAAAAAAATATGTCCCCTTTTACATAATCCTGAATCCTATTCGGAGGCTAGGGCGTTTCTAGATAGGGATGTCTGATATCCATCTCCTTCAAGATTTATGTCAGGTATTTCATTAGTCGTTTGTGTATTTTGTATCATTAAAAAAAAATGGGAAGAACTTTTTTTGCAAATTTATCACCCTTTTATCACATTAGGAATATACAGGCCTTTTAAAATCTGCATTAAGAGAGAGAAGGTAATTCCATAATAACGCTCTTTACCTAACTAATCATTTCGCTATCTCTCTCTCTCTCTCTTCCGGTTTTATTCTTTCACAATCTCTCCCGTTACTTACTGCAGCTGAAGATGGCGTGATCCACGAATTCGTACCACAGCCACCTATGCCACTGAATCGTAACATTCGTACGCCCAGATTTTTATCGCCGAAACTATTTTTTTCGGGGATCACGCCATTTTCAGGTTGTAGGAAGTAGGAGAGATCGCGTTGGTGGAGATATTGTTAAAATTTAATCGGCCAGTTTATAATCTACAGCCACCTCCTCTCTCTCTCTCTCTCTCTCTCTTTCTTTCTCTAGATCTGTGTCTCACTATGAGTGTGCTCCACCTTTCTATATATACTCTATTCAATGTACATCATAATACATTCACATACATCTATCATTTAATATCATGATCTTAGCGCACTTGTACAGGGGATCGTTATTCTTGTTGTTTTTTTATAATTTATGGACCGCCATTATGTCCTGCATTTTTCGATTTTGAAATGATTTGTTATCTGTTTTTGTTTTAATGTATAATTATTTAATTGATTTATATTACGATATGATTAGATATGTATTTTCACTTTTGTTCATAATTTATATAAACCTAGTTTGTATATATTTTACTTTCTATTATGTTGAAAAATGCAGAAAAAAGATTAATCAATCAATCAATCAATCCTTATCATTATTATTATTATTATTGTTACTACTATCATTATTATAATTATTATTATCATCATCATCATTGTACAAAACATAATTATACGCTGCACTAGATGTAGATTAAAAAAGACAACGAACACATTACATTTTCCAAGAAATAAAGGTGTCGTAAATGCTTCTAATCAGATACAATGCATATTGAATTTTGATTTGTTGTGTAAGTATAACGTATGAGTAAAATCACATATTCATTCATATTATAAAGGATATAATGCATATTTAACAGGTCTACCACTCTAATTTATCGAGGGGCAAAGACTGACAAGGAAGTCCACATTGTGACCATCCACTTTTTAACTCAAGTCATAATAAAACTTCATCGGTGTTGTGGTCCTTTGAGTCATCGCTGATCCTTTGTGACCCTGTTGATGATGGTTCTCCAGAGTGTTCTGTCTTGAGCCTAGTCCAGAATCGGGCCTATTTAATTTGAGCTCCACCACATTAGTAATGCGACCTGCCCCATTTACTTGCTGCCGGCCGAAGATGGCGTGATCATTGAATTAGGACGCCCAGCGAAAAAAATTCTAAATGAGTTTCTAAATGAAGTTGAATCAGCATATTTCGCATCTCTACTTAGACAACCGTTGCACAGGTTTATAAAGTAAAGTGATTCCTTAAATTGCATATGATCATCGCTCAGTGGTAGAACAGCGGTCTGGTAATCGAGAAGTCCTGGGTTCGAATGCGTTAGTGCACATTGGTAAATCATTTATTCTTAATACCAAGTCCTTCAAGCAGGACAGCTGAAATAGGATTTAACCAGGGGAGGACCATCTCCTTTATACTTGTCTTTACCATCCTCTATTGCTCCCGATTTTTCCTTTCTTCCATTGAGGGAACGTCCCCCCTCCGCCCCCGTCAGGCAAAGACTTTATCAATCATCCAATAAATCAACCAATCAATAGCTTTCAAGCTCCCACAGTTTCCGCGCTGTGACACCTCGAACTCTTGTCGCAATCACAGTTACATTAGGGACTTTTAGATTTGCACGTCGACGTAGTGGACTGCAACGTGTGCCATTCTTTCAAGGCACTGGCCCGTGCCCGGCAGTGCCTTAAAAGGACGTCACATTACCTTAAAAGGATGTCACCGTGGCAGTCCACGTTCTCGTCGTGTAAAATCTAAAAGTCCCTATTGTCCTCTAGGACACCCAAAGACGGCACATAAACCACCTCTGCATCTCAGTACCGTGACGCACATCGCGAGGATACCAACGATGAGGATGATGAAGCCGACGATGACACCGAAGGCGATAAGTGCGTATTTCCCGGCATCTGATATTCCACCGTTGGAGCTAACCGTGACTTCTGGAGACGAAACTATTTCAGTGGCGGTTATTTCAGTGGAAGAAAGGTTCATCATCGCCTGTAAATCAAAAGATATTGGAAGTGATGAGAGAGAGAGAGAGAGGGGAGAGAGAGAGAGAGAGAGAGAGAGAAAAATAGAGTGACATAGAGACAGAGAGAGAGACAAAAAGACAGAGGCAGAGAGACAGAGTGAGAAAAACAGAGAGAAGGGAGAGAGAGAGAGAGGGGGGGGGGGAGAAAGAGAGACAAACAGAGAAAGAAATAGAGAGAGAGAGAGAGAGAGACAGACAGACAAACATACCGACATAGGTATAGAGAGAAAGAGGTAGGGAAAAAAGAAAAGATAAAAGAGAGAGAGAGAGAGAGATGCTATTATCTTATGCAATAAATGATTAAAGGTATAGACCAGTTTTGGGAACGGCCCCTCTCAAAAATGAAATGGAAGCTCTTATTACCAATCATGAGGAAGAATATGTTTTGACTAATACATGATGATACAAATTTTGCCGCGAAACCGCCTACTAATTGAAATAGGCCTATTTGGTAAATTATCATATCGATCCGGTCTGGATAGATATCGCGATCGCGTATATAGTCCCATATACATCTTTCTGTGTACAGTGCTTGTAAGTTGTAACTTTACCAAGACTTGGGCCAAATTTCTTATCATTTTGATGATTCCAGAACCTTGCAGTACACACCAATACTTATATGCTAGATGATCAACCTTTTCTGATCGATTCCACACCGTTTCTTTAACAATGCAATCGTATGACCAGAACTGGTCTATACCTTTAAGGTGATGATAAGGCATACTCATTCAAATTCCGCACATATTCATGGAATTATCTCAAAAATGTATACAAAGTATAGACGAATTTGATAATTCCATTGTGCAGAGGATCAGCAGGTGAAACGAATTCCGTTGAAATATGGATGAAATCAATACGTAAATATTGAAAAAGATTTACCATTGACCGATTTCAATCACAAATGACTAAAATTTGCTTCAGCATTTGCCTGTTCCAACCTTCTTCATGGACGAAACTGAATTCAACATTATGAAATTGAATGATAGAAATGCTAACTTAAAAATGGGAAGCCTATTAAGCACACATGACCAAGCCATAATGATTTTCATATCTATGGTGTCTACACGACTGTTTCATGCATAATTATATTCTCAGAAATATACACAATACGGTAAATATTATTGGCTAATTCATGCAACCGACCTGGTTGAAGGCATTAGCTGCCTACATATTTACGATAGCATAGCATTGCGTGCGCTCAGCCAGAATGACGCAGCTATGGTCGATTTAAAAATTACGTTGATTTTTGGTCATCCTTTTGCAAGTAAAAGAAGCTATTGAGAAAGATAGATTGTCTAGTATTCAGACTAATTATGCATTTCAAGGTTTTAATTTCATGAAAATCATAGGACATCAACTAATATTAGCTTAAAATCACATATTGGTTGGTTGGTTGGTTTAAACTGGCTGCTAAGAAAGCATGTGTATGCTTGTGAGTAAGCAACCAGGGGATTGACGGTTTTAATTCCTTTCCGAGGGACTTGGTAATGGGGATTAATGCCTTGCCAAAGGGCACTAGCGCATCGACTTGGTTTCGAACCCGGAACCTCCCTGTTACGAGACCTCTGCTCTACCACTGAGCCGTCGCGCCTCATAAAGTGAATAGCACTGCACACAGAAATGGGTATGTGGGACCATACATACACGTGGCATGACAGTTTGGTCCACGCTTTTAAGCTATTTCTTGTCATAATTGCAAAATGAGGACACAATGAACAGCAATCCTTTTCATGTGTCATTTTTACGCTATGATACTCTTCAACAATGACAAAAAAAATAAGAAATCTCACATACTATGTTTTAATCTTAATTTCAACGTTCACTTTAGATTAGCAAGTTAAAGCCAACGGAAAACAGAAATTACTCGACGCAAATGAAATATTCTTGGAAGAAACAGAGATAACGTCAAATCAATTATTGTCTGAATTTGCTGTACGTGGTAGTAACACATAACTTGGCTAAAGACTCTCATAACGAGGTATTCTACCAACTAATTTGTGCACTCTAACAAAAAGGTATATAGAATTTATACTTCCATGCTTTGACAGACCAAAGCACAGTTAAGGCATCGATTCTGTATTTGTGCATTCTACTAAGCCGATCGTCACAAAAGAAGACTCAAAAGCAGTGGATTCTTTGCAATTTTGTTTCGACTTGCTCTCTCTTACCATGCTTACGCTCCAACAAACCCTTTCTTCTATTTACCCTGTTTTGCTTGCCTTGGAATATCCAATTTGTGAATAAGTTAGTCCAGGGGCTTCTAGATATGTCATATAAATTTATTGTGGGAGCTTGAGAATGTGTGGTTGTTGTGTGTTTGCGCGTGAGCGCGCACGTTAGAGTATGTGTGGGAGCGTGGGAGTTAGGGCGAATGCGTGAGTGCGTGGGTGTGTGCGTCGTGTGTGTGTGTGTTGCGAGTGTGCGTGTGTGTGTATTTTGGATGCGTGAGTGGGTGTCTGTTCCTGCCTATATTCACGAGTTACAACTTGGGTCGCATGAATTGAAGCTGTTTGTTTTTCATTTGAGGCTAATAGATGTTCATAATTTCATGGAAACTTTACAATAAATTGATGACAAATTCTTACTGCTATTTTTGTTTAAGTATGTGTATAGATAGAAAAGAAAATCAATGGATAGTGTGAATTTTATTTCGGTAAATGTTAGAGGTTTAAGGGATAGGACTAAACGATTAGCGATTTTTAATTGGATTAAAAGTAAGAAAGGGGTTGTAGTAATGTTGCAAGAAACGTACAGTACACCAGATATTGAATTGGCGTGGAGAAAGGATTGGGAAGGGCCAATGTACTTTTGTCATGGGTCAAATCACAGTATAGAGGAGTTCTTCTTCTATTTGCGAAAAATGTAGCTGTCAAAGTGGACGAGATAGTCAAAGATGTGGATGGTCGTTTTATTTTATTAAAAGGTTTAATTTGGGATATGAGGCTCTTAATAGGGAATGTATACTTCCCAACAAGGGGAAATATTCAGCAACAAAAGATTATCTTGGAAAAAATAGACTCTTGTATTTCAACTTTGTACTCCTTGAATTATTCGATCATTCTAGGAGGAGACTTTAATGTTATTTTTGATGAAAAATGGATTACATGGCAGCTACGAGAGTAGTTAGATCAACCTTTGTAAAGAATTTAGAGATATTTTTGAGAAAATTAGACTTGTATGACGAATGGAGGAAAAATAATCCGGAATTAAAACAGTACACGTTTAGGCAAAAGACGCCACTGGTTCAAAGTCGGTTAGACTATTGGTTTATTTCAAATCAATTGGAACAAGCTGTATCTACTTGCGAAATAATGCCGTCTATCACTCCTGATCATGCCGAAATCATTCTGGGAGTTAAGTTTGTAAAGACAAATTATATGCATGGAAGGTCATATTGGAAATTTAATAATAGTCTTTGTTCAGATAAAAAGTTTGTGGAAGGTATGGTAAATGAAATCAATTCGATTAAAAGAGATTGGGAAAATATATTTGACAAGAAATTGTTATTTTGGGATTATTTGAAAATGAAAATGAGGGCCTACGCAATTAAATTTTCGAAGGAAAGGCAAAAGAAAAGAAAGAGAATATTCAAAGGCTAGAAAATGAAGTAAAAAGGCTGGAAAGTGAATTGTTAGGTTTCCATTGAAGTTGGATGAAACGGAGGAAAAGAAAAAACAATTAAAGAAATTGCATGAGGAGTCTATAGAAGGAATAAAGATAAGGTCACGAGCTGCGTGGTACGAGGAAGGGGAACAAAACAAGGAGTATTTCGAGCAACTGCTAAAGTCAAATAAGAAGAAAACCGTGGTAAGGGAATTGTATGATGAAAATGAATGTGTTGAATATGATAGGAACATAATTTTGGCGATGATTAGGAAGTTTTATACAAATTTATATGCGGAAAAGTTAAGTGTCTTTAATGAGGACACGACAAATTTGTTTTTCAAAGATGTTAAAAAATTAAGTGAAAATGGAAGGAAAGCATGTGAAGGTAAAATAACAAAAGATGAGTGCTTAAAGGTATTGAAGGCTATGAAATTAAATAAGTCTCCTGGCAATGATGGCCTTACAGTTGAATTTTATTTTACGTTTTGGTTAAGTATCGGAAATATTTTGGTAGATGCTTTAAATGAAGGTTATGTCATGGGGAGTTTTATCCATATCACAAAAACAAGTGGTTATTACTTTGATCGAGAAGGAAGGAAAGACCCTCGATACAAAAAAATTATAGGCCGATTACATTATTAAATGTTGATTACAAAATTTTGTCAAAGGTGTTAGCTACAAGAATTAAGGGAGTACTTGAGGAAGTCATACACGTAGACCAGGTGGGCCAAATGAATAATCGTAATATTGGAGAAGCGGTACGTTTAATTGATGATATCTTCTGTTTTTGAATGAGGAGTCAGATGATAAAGCCTGATGTAGTTATTTGATTGCGGTTGATTTTGAAAAAGCATTCGATTCCTATCTCATACTTTCCTCTTTAGAGTCTTAGAAAAGTTTGGGTTCGGTCCTCATTTTGTTCGTGGGTAAAAACTATTTACAGTAATATAAGTAGCTGTGTTATGAATGGGGTTTTGCTACTGGTTATTTTGATATTAAGCGAGGGGTAAGGCAAGAAGATCCTCTCGCCCTATTTATTTATTCTCGCTATTGAAATATTGGCAACAGTAGTGAGGAATGATGAGGTTATTAAAGGCGTTAATATTGGAGGAATTGAAGTCAAACAAGTTTTATATGCAGATGACATGACAATATTTGTTAGGAATAAAGAATCCGTAGAAAGAGTAAAGGAGATTTATACGTTATTTAAGAAAATAAGTGGTTTACGGGTTAATGCGGAAAAACTAATATTATGAAATTGGGGAAAAACAAAGACAAATCAGAAAACTTTCTTCGGGAATGTGGTTAAAGAAATTAAGATTTTGGGATTGTGTTTTGCGTTAGACGTCAGAATAAGAGAGGAATTAAATTATAAGGAGATTTTAAGCAAGATTAAAAGACTTCTCGGATGGTGGAAACAGAGGGACCTTACGGTGTTTGGAAAATTCATTTATTAAAACATATGCATTATGTAAATTAAATTACGTTTTTGCTTCACTAGTGGTTCCAACGTGGGTCATATCGGAAATACAGAAAATATGTTTTGAATTTATATGGAATGGGAAAGATCGAATTAAGAGATTAATATTGTATCAAGGTTATAATGAAGGAGAGTTACGAATGACTAATTTTGACTCGTTTGTAAAAACCCAACGGGTAATGTGGGTGAAAAGACTATTGTACGGAGAAAAATCTATGAGGTGGAAGCTATACTTTGATTTCTGCTTCAAGATGGTAGGGGGTAGATTTATTTTTGTGTAACTATGATTCCAAGTTATTAAGTCTCAAAGTACCTAAGTTCTATTTAGAAATGATCAAAGCATGGGAAGAGTGAAAAGGTTGTAGGAATTCTGAAGAAAAGAATAATCCAATTATTTTTAACAATAAAGATTTCTTATTTCTGGATAGATATTCATTTAGGGTTGTCCGGTAATTCCCCACAAATAAAGATATTTAATACAATTATTTTTGCAATGAAATATTGGATATATAGATGCAGGGGTAAGTCCGTAATATTGTCTTTGGGGGAGTTTAAAAAAGAACTGTTAGAATTTAGGGAAGAAGAAAAGAATATTGCAGGGAGGGCAGGCAAATTGGCCTTACATTTACAAAAGTGGGAACAAGTGAATTTTTCATGAACTTTTAACACTGGGCTATTGTGGCTATTGTAGCCTCGTTTAAATGATTTTTTTGTTAATTTTTTTTTTTGTAAATAGATTGTTTCTGTTTTTCTGTCGCTCCAATTTGGGGTATTTTGAGGGGGCTAGGAACAGTGTGCGTATATGTGTGGAAGTATGGTCGGATGCTGTGTGTGTCGCATGGTGGGGAGGGAGGGGGGTTTAATTGTAGTGTGTTTGGTTGGATGGGGTCATTTGTTTTATGTTACAATTGATTTCATTTTTGTTTTCATAA
This sequence comes from Mesocentrotus franciscanus, assembly GCA_037976565.1. Classification (NCBI taxonomy): domain Eukaryota; kingdom Metazoa; phylum Echinodermata; class Echinoidea; order Camarodonta; family Strongylocentrotidae; genus Mesocentrotus; species Mesocentrotus franciscanus. The sequence goes on from CP137685.1 coordinate 5,066,333, forward strand.
ATCGTACAATCTATGTTATAAAAATGTTTTGAAATCATGTTAAGAAAAAACAATTGTATTTTATTTCTAAGATTGATTGGTATTGTTTGGAATCAATAAAAAAAAACTATTGAAAAAAAAAGTGTGTGTATGGTAATAACTAAGTTCAGTATGTTTTTATTATTATTAGACAAATTTAGTGATTTCATTCTATTATTCTCCTTCTTTGCTCACTGTTTTGTGAATAATTTATTTGTGTTATGAAAACGAAATGAAGATTTGTATTTGTATGGAATTATTTACTTTGATTTTTATGTAATGATTTATTCTGAATGAAATGTCTAATAAAAATAATAACAAATATACAATGTAGAATTCGATGCCAATGCAGTGCAGGGTAACTAGCTGGAGCAAAATGTATACACATGGTAGCTCTTAATCTTTTTTGTACCATTGATAGGTATTGCAATGTCTTCAAGATTAAAACATTCATGACAAAATATAACCTTATATCTCTTATAATGGTTGATTTTTTTGTTTCCTCTCTCTCTCATATCTTCATTATCATGGTTATGATCAAGAACACGATCATCCTGTTCATCATCACCATCACCAACACCCTCCTCATCCTCAATCTGCTTTTCTTCATTTCATTCTACGCCATTTTGCAGTAGTAATTTTTAAAAAAAATTTTCTTCCATTTCTTCAATTTGTTTCATTATTATTTTTTTTTAACTGACGTTAACGATGCCTCACAATTCCGAAAGGATTCGTATTTCAAGACGAAATAACCTTTTTGCAAGTTTCTCCTAAATATATTAGAAATATATTAAAATATATCAATAAATCTTATTGTAGTCGGGTCGTAAGGTAATGTAAGGAGAGATGTTTGGTTATTTGGTTGGTTGCTTGGTTGATTGTCGGTTGGTTGGTGTGTTGGTTAGTTGGTTGATTAATTGGTTGGTTGGTTGGTTGTTGCCATTGTATTGTTGGCGCTCTTCAATCTACATGACTTGTGCCACACGTCAATGTGCTAAATCATCTGCCCAATTAAAAATGATTGCAAGGTTTATCATTAGAGAGCGTTTTTGAGATGACTCTGAGACGATATCTTGTTGACGGAGATGAAAGTGAGCGTTGCATGGTTTAAATAATGCCTCACTATCATCACTAATTAAACAATATCACCATTACAATAAGGTTATGATAATAAATTGTACAACAATCAGGAAAACTTTATTTCTATGAATCTATCTGCCAATTAGGCATCTTGGAAAGGCAGACGCATTACACAAGAGAGAGAAAAAGAGAGAGAGAGAGGGGGACTAAGGTAGAGAAAGGGAGAGAGAAAGCGAGAAAGAGAGAGATAGAGCGTGAGAGAGAGAGAGAGAGGGAGGGGGGAGGGAGAAAAGGAAAAAAGAGAGCGAGAGGAAAGACAGAAAGAGAGAGAGAGAGACCGACAGAGAGAGAGACAGAGGGAGAATGAGAGAATATCGAGAAAAAGGGAGCTACAAGGGAAGCGAGAAAGTGAGAGTATGAGAGTAAGATTACAAAGAGAGAGAGAGAGAGTGGTACTAATGAAGGGAGAATGGGAGAGAATAAATGAGAAGGAGGAAGAAGAGGGGAATAGAGAGAAAAGGATAATGAGTGATAACAAAAGAGAGTGAGTGAGTGAGTGAGGGAGAGAGAGAGAGAGAGGGAGGGGAGAGAAAGAAATACATGTACGGACAGTGGGAGGGGTGGATAGAAAGGGGAGAGTGTGTGCGGGCTTTGCATGGTTATTGGTGCCGGAGAGATAAAATAATATAGAATTGCCGTCTTTCAACACGTAAATATGATTTCGTTATTCTATCATGGCAAGAATAATTTAACACAACTGAGAAGGGAACGTGTGTTTAACCACACAATAAAAATTCAAGGGTATTAACTTCATAATTTACAATCATTATTTCTTGAATGTATCATGTGTTAATTATGCAATTAGAATTCAAGCCTGAGGTCAAAATATCATTGTGTGTACAACACTCCTATTAAATAAAACCTTGATTTTTTTTCCTGAACGCTAGGATTGGTAAATGGTAATATAATATTAATTTATTTAGTAAATTTTCAAGGTATGTTTCTTGAAAAGGTAACAACATTGTCAACCTTGCAAATCAAATCACCATCTGGTGTATGACATCATCATAATTGCCCATAGTATCAAACTGTCTCCAGATAATTATGTTGAACAATTTTTTTTTAAATTGTAAACAGAATGACTTGATCCAAGCGATTGCGAGAATATATGTAGCTCAGGGTCCACACTGAGAGCAGATGCATAGTCGAGACTTCGTCGTGAGAACCGAAATAATAGTTCAGACAAGAGGAAAGATTACAAACCAAATCGGTAAGCAGAGACTAAATCTCTTTGAAATACTACATCAAAATTTATTGTGACACGACATCATTGTTTATTTTGGATGACTTTTAAGAGAAATAAAAACAAAATCAACTTTAATGTCTAGATCCATATTATATACGCCTATCTAGAAATTGTACCGGGACCTCTCTTTTTTGTATTCGACTTGGTGCTTGTGTTTTTCTCATCATGTAATGTTTATGTATTGTCACTGAACATATGGTATATATCGTTTTATCGTACCAGCAAGTATTGATAATAGAAAATTATTTTTTATATGTATCCGTAATTTAACTTGTCATGGTATCGAAGGGTATGTAAAAGCACATTTAAATGTATAACATGTAACATGCAACGAGGTATTGAAATGTAAAATGTTACTGATATCAACATTATTAGTAATGCCACATAATAGCGATTTGATAGGACATTGTGTGAATCAGTGGATCATATTCAAACTTTCAAAGTATATCACCAATTAATGAAGAGCACTTTTATTTTACTATTTCCCTTGTTCTAATCTCTGTGGATTCCTCTATCTCTTTCAGAAGGCCACGATCCATCTAACCTCATGGCAAACATCTCATTGACATTCCTTTTGGCTTTTGGGGTGATTTCTTCACGGCAATCTTCGGCTCAAAATGGGACAACTTCGGAAATGGTAAACCAAACGCAATCTAGTACGACCACCTTTACGGGAACAGTGGTATCATCAGTGACATCAACACCGAAGATGGAAAACCACACGCAGTCTAGTAGTAGCACTTCTGCGCATACAATGATATCCTCTGGAACTCCGACATCAAATATAGAAAACCAAACCCAAGCGAGTCGTACCACCTCTACGGAAACAATGATATCTTCGGTCACCTCTGTACAGATGACGGATAGGCACATTGAGGGCACCACCGCTACAGAAGAGGCGACAGAAGCTACTGTTGATGTCTCAGAGAAACTGTCTGTGTCTCCTACCTTGATAACGAATGGCACAACCGAATCTTCCGACGTTGACTGGATCTGGGAGCCGATTACTTGGTCCTGGTGGCTTGGCTTTCAAATGATCTCTGTAATTTTAGGTCTCATAGGAAACCTTCTGGTGATTTTGGTTCTTCTTCAGAGACGGAAGAATACCAACACAGGGGATGCTCTTATCGGGAACCTAGCTACAGCCGATTTTCTAACCTCATTGTTTCTGATTCCACTACCCCGTGCCACTCGGGTCCCAATGACAGTCCTGGGGGAGGTCTACTGTAGGATCACATTTCCATCTACTCTGCTGTGGGCCTGTATCTTAACGTCTACCCTGACGCTCATGGCCATCTCAGTGGAACGCTACGTGATCATCGTTTATCCGATTAAATCTGCTCGCTGGAGGAAACGCAAGCATCTGTACATTGCTCTCATCTGGACCATTGCTGTGATAAGTAATCTCTATATCCCACTGACCCGACGAGTCAACAAAGAATCCTATGAGTGCGAAGTAGACTTTATGTCATTCGCCGGCGGAGTTACCGTTGGCGTTTTTTCGTTCACGATATGTTACGCCTTTCCTCTGGTAGTCATGGTGGTGACTAACGTGACTGCTGCCCGCACGCTGCAACGACAGTTCCAATTGTTCAAGAATACCCTCCAGGGAGGGGCTCGAGCCGATGGTTCAATGAAACGACTTGTTGCAACGAACCGGGTCTTGCGTCTGCTGATTCTTGTTATCATTATCTTTGGCATCTGTTGGGGGCCAAACTCTGTGGCTTTCCTCCTCTTTACCCTTCGTATCTTGGATGGTTCTTACCTCTACGGTCACGTTGACAGGATCCTGGTTCTCATGGCATTCTATAACTCGTGTGCTAATCCCATCATATACACGCTCTGTTATCCACAGTTCCGGAAGGCACTTGCGGAATTGTTCACCTGCTCCAAGAAAAGAGGTGACACTCTCTTTGACGTGTGATAATTACCATTCTACACAACTCTGAGTACACTAGCTGATTTAAGCGACACAACCTGTAATTGCCCCCAACCCGATCTGATATTCTCCTCAAGTACACACAAAAAGTATGTCCCCTTTTACATAATCTTGAATCCTATTCGGAGGCTAGGGCGTTTCTAGATAGGGATGTCTGATATCCATCTCCTTCAAGATTTATGTCAGGTCTTTCATTTGTCGTTTGTGTATTTTGTATCATTTAAAAATAAATAAATGGGAAGAACTTTGTTTGCCAATTTATCACCCTTTTATCACATTAGGAATATACAGGCCTTTTAAAATCTGCATTAAGAGAAAGAATGTAATTCCATAATAACGCTCTTTACCTAACTAATCATTTCGCTATCTCTCTCTCTCTCCCGGTTTTATTCTTTCACAATCTCTCCCGCTACTTACTGCAGCTGAAGATGGCGTGATCCACGAATTCGTACCACAGCCACCTATGCCACTGAATCGTAACATTCGTACGCCCAGATTTTTATCTCCGGACATATTTTTTCGGGGATCACGCCATTTTCAGGTTGTAGGAAGTAGGAGAGATCGCGTTGGTGGAGATATTGTTAAAATTTAATCGGCCAGTTTATAATCTACAGCCACCCCCTCTCTCTCTCTCTCTTTCTTTCTCTAGATCTGTGTCTCACTATGAATGTGCTCCACCTTTCTATATATACTCTATTCAATGTACATCATAATACATTCACATACATCTATCATTTAATATCATGATCTTAGCGCACTTGTACAGGGGATCGTTATTCTTGTTGTTTTTTTATAATTTATGGACCGCCATTATGTCCTGCATTTTTCGATTTTGAAATGATTTGTTATCTGTTTTTGTTTTAATGTATAATTATTTAATTGATTTATATTACGATATGATTAGATATGTATTTTCACTTTTGTTCATAATTTATATAAACCTAGTTTGTATATATTTTACTTTCTATTATGTTGAAAAATGCAGAAAAAAGATTAATCAATCAATCAATCAATCCTTATCATTATTATTATTATTATTGTTGCTACTATCATTATTATAATTATTATTATCATCATCATCATTGTACAAAACATAATTATACGCTGCACTAGATGTAGATTAAAAAAGACAACGAACACATTACATTTTCCAAGAAATAAAGGTGTCGTAAATGCTTCTAATCAGATACAATGCACATTGAATTTTGATTTGTTGTGTAAGTATAACGTATGAGTAAAATCACATATTCATTCATATTATAAAGGATATAATGCATATTTAACAGGTCTACCACGTCTACTCTAATTTATCGAGGGGCAAAGACTGACAAGGAAGTCCACATTGTGACCATCCACTTTTAACTCAAGTCATAATAAAACTTCATCGGTGTTGTGGTCCTTTGAGTCATCGCTGATCCTTTGTGACCCTGTTGATGATGGTTCTCCAGAGTGTTCTGTCTTGAGCCTAGTCCAGAATCGGGCCTATTTAATTTGAGCTCCACCACATTAGTAATGCGACCTGCCCCATTTACTTGCTGCCGGCCGAAGATGGCGTGATCATTGAATTAGGACGCCCAGCGAAAAAAATTCTAAATGAGTTTCTAAATGAAGTTGAATCAGCATATTTCGCATCTCTACTTAGACAACCGTTGCACAGGTTTATAAAGTAAAGTGATTCCTTAAATTGCATATGATCATCGCTCAGTGGTAGAACAGCGGTCTGGTAATCGAGAAGTCCCGGGTTCGAATGCGTTAGTGCACATTGGTAAATCATTTATTCTTAATACCAAGTCCTTCAAGCAGGACAGCTGAAATAGGATTTAACCAGGGGAGGACCATCTCCTTTATACTTGTCTTCACCATCCTCTATTGCTCCCGATTTTTCGATTTTTCCTTTCTTCCATTGAGGGAACGTCCCCCTCCGCCCCCGTCAGGCAAAGACTTCATCAATCATCTAATAAATCAACCAATCAATAGCTTTCAAGCTCCCGCAGTTTCCGCGCAGTGACACCTCGAACTCTTGTCGCAATCACAGTTACATTGTCCTCTAGGACACCCAAAGACGGCACATAAACCACCTCTGCATCTCAGTACCGTGACGCACATCGCGAGGATACCAACGATGAGGATGATGAAGCCGACGATGACACCGAAGGCGATAAGTGCGTATTTCCCGGCATCTGATATTCCACCGTTGGAGCTAACCGTGACTTCTGGAGACGAAACTATTTCAGTGGCGGTTATTTCAGTGGAAGAAAGGTTCATCATCGCCTGTAAATCAAAAGATATTGGAAGTGATGAGAGAGAGAGAGAGAGAGGGAGAGAGAGAGAGAGAGAGAGAAATAGAGTGACATAGAGACAGAGAGAGAGACAAAAAGACAGAGGCAGAGAGACAGAGTGAGAAAAACAGAGAGAAGGGAGAGAGAGAGAGAGAGAGGGGGGGGGGAGAAAGAGAGACAAACAGAGAAAGAAATAGAGAGAGAGAGAGAGACAAACATACCGACATAGGTATAGAGAGAAAGAGGTAGGGAAAAAAAGAAAAAGATAAAGAGAGAGAGAGATCCTATTATCTTATGCAATAAATGATTAAAGGTATAGACCAGTTTTGGGAACGCCCCCTCTCAAAAAATGAAATGGAAGCTCTTATTACCAATCATGAGGAAGAATATGTTTTGACTAATACGTGATGATACAAATTTTGCCGCGAAACCGCCTACTAATTGATATAGGCCTATTTGGTAAATTATCATATCGATCCGGTCTGGATAGATATCGCGATCGCGTATATAGTCCCATATACATCTTTCTGTGTACAGTGCTTGTAAGTTGTAACTTTACCAAGACTTGGGCCAAATTTCTTATCATTTTGATGATTCCAGAACCTTGCAGTACACACCAATACTTATATGCTAGATGATCAACCTTTTCTGATCGATTCCACACCGTTTCTTTAACAATGCAATCGTATGACCAGAACTGGTCTATACCTTTAAGGTGATGATAAGGCATACTCATTCAAATTCCGCACATATTCATGGAATTATCTCAAAAATGTATACAAAGTATAGACGAATTTGATAATTCCATTGTGCAGAGGATCAGCAGGTGAAACGAATTCCGTTGAAATATGGATGAAATCAATACGTAAATATTGAAAAAGATTTACCATTGACCGATTTCAATCACAAATGACTAAAATTCACTTCAGCATTTGCCTGTTCCAACCTTCTTCTTGGACGAAACTGAATTCAACATTATGAAATTAAATGATAGAAATGCTAACTTAAAAATGGGAAGCCTATTAAGCACACATGACCAAGCCATAATGATTTTCATATCTATGGTGTCTACACGACTGTTTCATGCATAATTATATTCTCAGAAATATACACAATACGGTAAATATTATTGGCTAATTCATGCAACCGACCTGGTTGAAGGCATTAGCTGCCTACATATTTACGATAGCATAGCATTGCGTGCGCTCAGCCAGAATGACGCAGCTATGGTCGATTTAAAAATTACGTTGATTTTTGGTCATCCTTTTGCAAGTAAAAGAAGCTATTGAGAAAGATAGATTGTCTAGTATTGAGACTAATTATGCATTTCAAGGTTTTAATTTCATGAAAATCATAGGACATCGACTAAATTAAGCTCAAAATCACATATTGGTTGGTTGGTTGGTTTAAACTGGCTGCTAAGAAAGCATGTGTATGCTTGTAAGTAAGCAACCAGGGGACTGACGGCTTTAATTCCTCTCCGAGGACTTGGTAATGGGGATTAATGCCTTACCAAAGGGCACTAGCGCATCGACTTGGTTTCGAACCCGGAACCTCCCTGTTACGAGACCTCTGCTCTACCACTGAGCCGTCGCGCCTCATAAAGTGAATAGCACTGCACACAGAAATGGGTATGTGGGACCATACATACACGTGGCATGACAGTTTGGTCCACGCTTTTAAGCTATTTCTTGTCATAATTGCAAAATGAGGACACAATGAACAGCAATCCTTTTCATGTGTCATTTTTACGCTATGATACTCTTCAACAATGACAAAAAGAATAAGAAATCTCACATACTATGTTTTAATCTTTCAACGTTCACTTTAGATTAGAAAGTTAAAGTCAACGGGAAAACAGAAATTACTCGACGCAAATGAAATATTCTTGGAAGAAACAGAGATAACGTCAAATCAATTATTGTCTGATTTTGCTGTCCGTGGTAGTAACACATAACTTGGCTAAAGACTCTCATAACGAGGTATTCTACCAACTAATTTGTGCACCGCCCTAACAAAAAGGTATATAGAATTTATACTTACATGCTTTGACAGACCAAAGCAGAGTTAAGGCATCGATTCTGTATGTGTGCATTCTACTTAGCCGATCGTCACAAAAGAAGACTCAAAAGCAGTGGATTCTTTGCAATTTTGTTTCGACTTGTTCTCTCTTACCATGCTTACGCTCCAACAAACCCTTTCTTCTATTTTCCCTTTTTTGCTTGCCTTGGAATATCCAATTTGTGAACAAGTTAGTCCAGTGTTTGCGCGTGTGTGTGTGGGTGGTGTGGGTGTAAGGGCGAATGCGTGCGTGCGTGGGTGTGTGCGTGTGTGTGTGTGTGTGGATGTTGGGTGCGTGTGCGTGTGGGATTGCTAGGGCGAATGTGTGATTGCGCTGGTGGGTGCGTGTGTGTGTGTGTGTGGATGAATGTATGCATACGTAGTTCATTTTAAAAAAATAAAAAAGAAGCTTCAAAACAAAAATATAATATTAATTAGGCCTATGTGATATAAATTGTTATGTATATGTAATTTCCTTTCAAATCAAACGGCTGATTTATCAATCACTCAAACAATCAACTAATCAACCCGATATATCATTTCATTACAACATTTCAACTGATCTACATGTATTTTTTAATCAATCAATTAGTCAACCTTGACCGGATAATCAATCAATCAACCAACCGGTTAATCAATCAATCAAACACACAGCCTGATAATCAATCAATCAACCAGCCGGTTAATCAATCAATCAAACACACAACCGGATAATCAATCAATCTACCGGATAACCAATCAATCAGTCGGATAATCAATCAATCAATCCAACAAACGTACAAGCAACCCACACTCAGATATCTATCACAACGTGAGTCATTTTTTCAAAGTTTATTCACTCCAAAATTCAAAACAGACTGTATTAATTCAAATCTCCTACCTATAATGAAGCTACACAACGTGAAGCTTATATCAAAAGAAAAAATAGTCATAAACAGTTTTAAACTATATTTCGTGTAATCATGTGTTTAAGGTCCTCATCAAAATTTGATTTCGAAACCTGACTTAAGATGTAAGCATGGATTGCAAAAGATGCTCATTTAATCCATGTTATTCGCTACAACATGTTCCCTATTGGAAAGAATACACTGTCCCACAGTATACGAACAGTTTGTTCACACTGTTACACTATGACAGTGTTCGAAATCTCCTCTGCCTTCTCGTCAAGGTGCATACACTTATTGTGACACGTTGTTAAATTACTTCTAGTATCTGCCAGCCCATGAAAGTGTTTCAGGTCCTATGTGTGAACACAATGTGATGTATACACACAGTGATTCACTCTTCTGAGCACATTGTGTTACCTTATGAACTTTTGCGAACCCAGCGTGTACCTCAATGTGAGGTACGTGTGTGCCACATTGACCACACTGTCAAACTGCTCCAAAAACCTCTCTGCTGTTACTTTTAACTGTGATTTTTTGTTTCGACCACAGTGTATTATCTTATGAAGCAGTAAGAAAGAGGCTAAACACAGTGTGTACATGTTGCCCGAACTGTATTGATTTTCTTTTTGTTTGCGGTGTGGTCAAAATGGATTCATGATGATAATAGTGGGTTCTTGTATACCGCTCGTGTCTGTCAGATATGACACTCCTGGCGCTCCACAATTACCATACCACAATACTATCGAATTGTTTGGATTCCACCATGTGGTTACACTGTGATAAGTACACATTGAAATAAGTACCCACTGTGTCCACTGTGTTACAGCGCAAAATCTGTGTCGATTAAATGCGTTCATATTGATAATGCCGTGAAAGTGTTCCAAGTTTGAATTGTTTTTAAACTGTGTTGGTACATGCTATGTATATCTTTCTAGCCACAGTGTGCAATACTGTGAAAACGGAGAGAAGAGGGCGTGTTCATATTGCCGTCACCCTCTGGTGCGTACGTTTATGTCACTTTTCACCGTCACTACAGTATGTCCATGTATGAAAACAATGTGAACACGGTATGGACAGATGCCACAGCAGCTGTATTCACAAGATCCAAATAATAGGACTATTGCAATCTCTTTTGTACTACAACTGTTTGACATTATATTCTTTCCGACAAGACTGTACACATTCATGAACCTTTCTATTGGACTCACTTATTAGTATCTCATCTTTTTTTTAAAAAGACGAAATAAATCAATTGCAATCTAAAACAAACTAATATTAGACTCTTCTCATCATGATATGCGCAACATACAAAGTATTCAAACGAATTTATACTTAACAAAGACATATGGTATTATTGTAACACAGATGGTATATAATATAACAATTTACTATTTTTCCAAAACATCATCTTCCAAGCATCCAAAAGCAAATAAATAAGGTCGGATTTTCTTTTCAAATGTACAGCATCATTATACGCGAAATAGGAGCAAGAACATACAAAAACACGATTATTAAGTACGTATTATTTTTAAAAATAGTGCACTTTTGAATAATAACTCTTGCTCTTGCTCTGCATTGAACACAATATGGCTTACATCTTTATATGTGTGATATAATTATAAAGGCATCATCACCGATAAAATAAGGCACTGTGATCAATCTCATCAATTCAATTCATTCGGATCAAGCATTCATTTATACCTATCACATTCAGACATAGCGATTCTTTAATGTCGCAGAGAGGAACAGGTCAGGCGAAAGCTAGCACACACTATGCGACAATATTACGTTTCTGTGAGATGATTTGTAGCTTTACCATTTTGGTTGTGGTCAACTCCTTTGCACAAATGAACATCTAATATTATTTCGGGCCCATTAGCTGATATCCTCTGTCCAGGGCCAAAAGGGCGTTAACTCTATGTTAAAGTACAGGGTCAACATCCTTCAGGCTCCAAACAAATGACTTTACAGTCTCACTCTAATTCTTACAGAGATATAGCGTCACTCTCTTACGAAATAGTATACAACCATGACAGTTTCTAGTGATGTAGTAGAAGCCTGCAGTTCCTAGTCACGAGACCGCTGTGAAATATTGCCATCCATAGGCTTTGTACTTTGTACACGTAACTCGGTCCGAGGTCAAGGCTCAAGCCACTGAAATATAGCTTCCGGGTCGGACTCGACTACAACTCTGGACTAATTTTCTTAGACTCGCGTGATACAAAATTACATCTTTTGCACTTGGCTTGCAATAAACATTGTGATATGATTGACTTGCATTTTCACTTACTTTTTTCTAAGGTGTGTGTTTATGATGTAATGCAAAGTCCTACGAACAAACGGCATGTTTGATTCAACCTAATTAACAGTTAACACGACCGCCAGCCCTTTAAAAAAACAACCTAAGGCTATTTCAATGACCTCGTGCGTCATTTCATGAACGGTACGAACATGACAATGGCATATTACGTAATTAAAACACCATAGACAATACAATAAGGAATCAGGAATCGAAATTCCCCTTAAGTTGATTTCTCGAAAGTGTTTGCGATCGTGTTGGTTGTATTAAGTGCCCAATGTATCCACCTTATACTCCACGCTACTCAAGCAGTCATTTCTTTTTCCTATTTTATTTTTATTTGCCGCATACCATCGCATCAGAACGAAAACTCCTGAATGTAGAGTGGAAAGAAACGAGAGAAACTGTAATCTTCTCCGCTCTAACATTCGTTGATTATGATCACACATAAAAACATTGACAAATTCTGTTCTCTTCTTTTCTATCAGAGTTCATTTTCACCGTAACCGAAATTCAGAAACCCCCGATGCACGATAGTCACACAAAGATGAATAAATGAATAAAAGCGTAGACAAACGACATAAATTTGTACACTCACAAAAGGTCTTGCTTACTATTAACCTATCGTACCATGAAAGCTTAAGTGCGATGGAGTCTAAGTCGAACCGGTCAATTCCATTTTATACCATTCGATACATGTGAAGGAATAGTTTCTATAGCAAATTTATTGGTTGAAGGGCTACACAACAATTTCCTAAATTGTCTTCTAGAACTTATTTCGAAATTCTAAAATGCATATCAGTTACAAATTAGATTCAACGATGGTTCTTGAGCTCAAAGCTAAAAACTGCTCGCACAAAAATATGTACATTTACATGAAGTATCGTATCTTACTATACATGTAATTCCTTCACTTATGATTGTAGGCTGTTCTAAACCTATTGAACGAAGCAGGTTATACTTGTTAAATGTGTGACATTCCTGACTTGGTTTAAGTAGCAATTATCACAGGATAAAGTTGGGGATTCTTCTAGAAAACGCGTTGATCTCCTCCAGCTTATACAGAAGCACACGGTGGAAAATGGTTCATATAATTATCTCTGCACCCAGAAGTGCAAAGGTTCACCATTGGAGACGATTGCCAAACTATCCCCTATGACATTTTTTCAAGAAAAGATGTACTTCCGTCCTCGTGTAGACTATGCCATTCAGATTTGTTATATCACTTCACAGAAAGTCATTTTTAAAAATATTTTTAAAAGAGTCACTCATGGTTATGGGTGCATGATCTTCAAAACGGTCGAACAACGTGTTCCTAGTGATTTTCACCTTTCGTTAGAAATCACCATGTTCTGCTTATCTGGTGTTGAAGGCAAACGCACATTTATAAATCGTCGCTCTCGGCTAGTGACACGGTAGGTGAAAGCGCACCATGCCTTGGTGAATCGATGCCGAACAACCTGGGTTTGGGGTTGAAATCATTAAAACCACCGCTGTATTTGTGTGGCCTGGTTTGGATCTGGCCTCTACCAGTCGACCCCTGATCAGAGTTCAACGAAGCCGGAGATCCAGAACGGTTATCACCGGTAGATGCCCCGCCCCAACCGCGTGGCTTGACGTTAAAGTCTTTAAAGTTGGCCTTAGGGAGCGTTGACCCTGGTTTGAGTGGTATTGAATCATTGGCCTGTGGTGCCGGGTGCTTGGGGAGGGCGCGAGTCGCTTTGAAACCTGGCTTGATACGTGGATCTGCAGGAAGCTGTGCTACTGGTTTAGGCTTGGCCTGAGTCGGAGGTGGGATCTTCACCTCTTTTTTCGGGAAGGCTCTGGAGACAGATCCTACAGGTGATTCTTGTGCCGCCTCCCAAGGGGATAACTTCTTGATATGAATCTCTGCCTTTGTTGAGGTCTGCGGTCCTGGTGGCTTATTAAACGTAGATGGTTTTGCATGCTTTATTGTGGACTCGTCAAGGACAAATTGTTCTGATCTTAATCTCCTCTTTTCAAACATCTCTGCTGCTCTGCCGCCTTGACCCTTGAGGCCATCAGCTAGGACCAGGCACTGCTTCGGCGACACCGCGACGTGCTCGCATTTTGCTTTGCTCTTCAGCTTGATGTTGAAGTTGGTTGGTTCTATCTTGATACGCTGTGTGAATCCTCCAGGAGGTGGTGGTGGCGGCGCGGGAATAATCCCATTCGTCATCGGTGGTGGTGGTGGTGGGCCCGTCTTGATGGTGATGATCGCTGCTCCAGACTCGCCAGTAGACGATCCATCGCTATCTTCATCCGAGTCTTTCTGACCGGTCGCCTCGATCGTGTACCTGGCACTTCGCTTACGACGCTTTGCGAACATTCTCGCACCTTTTGCCTGCTTGTTCTTGGGAAACATGAGGAGGTCTGCGATCGTTTTACACGCCCGTCTTTTCTCGACAATAGAGACTTCAGGTTCGTCGGTAACCCGTCCGGCTGGTTCCGAGTACGGCCGCTGTAATCGCTCTGTGAAAACATAGGTCAAAATAGAAAACATGAAAAGTCTGTAAGCAACAAAACATCAAGTTTCAACAAGAATCAATCAGTATTACGAAAATAATTCAATTAAATGTTATGAAGATAAAACTCAATAGCGGTACCCATTTTGTGGAGGGGAAGGGACACTTTAATTCATAATAATATAATGGTCTCGTAACCGGAGGTCACGGGTTCAAAACCAAGTCGATGCACTCTGCCCTTTGGTAAAGCATTACTCCTCATTAGCGAGTTCCTCAGAGAGGCCTTACAGCCGTCAATCGCCTGGTAGCTTACTTACAAGCATACAGTTTTTTCCTTAGCAGTCAGGGAAAACAAACAAACCTGATGCAGGCTGGTCCTTAGCGAGACTCCGAAGGATGATACTCGGATCCCTGTAGACATCTGTACCGTCTTCCTCTACCAGCTGTGTCTTAGGAGTGATGGGTGACTCGGAGGGTACACCACTGTCTACAGACATACCGCTCGGTGATTGCGGCGGGCTACCAAAGTCCACCTTCAGATAGAAAACAGATTCAATTCTTAAGTTAAGTAATGGTAATAATACCTTCTTGTAAAGCGCATATCGAATTATGATCTAACGTCTCTCTGCGCTTCCAAAGGACTTTGGATATTATTACCCCGGCTTTAGCTCCAGCAAACGTAGTGCTCAGAGCATTCAAGGAATAAATTCTTCAGGTACTTCAGGTCAGTCAGATTTGAACCCCGTACCTAGACCACAATATATTTGTGAAGCTTTTTTTTTCTTCAGACGTGGAACAGTGGCGTATGACGTCACATTAATTATGCTGATAATAATAATAATAATTAATATTAATGCATCTCCTCCCTCCCCCCCCCCCAACTTCATGTCGCTTTCTTTCTTCGTCATTCGCAGCCGGGGAGGGGGAAATGTGCATCGTGTCTAGCAAAACCTACTGTTCACATTGCAAGTGGTGACTACTATGAACAATCTCTCACTTCCCACAGGGTTAATAAAAGATCCACCCTATTACCGTAGGTAATGGATTAAAATGGAATGGGGAAAAAACATAAACACAAAGAAACAATCAATATATTGTCGAGCTGAACACACCTTTGTATTTTCATCTGGCATGGCAAAGGTGATAGTAAGTTCCCGTCCAGAAGGCTTGGACTGCATGATGCTAACCGGTTCATAGGACGGTTGCTTCTTACTCTTCTGCACTGGCGGTGGTTGCCGGAACTGGAGAGCGAAATCGGTTTTCGGACCCGGAGCCGAATAGCGCGGGTTGTCGCTCGGTTTGGGCATCTCGAATTTGGGCTTTGGTTTCTGTTGTTGTTGCTGCGGTAGTTGGAACCGCTGTTGCTGCGGTTGCTGACGTTGAGGTTGCATTTGTTGATAGACGGGTTGTTGTTTGGCCGGTGATGGTTGGCGTTGTGTCGCCTGCCATGTCGCTTGCCTGGATTGGTTGTCTATGGTAATAGAGGCTGGCTGCCCTACGGTCACTGTAAAAAAAAAAATGAATAAACGGTTGATAAATTTATGCACATGTTTATATTTACTGAGCTCCATGCACGAATGATTGAAATCATTCTCTTTGACAAGACATTAATCTACATTATTTTGTCGTACATGGGTACTTGGAAGGAACGTATTCCTTGAAAGCTTTCAACGTCTTAGTGTCTTTCTTTTCTTTCTTTTTCAATCGGATTTTCCTTAAATTTCAATGTTCTAATTTTATTCAAGCCAACTTGATACTTTGTATGGTAGGGTGGACTTCCTCTGCAAGCTTATCATCAACCATACGCCTAATCATTTCAAATAACTCCCAGCACACGGTTGTGTCTAGAATCGTTAATGTGGTAACTTGGAAAAGTTCGAAACAAGCTCATAAAGATGCAGGTCATGACTTATTTCCATTTGCTTGCTAAACTGCTGGGTACTTTAAATGTGGAACCCTCTGCGTTTGTCGCATTATATTGTTTTTATAATAGGCTCACTGTCCATTTGTATACCTGTCGCACAGTCACGTGACATCATCTTGCTGACGTGGGGCTGCGTCATCGACTTCCGCGGTCTTTGACGCGCAATGTAAAAGCGTCATCGCGCACAAAATTAAGATATAGTGAGTAGTGTAAGTATTGCTTTGGACTTCTACTACTGCTATTAGCCGTCATAATTGGATTAGCGCAAGTAGTAACCCGATGGAAATGTCGCCTCGTGTGCAAAGGGTATATAGTCAGGCATTAAAATACGCAAAATAATGTTTAGATCTTGTAATGCTGTAAATATTGAAAGTTAGCTTTTAATGTTTTTGTTTTTTTGAGTTGAAGATTAAAATCGAAGATCATGAAAATATCAAGGTTGAATCAAGTCTGGAACTCGCTATTTAGATTAAATAAATTAAGAAAGGGAGGTTAAAAACAATAAACACAAAACCTCAAAATAGTTCAAGAAGGAAGAAGATATAAAAGGGGTCAAAACAATCTCAAAAAGGAAAAGGGGGAGACAGGTGATCTGTAATCAAAGCACGGAACACAAAAATATATATAATGAGAGGATGAAAGGAGAAAGAATGGTAGATTCGCACCAGTGAAGAAGAAGATTGGATCCCAACACCCCTCCTCTTCCCCCAGTTGTACATTACGGACATTTTCAATTGTCATATATATTGCTAAGAAAAAGAACTCCGAAAGGAAATATTGCGAGTTGGAATTTTCTTGAATTTGAATTTGCTTTGTGGCATGAGCAGGGCATAACTTTCAATTCTGAATTGAATATAAACATGGGGTCAGCCCTTTCCCCTTCCATCCTTTTTGATGTCGTTTGGTGATGCCTCGATCTCACCATTGCCTGATACTCGTGGTCGATCGGTCGTCGGTTTCTGTGGATGAGTGATGATGACGTCACTGGTTCGCCTCCCACGATCCATCTTGATGGGAGCGGTATGCTCTGTCACTCCGATCTGTTTTCGCACGGGTCCCGCCATGTCATTGCGCTCCGATGTCGTCTGCGCCACGGTTTTCGGTGTCTCGCCGTCCAGTGATTCCATCACCGTCTTCGTCACCGTCTCCTGAAGTCGTTCGCCATCCTTCGTCGTCTTGATCCGAGTCGTTGTCGTCGTCACTTTACGGACCGCGTTGCTGCCGTTTGACATCCGCCGGTCCGCTGATAGGCAAGATGTGGGCAAAATTGGTTGACCCTAGGATTACTTTTGGTGGGTAACCTTTCCGAAATATACCCTCCTTATCCGCATCGAAACGGGTCCCTGTTTTGTTTTGGTTCATTGTAGATATTTTCCGGGCTTTAAACATCGTAATAAAATCCCAATTTTGGGTCAATATATGATAGCACCATTTAGTAGCTCAGTTTTAATGACTTATTGAAGGTTATGACAAGAAAGCAGATATTAAATAACAAGGTTTCAACAAAACAAATAAGAGCAAAATAATAATATTGATCTTAAAATAGAAAACGTGATGATAAAGAAATGACATTCTAAAAAAACAAATGCAACTGAGGTAAATCAAATAAATTAATTACAAGGTTTGATTAACGGAAAGAAAATAATATATATATGAAAACTGAGCTCGCATGCAAACATCTATTATGTACGTAGCTATCACTTTACATTGGATTATATTAAATGTAAATTGAAAGTAGTTGAATGTTTGGGAAAGTTATATAATAGGATATAAAAATGGGGATATTGTTCGTATTTCACACGAAAATCCACTACAAAGAAAGGCAAAAAAAAAAAAAAACTACGAGAACGTGTAATTAACTGTTAAGTGTGCCATGATTCGACCTTGAATAAGGATGAAGGGAGAAAATATATACAGCAGAAGTAGAATGAAAAAGAATAGAAGAAAAACAAAAAGTAGAAGAAGAAACGAAGGAAAAGAGGAAAAGAACACTTGGTGCCTAAACAACACACTGTATACCTGAACTTTGTTTATCTTGATTCATCTGGATATTCATGTGTCTGTCTTGCATTCTCGGGTTGGCACTTCTTGTTCTTCAAGTAAAATGAAAACAAACAAAAAGTAAAATCGTTCAATGAAAAGTTAATTTGCAGTTGTAAAACCTATAACAGTAACGAGTTCATAGTGGTTCACATACAGTGTACGTACGCTATGTTTTGGGAAAGTTAAAGACGCAAAGTAGTGGGCTCTCATGAGGAATTTGAAACCATTCGGGTGCCAATAACAGGTCTTGGCAATCACCAGGATTAGCCTTCAGTTTTATGACCAACAGGCCTTATGTAATGCTCTGCATTTTCCACCAATCGCCCCAAATGGAAAAGTCAATATCTTACATTTCCCTCACCCGAATACTCTCCGAGAAACTAGGGGGCATTCCTTGGTGGGACTACGGGTTTGCTGTGTGTGCGAGACTTGTACACCTATTAATGGTATTTCCACCAAGTCTGGTGTCAGCGAACTATGATTTATTGCACATGGAAACTGACGACCATCTCCCTTTAAAGGTAAGTAACGATGATTATACGGTCTCCTGAAGAAAAGGCATTACTGAAGGCTCACTATACCATAAATCGATGAAAAACCGCAATATGGAAGAAATGGAATGTAACAAAATGGTGTAAAAATGATATGGAAATAGAAGATATTATACGTTGTAAGAATAATATGGAAATTGAATAAAATAAATGCTACTTTGACTCTGACTATTAATATCCAATACCCTTTTCTTCATAAATTCCATTTTATAATAAATTTATAGTTTATGTTATCGGTGAAATGGGACCATCGGCATGGTCGGAGAGAGCGCGAGAGGGATAATTGGGGAAAAGTTTCATTGATTTACGAGAGCTTGGCTAAACCGGTTCGAGTTCTCACTCTCTTTTCACAAGCTGATAACAGTTTAAAATAAATATGTTAAAACTCGGAGACAATGGCGAACGTACGAGCTCTCAAGGCGATTGTTGTGTCATCTTCCTAATGTTAATAAATTGTTACCCGACAATCGAGATATTTAATTAGGAAGCTCTTGTGTGAGGCGCTACAGGTGAACGCTAGAGGGGGGTGTTTATTGAAAAGCTATCAGCGCCGTCTAACAGAAGATTTTGGCCACTTAGTTTCACTGAATAACAACATAGCGTTTTTTTTTTGGGGGGGTGCTTGCCCAGCAAAGCAGCATTCACCATTATTGTGCCAAACACGAAACGGGCTGGCCAACCTCTCCTAATCAATGGCTTTGCATGTAAGCATGGTAAAATATCAATTTACGGTATTCCTCACTCGAGAAATATATATCATAAATCACAGCCACAGTCCAATTGTTTAAAAAAAAAGTGTCTAACAAACATAATTAATTTCAGTTACTGTGAACCAGGTATGTGTGTGTGTGGGGGGCTTAGATAATTGTCACCTCAAGTCTTATCTCAATTAGTACACGTTTTCAATGTCTTCATGTTTGCTCAATTAATGCGCGTAAATGTAACAGAATACAAGGGACAACACAAACACAGCAGTTAAAGTGACTAGGAGTGTGGTACAAGACTTAGGGGGGAGGCCACTGGTGCCAGGGGGTTCTCCAGTGTTTCGAATTGAATGCAATGTGAATAAACTATTCTACTATGGTTGTTGGAGGGTGGTTTCAGAAGGCCGTTTCTTTTTACCTACCCCCCTCCCTCTCTTCCCTTTTCTTTTTCCTTTTTTTATTTGAGAGGGACGTGCTCCATTAAGCTACGCCCCTGTAAATGATACTATAAGGACTTAATCCTTTAGCAACCTAGAGATCATTGACTCCTCTCTTTGACCTGCAATGACTTCGTGATCAAGTCAGATTGAATGTGGTCGTACTTCATGGTTTATGCTGTCGAGTTCCTCAACAGCCAATAGGGATTTATTGCAGATGTCGGAGGAGACGTCCGCTAAGAGTTTAGGTTAACACTTTAGTCTTTTCAAGGAGTTGCCACAGAGCTCTTCTTTGTCTTTCCAGGGACGATTTACAGGTTCCTGCTCTATCTACTCCCCTTGGTTTTTTTTTTTTTTACCTCGGTGATGACGGATGATCAAAAGTCTTGCATAATTTAAAGACAGGTAAAGACTGAACATCTATCGAGATGAATCGTATATTTCCCCAACGGTGACAGTTTATACTTTATACCTCAGCCACATCAGCGAGACCGAACAATCAGTTACAATTACCCCTATGTCCAAACCGACTTCAAACCAATAAACCGACTAGATTCTTGGCCATTCATTGTTAAGTATTCTTGTCTGTTGTTTGTCTAACATCGGTCTCGTCGCTGTGACTCAATTATATATATCCTGGTATTATCATCATAAGAAGTGCTCAAGGAATGACACTTTTGCGATTTAGATGTTGCTCTAATTAAGAAAAATATCATTCGACTCCGCTCGTTAATGATGCTGCATATATCATTCACATTAAAACAAAAATAGAATCTCCCATCCACTACTGTAACTAAATTATTGAAACACGTATGGGCTTGTAACAACTTTCGGACAAAATCTTTGTGCGTCCTTAACGAAAAAGACCCATGTTTAGCTTAACATGCTTGCTTGCTTGCGATCTTTACCCAACGGAAAACAAGCTCGATGAAGTCATTTATATGCAAAGCTACTATTTGAGACTTAAAATACATTCGAAATGCAACAACAAAACACTAAATTTTGAATAAAAAAAGGCGAATTGGCTCAGTTTGTAAAGCGTCTGCCTGTTGAACCAAAGATCGTGGGTTCGAATCCAACCATGCAATGTGTGTTAACGTGTCCCTCCCTTGTTTCATAGACGCACACTAGGTTACAGTGGAAAACACTTCGCACGTACCTCGGATATGACGTTAAATGGGGGCCCCGCGTAGAGAGGAGTCACCACCTTTGCATCAATTTCATGTTAAGAACCCGCTGCACTTTTAGTATAATGGAAGAGGAACCTCGGTGTAGTGGTCCACCTGCACAACCCCAATCACTTATACTGGGAGAAGAGACCCGAGGATCACAGTGATTCAGTTCACTTTACCCCTCCCAGTCACAGGGGCCGCCAAATATTAAATAATAATAAACGAACATCATTATCATACCTGACGATCTCGAGATCGAGCGAGTCGTTCGCCTCGTCGATGTAAGCCATGGCGACATCGCGGGCTGCATTCCGTACCGTCTTACTGTTGATGGACAGAACACGGTCACCCTCCTGCAAATCAGCGTAGTCTGCTTTGCTCTTCTTGCGGATCTAAAGCCAGAAAATATATGGAAATGATGGATTAGTGTTTTTTATCTTATGAAATAAAAATGCTACTTAGAAATTAATAAATTCAATCGTTGACTGGGCGCCAAAATATCCCGCAGGGCATCTGTATTGAATAGGAATTAGTCATGATCATTCATTTAAATTATGCATTGACCATTGATATGATAATAAGTTAACAACTACTTTTTTGTGTATAGGTTAATTTTTTACACGCATTAATAACCAAAGCAAGAAATAAAACCGAATACAATTTTATGTATATATGTTGATATCAAGCATGTGTCTCAAATCTGAATTGAATATGAATTAGTTCGTTGAATAATTTAGGGGCCATCAGCATGTATACAGTCACCAGTCATGTTTATAATACAAGTTCTTTAATAGGCGAATACTTTTTGAATTTCTTAATGTGATAATCATTAATGCAACTTGAACAAATTGATAAAAACACCTATATCACAAAAACGTGTGTTAACTTCAGTGATGTAGCTGCGGATGGGCTGCATGCAGGGAGCATGTGCCCCTAATCAACTGAAAAATGAGAAATCAACGATATTAAGGAGAGAAAGATGAAGAAAGATGAATAAAGATGAAGAAAGGAAGAGGAGGGGGGAGGGGCAACGTGAAATAACCCACTCCAAAACCCTCACTTTATTCTCTCGCATATTCATCACTGAGAAAGACCGGTCTGGACCCATGACTACGCCACCCTTTCGCTTTTGTTCCCTTTAAATTCAAATTAAAATCCCCCCTTTAGAATATCGAGTTTTAATGAAGGAAAAGAGAACTACAGGAGTATGGCAACGAATATTTATAGACCTGATATTGTTATTGATATTGTAATTTTTGTAGATTCTACAAAAACGGCTGTAGTTGCTCTACGAAAACATATTTCTCTGTTCAAATCAACAATATAACACTGCAAGTATTCGTGGCTTCGCGTTAAACACAAAGCAATACTGTGATCGAAACTGTGGCCTTTACGTGGCGCTCCCTGTGGTAACATTCAAAGTGTTGAGTGGCAGCAGTATGAAATGGGAAGTTTCGGTGCGATCTAGGAAGGAAACGCGGGAGTGGGAGGAGGTTGGGGGAAAGAACGGGGTAAGAGAGAGAGAGAGAGAGAACGAATTGAGAGGATGCTTTATTTGTCGTTTTATTTTGACAGGGTAGCCCTTTCAGTTATACAAAACTGCTCGACCAAGGGGCCCTGTATCAACATGATCAAGGACATTTACAAAACATGTAAACATACATAAGTTATAATGAGTTGGGGGAAGAGAGCGAGAGAGAGAGAGGGGGGAAGAGAGGGAGAGAGAGAGAGAGAGAGAGAGAAGGGAGCAAGGGAGGGGGAGAACGAGGCAAATGATAGAACAAATTGAGAGGATGTTGGGAGAAGAGAGAGAGGGGGGAAGAGAGGGAGGGAGAGATGGAGAAAGAGAGAGAGAGAGGAGCGAGGGAGGGATATATATATATATATAGAGAGAGAGAGAGAGAGAGAGAGAGAGAGAGAGAGAGAGACGAGAGAAACGAGACACGGAGAAGTATACACTGGTCCTCATTGGACGCTACTAGTCTTAATCCGTTGACAACTGGCTAATTATAATTCCCGTGGGATTAATACAGGGATCATCCGATTCCAATAGGCAACGGGTTAATAGAAACATGGAATGTAAGGGAGTGAAGCGACCGAGGGCTGAGGGGTGGGAGCTGATCGCATCACCCTGCTTTTATGTTCTCTCTCTCCCCTTTCCATTCTTTTCATGTTTTTTGCCCATTCCTATGGGGCACGTGACCCCAGTGCTCCCACGGTATTGGATGTCAAAAGGAAGAAAAGACTTAGAAGATAAAAAGCGAAAAGGAAAGATGAGCTTTCAAAGAGGAAAAGGCATTTAGATTCTACTCTTTTCACAAAAACTGAGGCAGAGAAGATGAAGAAGATTATACAGGAGAGAGTGACTAATGAAAAGAAAATATTGTTTAAAAAATAGTTTGCAAGCAAAAGTCGAGCCTTATAACACGTGCTTGGACTTACAAACTCCGTTATTCATTCGAGCAGATTAAAGGTATAGACCAGTTTTGGAAACGCCCCCTCTCAAAAAATGAAATTGAAGCTCTTATTACCAATCATGTGAAAGAATATCTTTTGACTAATACGTGATGATACAAATTTTACCGGGAAACCGCCTACTAATTGATATATTTGGTAAATTATCATATCGATCCGGACTGGATAGATATCGCGTAGTCCCATATACATCTTTCTGTGTACAGTGCTTGTAACTTTACCAAGACTGGGCCAAATTTCTTTTCATTTTGATGATTCCAGAACCTTGCAGTACACACCTTAACTTATATGCTAAATGATCAACCTTTTCTGATCGATTCCACAACGTTTCTATCAGAATGCAATCGCATGACCAGAACTGGTCTATAACAGGCTATTACTGGAAGGTAACGATTGAAATAAAAAAATCAACGCGACACTCGAACAGCTAGGGCAGACTCTGAGTATCAGGACAAGAAAAAAGGTCGATCTTACAAATAAAATAAAAACATCGTTTAAAAGGAGGAAGGAATAGACTCTAGCCCGCGACAACTTTTCATATCTAAGTCGCCTCGGGAATTACTAGCCCAGACTGGTCGGGTTGTAATCAATTTAAAGGGAATAGTGAAGAAACGTGAACCTTCAAGCTCACTTGATAACAGAGTACCTCCCCTATGGGAGGACTAACTTTACCCGTGACGTCACACAGCGGCATTAGTAATAACTACCAACTAGTGCAATTACCCTGGTATATTGAATGCCCCTTTTATTACCCCCTTCTATAAAACGAGGTGAAGGTAATATATTGTACTTTGGTCGCCACCAAGCGAAATATGGATACGAAACAAAATGACAGAGGCTCCGATATTAAAACAATTTTCATCGAGGTCTCTGCACTTTAACTAAATGTGTCAGATACGTCACATTCGTGTCGCCTGTCGTAGACTGGAAAAAATTATAGAAAAAAGGGAGAAATTCGTGTGCCCCTCAGTTACTGCCAGCAGTAATAAACATCACAGACAACGCGTATCAAAGAGGAATACACAAATGGTAACATGGCTGTTCGTCTATGAAGGTGCAAGCCAGTAACCGAAACCCTTGCCAAGTTTCAAGACAAGGATGTCCTCTGGTAGCACTTTTTTATGAAAGACAATATCCTTTTTCGGTTGTAAGACACATGCTCCTGAGACCATTGCTCCCCTGTCAGTTTTTCTATCTGCATTAATTTCTCTAAGTTTACATCCTGGACTCAACACTAACCCTAACCCTTAACCTAACCCATAAACCCGAATGCATCATTCACCAAAACCCTACACATTTGACGCAATATATCGGGCATTCCACAAGATATATTTCGTCTGTTTAAGTGTTTGGAGCCAGAAGGCCGTTAATCGATATACTTAAATACACAGTTAACGCCCTTTTGGCTCCGAAGCTACGATGTGTGTTTCTTCTTGTTTTTAGTTTGTCATAGATTTTACGGAATTTAGCCCCCCCCCCTCCCCCTTTATACATAATGCTGGATACGCCCCTGTGTATAGAAACTGTAACATAATTCGAATAAGTATACATGAAAGAAAAAGAATGGCAGTGATATAATTCTGTGGACTACTGCCTACATTATAAGTTGACCGATAAGGTCTCGCAAAATTTCAAGATTTTGTCTGAGGACTCATGATTCATTTGGGACATTCCAATTAGCCATCGGCCCACGAGACCGACATCCAATAAGACGGACGACCGGTGAGAACGGCAAAGTCAATCTCACGGGCCGTCGGACAACATAATAAGGGTTCACGAGACTGTAAGTCTCGCGGGCTGGGCCGATAGTCAATTGGAATGTCCCAAATCTGTGTCAATCCCCCCAAAATCTCAGTATCCTCATCATTTCGTGAGGGATGTCCCGCCGCGTTTTGAGTCATCGTTTTCAGAGAGAAAAAATGAGAATAATATTCTCTGCGGAAACGTTCATCTGTTGCACTTGACTAATGTTTCTAGGACGACTGTCGACTGGAATTACAGACCTTGTAGTGTCCATCTCATGAGATGATATCACATTGATAGATGACCAACGAAACTCAACACATTGCCTATAGAAACCGGGTGGTCCATGTATTAAGCCTAGTGAAAATGCAATTTTGTCTTCAAAGTACATCATACTACATAATGTATATAAGCAGACAATGTCGCTGAACGAAAATAAAGTTAAGGTTGCCAAACAATAAACTGATTTCAAAGTACTCGAGGGTGGGGGAGGCTGCCTCGTTCGCCTAAAAGCCAGACAGAAATAATTTTAAAAATGATCAGAGTCAATGAGATAGCAGATCTTGAAAACAAATAGTCCACATAACGTATGAATTTGAGTTCCATGTGTTCAACGTGCACGCGATGTACGTGTTGAAACGTATCGTGACAAGAACTGGACAAATGTTTCCCAATTTATGAGTCAAGTGGCATTTGCGATGCGAACGACTCCCAAAATACAATTCATGGTCACGCAATTTTGGGTAGAGGGGTAAAATCAACCCCTTTAACGCCTCCCCTCTTTTATAGAGCCTATATAAATTTATAAAGACACACTGATAATAATAGCTACACTGTAAAAAATATTGCCGTATTTTTACGGGAAATTTCCTGGCAGTCGGGACGCCAGGAATGCCCGTTTTTTTACAGCCTCACGTAAAATAACAGATTCATGTTAAAAAAATTGTTATTCAACAGAAACTTAATGTATTTTTTCATGTCATACATTCTCGTAAAATTACAGTAAACCCCATTTTGTTTACGCGATTTCCTGCTAAAATATCATGTTCCTGGTTTTATATACTGTAATTTTACGGGGACTTTCTGTAATTTTCATGTCATATATTCTTGTAAATTAACAGCAACCCCTTTTTATCACAGGAACTCTCCTGTTTAAATACCAGATTTTAATACTTTGTTTATTGTTATTTAACAAACAATGCCTATTTTAAATTTCATATATATTTGTTTAATAACAGTTACCCTGTTGTATTACTGGAAGTTTCCTGGCAGTCATAACGCCACGAATGCCCGTTATTTTACAGCCTCACGTAAAATTACATGTACGGATTCATGTTTAGAACCTGTTATTTTACAGAAACTTTCTGTATTTTTCATGTAATATATTCTCGTAATATAACAGTTGGCCCCGTATTATTATGATATTGCTGGTTTTATATATTGTAATTGTACAGGGATTTCCTGTAATTTTTATGTTGTATTTTCTTGTAAAATAACAGTAACCTATTCTATTACAGGAACTGTGCTGCTTAATCGGGTTTCCAGATTTTACATACTGTAAATTTACAAATTGCATGTACTTTGGTAAAATAACAGTAACCCTGTTTAACTACTTGAACAGCTTCCTGTGAAACAGATCACTGTTAGTTTACAGGCATTGTTGGTATTTGTCAATATAATTTTGTTCATGTAAAATACCTGTCCTGTAAATTAAACGGCAAATAAAATATTGTTGTAATCTCATACAGGAGGGTGATGTAACTGGAGTAATGTATGATTTGTTCAAAGAGTACACTGAAAATCAAGAAGAGTTGAACTGTTGTACACATGAACAATATCAATTATTGATATTCACAAGGGGTCACTGACATTTTCATACTACATGTAGTATATCATACATCCTAGAAAAAAAATAAAGGTGGAACCTCGAAATAATGAGCTCTGTAATGACGTACCTGATACAAAAAGATGATCTTTGTGGTCTAAACTCTTCTTCTTCACTTTTTTGTACTTCTGATATAACAAGATATTGAAAGTGATAAGGTGATATCAAAAAGCACCAAGTGTTCATCATAATGAGGTTTCACAATATAATTTAAACTATTCATCAAACGAAAAAAGATATATTGGAATATTTTCTTCAAATTGCTTTTAATGATGAAAACATTAAAAAGAGAACAAAGTTATCATGAAAAGATGAAACAAGACATTACAGGCAAGCAAGGTTGGCTCAATCTGACCAGCAGTTTCATAAATAAAGCTAAAACATAAAAGAACAATTGAGGCTGAAATAAGTGACTTATCTGACATCTGCCCTGCATAATAAACTGATCTCTTAGTGTCAGATGATTTTTTTTCTTCCTTTCTGTCCTCTGCCTAATCATTTTTGATAATTAAAAAAGGAAACATCCTGAAGGAAGAAACCATCACAATATAAAAATCATGTAGTCATATACAAAATTTAAAATAATCATTTAGAGCATAGAATAAGTAATTTGCAACAATGACGTCCAGCATGGATATGGCAGAGAAAGGACTGTAAACACTTGAATTCTCAAACACAACACAACTGAAACGTTTTTAAACATTAATAGAAGAAAAAAATGGAACCAATAAAAAAAGGTTGTTTCTTTATAGGAAATTCCTGCTCCTAATCATCGACTTCAATCATTATGCAAACTGCATATGCAGAAAGAGAAAATATCATCTGTTTGGAGCCAGAAGGGCGTTGACTCTGTGTTAAAGTATATGAGTTAACGCCCTTCTGGCTCTACACAGAAGATATCATCTTGCTGAGAGGTAATCAGTTATCCCAAACAAAAATTGAAGTTTTTCTCTTCTCCACATTGATGTGGCAAATAAACATGAAATTGAGATTTTCTTATAATGAAAACATATACATAACATTATAGCAGGCCAGAGTCCATTCGGGTTTTAATGCTACAGTACAAGAACTAAGAATCAGCTTGCTTATGAGTAATCCCAAACAAAAGAGTATGTTTTTTTTCTCTTTTACAAGCTGATTTGGTAAACAAACATGAGATAACATATTCTTATGATGCAATTACTAATTGCATGTGTGTAATAACAGGACTGAGTCATGTTTGTTTTCATACTACAGTACAAACACAATGTTACAGATAACTTATTGATCGTACAGCTTTGGATGGAGACTACCATAACATTGCATTAACATTTTGAAATAGCTTGAAAAGAGGCTAACATGCACAACAAATTGTAATATCAAGCAAAACAATCAACTTTATCACCACTAGGCTGTAGAATTAGAGGGCTGTAAATCTAATCATAATTTTGCTGATTTGGTAAACAAACAATCATGATATCAGGTATAATTATGATGCAAACATTCAAATTGTAAACCAATGTATGCATGTATAAATTTAGTCAAATTTTTTAATCATGAGATTCTTATCATGCACACATACAAATCGCATGTGTATAATAACAGTACAGAGTCCAGTTTGTTTAAATACTATAGTAAAAAACAAATTCTAATCAGAGACAGCTTATTGATCCTACAGCTTTGAATGGAGACTACGATAACATTGCAATAAAAAAGAGAATTTGGAAGTAGCTTGAAAGGAGACTTACATGCACAAGAAAAAGTAATATCGAGCAATCTCAACTCAGTCTGTATGTCCACTGTGCTGTATAGGACTAATGGGCTGTATTACCCTAATCATTATTTTGCTGATTAATTTAAAAATTATATATATTACGTTATCCTCTTTCCTTCACTGATTTGTTAAACAAACAAGCAATCATGTTATCAGATATTCTTATTTTTTATGTAAAAAATGCAAATTGTAAAGCAATGTATGCATGTTTACCAAGTCCACTTGTTTTTAATACCATAATTCAAGAACAACCGATGTGAATAATCCTGTTGGATAATTTTTTCCTGCAAGGTGCGTTTCCTTTTTCCTTCAGCAACAGTACATAAACTCTTATTGCTACTGCAAAAAAACAAACACTGTAATTTGAATATGCCTGCTGAGTAAGTTCTGGATCATCAACTTATAATTGGTCCGGATTGATCCTTTCACTGGGTGACATTACCATTAACTGTACATACATGCAAATAGGATACAGACGAAAATGAAAGTTTCATTCTGCATTTGTACCCGTGGATCTTACATTACGACGAAAGAGGACGGATGCTTCAATCGTACTGCCACTGAAGTCCGGGGGGGGTTCAAGATGGGTTGTGCTATTATTCGTTAAGTGCCCACTCGTTTTCAAAGGACACAAGACGATTTGCTAATTTCAGTACTCCTGGATGCATCTTCCTCTTTCCTCCCTTTGATCCTGTTTGTGGGTTGATGCCCAGGAAGCACCTGAAAAAAAGGGAATTTGAGATAGATAGAGATAAAATAGTGTAAACGCCCTTCTGGCTCTCAACTGAATATATTTTTGCTACGGATGGTTAGGTAAACAGCAGAAATCACCAAAATTACCATGTCATCATTTTGTCTTGAAACATTTAGGTTTGTACAAAGGCAAGAACTTTCCTCATTATTAATGCTAGTTCCCACATTGACTCCAAATCCTACAAAGGGTGCCCCACATTTGGAAATAACTTTTTGTCCCATACCGAGACAATGTTATAGCTGTATTATCTCTTAACAGACCATAGAGCTGTTGGAAAAGCTGCAAAATTAAAATTTAGAATTGCTTTGGAGTTACTGCTAGGTTTCTTTTTAGTATCAGTTCTTTACAGACTCTTGTCCTTGTCTCTTGAATTCGAGTGCAAAATTGATGGCCTCGGACTCAACCCAAATCCCGAGTACAAAACCATTGAGAACGTGACATTTTCCATTAGACTCAGAACTGATGGTCTCAGACACAACACTACCTCTTACCTCTGAATAAACTCTGGTACCCCATACGCTTCTTTAGGATACTGCAAGTTGAATACATAGAAGGCAGCAAACCAAACTGCAAGAGCGCTGATGGGGTTCTCTACATGTGTTGTCACTATGCCCCCGACAGCAAGTGAAAACCTTGTGCTCTCCAGTGGATCTCCTTGTCACAAAATAAAACAAGAAAGCAAACACATACTAATAAAATTACTGCAGTTAAACAGAATGTCAATGACAATAAGCTTCAAAAGAAATCTGTTTGTAAAAGTTATTTTCTATGAATTTTAATGGTATTTGTCTTTTTAAATCTATTATTCATATTTTTATTTTCAATTATTCATTTTATTTGTTTCTCTCTTTTTGTTTGGGGGGGGGGGGGCCAGGAATTGAAGAGGAAGTAATTAACCATTGGTTATTTGTCCCAGAATTACATTTTCAGAATCCAAGAAATTTCAATCAGGAAATTACTGAAATCATTGGATTACCACTAAACAGAGCAATAATAAATATGATTGGATCACCAACAGTTTCCATTTTTCTATGAAAATTCATGAAACTTGAAGGAAAAATTTAGGTAATTTAAGTAATTTAGGTATTACAAAAATATGTTATTCAGGAGCTGTTGTGGCTCAGTGGGTAAGACCACAGACGCTCAGCCTTGAGGTCCCGGGTTCGAGTACACTGGCTGCAGCAGTAGTACCCTTAGGCAAGGCACATTATCCTATTCAGGAGAGTAAAAAATTATGTTGCTCAAAACAAATAAACATTTTTACCTTTGGAAATCAAGCATGGATGTCCAGGCAGCTGGTTCTTTGTTTGCTGTGGTTGCCCCAAATCCTGACATGGAAACAGACACAACACCCGAAACAGAAGTGTAACATAATAAATGTAATGTAATGTAGTGCAATGTCTTATATAATGATAAGAAAATACACACAAATGTACACGGAAGGCAAATCCTGCAATGGTTTTATACTGTCAGTAATCGAGTGTCTTGCAACAAAATGTGCATCAAAGAAGCCTGCCATGGGATTTCCCATGACAACATTTCTCACTGGCAGTGGTACATGTATAAACACATAATGCTTCCTGTATCTTGGAAAATCAAAATCAGCGGTATTTTGATAGGGTAAACTTTTTTGCTAGGTATGTTATTTCCTTTATTGCTGCAGTATACTGATAGCATGCCTAATAAGGTTATGATAATCATCATGAATATCAATATTTCAATCAACACTTGCATCGTTTTAATACATTGCAACTGGTCATGCAAGATTTATACTATAGAATAAGATTTTCAGAAGATTGTACCATTTATAATGGCAATTGGTCTCATTCTTGTGAAAAGTCTTTCTGGAAACACTACTCTAAAATTTTGTTCAAGTCAATTTCAATGACAATGGAAAATGAGTTTTCATTTTCATTTAAAATTCACATATAATTTGGAAACAATTATAGACACTAAAGTTGATTACCCAAACTCCTTAATAACAGACATCATAGGATTACCTGTTGGTAGATGTAGTGTTGTACTTCTTCGCCTACGTATGCTGACACCAGGTAGACCAACCCCATGACTTTCGAGGATTCACATCTCGTCATCAGGACAGCTTCATCCACTGAATTCAGTACTTGATGAATGCGCTTATCTTGCACGTTCCCAAAGGACCTAGATTGTCTGAAGAAGCGATACATCTTGGCAGATTTCTTTTCCAACCCTTCTGTGATTTTTTCTTTCGCATCCATACCTACAAGTTGTTTGAAGTGCAGAAGGAGAATCTTCTCATCGAACAGATACGGCCATTCTTCAACAACATCCAGCAGTGCACAATCAGGTTTGTTCAAAGAAATACGTTGCGAGGCATAGGTATTTGCCATCTTTGATTCAACTTCTCTTCTATCGACATGAGGTTCTGATTTATGAAGTTCCTTTAGTTCCTCTTTGATTGTCATTTGTGACTCCTCGGTCTCCCCCTCTGGTAGCGATAGTGGTTGCCAATTAAGACATCCATACGAATCTCGCTTTTGGTTTGAAACTGTTGAGCCAGCACTGTCAGCTTCAGCAGCATTGTCAGCTTTCCTCTTCAGTTCATGGCATCCATGTCTCGGACGTGACACATTGTCCACTCTGTTGAGAAACTGAGAGAGGAGACTATCGTATCCGCTTCCAAGTATCATACCATCAACTTCGTCTCTAAGGCTGTTTGGATATTTACGTACTGCTTCCTGAGCTAACGCACGTAGAACCTGGGTTCTTGGCAAGGGGAGGTTCAGGTTGTACAGGTCAGCTATAACTATGCGCACCATTTCTTTTCTAAGACTGGGTGATGGTCGACGACCGTGCTTGAGAGATGCCATTAGCTCTTCTGGCATCTTATGCCATGGGATGCAGCGTGCCTCACTTGGAGATTTTCCTTCGGCATTAGATTCTTCTGATGAGATTTTTGAGCTGCACCCTGGGATATCTAATGACGAAGTGGAAGAGTTATGATCATCTTTGCCACTGGAGTTAGGTGTGCTCTTTCCTGCATTAATCAAAAGAGAAGAGAAATAATATGTATGTCACAGATCTATTCCAAGAAAAGAAAATCACGAAAAAACTAGAAAAAAAAATCGACTCCGCGCAATCGAAAATATGCCTCTGCCTGCAACATAATCAGTACATTTCTGCATCCCTTTTTTCATCCCCAAAATGTTATGAACAGTGTATTCAGAAAATTCATCATCAAGTTATATTGTCCAAAGCTGTTTTTTTATTAATGTTTTGTTATTTTTATAAGAAAGCAATTTTATAGAGTCTGGTTTCACAAGTTATTTCTTTCTGTACTGTACTTGTGTCAACAAGAAGAAAAAGTTGTAAATAAGACATGCTTTGGCATTCTTTTCCATTGCATGCCCAGACTTGGCAAAAAGTATGCATTGGTACAAACCAATTACATCTAGTAAAAACATTTTGAAGGTACCTTTGTTCCATTCCTTCATCAACTTCCTCACTTGAACGAGCTTCAGCTTTTCCAAGTTGAAGTCCTTTTCATTGACGTACTGAAGGTCAGCAGGTGTACCTACTCCTATCTTAAGCAATGTTGTCACGATGTCCGATTTGGTTTTGGCCGAAACAGATGGCAAGGTTTGAGCCACATATTCCTCTAAAACTCCAAGATCAATGGTGTCATCACTTTCAGAACTAGAGCTCATTATTGAAGCTGTTAGGGTTGAAGAAAAGTAATATCATGGCCAGCAGCAAATGTGGTGAATAGCAGAAGATAATGTACATCTGTTAAGCTAACATATTGGATGTATGGAAGTCAAGCGGAATATGTATTATTTTCATCAGAAAATTTGTATAATGTGAATGCAGTTTTGTGTACAAACTGGATGAGGAACAAGTGTAAATAAGGTGGAGTGGTTTGTCACCTATACTTCAACAATCTTTTTTAAATACCGCATATTTCCATATATTCAAATTCAATATTTGGAAGTCAAGAGAAATCTTAATTACAGGTAAATAAAAAATGTAGACTTCATATGTTTAAGGTAGTTTGGTGCACAAAAGGGGGGAAAAGATGGAAAATCATGTAAGGTGTCTCATACATGTAGGCACTCCATACCTATTAACAGATAAATTTCATACACACGTATTATTAAACTGCAATGTGGCTTTTGCAAATTAGCACATTACTGTTGACACATTGGCTTGTTTTTTAGGGTGATCATTTCAGATCCCCTGATTCTGTATGCGGTGAGAGGAAAATAATCTGCGAGATCTGTGAATTCAATGCATACTACATTTGAGTTGCTGTCACTGTATACTCCATATAGGCCATATTTGTAATGGTATGTAGACTGGCACTGCCTTGCAACAAAATTGACAGTTTCTCCAGATACTAGAACCAGGAGTATGCATGCAAATGTCCATGATTTTGCATGCTTCACAACAACATACATGCCTTTCCTGTATCGTGTACCAAAAACAGTCACCTCATCTGATGCCTCACAATTTCGCTGAAGAATGGGCCTAGAATGCACAGCATTTTGAATATTGCTGGCATAGAGAGAAGGGTCAAACTGTGTCCCTCTATCAACCTTTACACTCTCTGGGAACAACTGCCCATCACAGAAATATGCCTGCATTAACTGATGTCTTTCTGTTAATGTTGCTGTAACATTTTTGAAGTTTGAAGAGTAACGTACACATCTTTTGAAAAAAACATGTTTACTCTCAAAGCGAAGGGTCCATACTCTTGTCAGAGGGCCAAACTTCAATATGAGCCAAGGATAATGGCTTAAGAAATGGTGCTTAGGCCTAAGCCTCTTATCTGGGAATAACCTTTGCCTGTCTTCAAGATATTCCTCTACAAGTACCTTGAGATAGGCTAGCTCAGAATGATCAATCATGGGTGACACAACAATCTCTACTATGCTCTTCAACTTCAGCATCAGCTCCCAAACTGGGTCTTCAGGATCACTGACAAATGAAAAGACAATCATTGGGAAAAAACGGAGAAAGTACCAGTTCTCAACTGCCTGTCCACCAACTTTCTCGCCTTTCCTAACTGAATGCATCACATCCTTTGAATCACTTGTAGAGAATGGGAACCTTTTCAATTCGTCATTCAACAAGTCAAATGTGAACCATCTGGAGTCAACAAAATACTGAAGAAACATTGCCAAATCATAGTCCAGTACACCTTCAAAAAGGTCATGAGCAAGGCATGGAGGTAAACCAGGACTTGCAACATGAAAATAAGACAGAGAATTGAAGCTTGAATCAAATTTGACCCCTGCATGTGAATTGGTCTGAGTTTCCTGTGCGATACGCACAGAGTGATCATATGATTCTGGTGATCTATACTCTCCTTCTACATAGGGAGGCTCTTCTCGAATTTGTGTCTTTGTGCGAAGACAGAATCTGCAATAGTTCTCAGCATTAAAGCTTTCACAAAAGCCTCCTATGAAATGAGCACCTAGGTTATCCCCTAAGATAGCCAATAATGAACCCCTCAAAAGGTTTCCATTGACTGATATGCCTTCCTGTTCTAACTTTTTTAGGTCTCCAACTAGCTTGGAAAATAATACTTCTTGTCCAAATTGTTTGATCGTCTTTTCTTTACACAACAGAACCAACTGCATTTGATCTACTTGTGATCTACACCGGGCATCAATGTTCCCAAGTGTATAGTACACTGCAAGTATTTTGTGCTTAGTTCTAGCTGAGCCAAGAGGATTTACAATCTCAAAGCTATCCTGATACAAAATTATTTGCAAAGCTTCTGGGTTTTCTTTGAAAAATGCACTTTGCTGATATATCTGTCCATCACAAATGTCACCAAGACCATTTTCTAACCTAGTGGAAACAAAATGTTTCTGCACAGATTTGTCCTGACAGATTACTTTCAACGTCTCAAGAATAGGCACATAGTGAAAGAAGTATGATTTGCCAGATGAATCTCTTCCCAGATTGATTTCAATGGGATGTACATACGAGAACTTCCTTTTGAAGTAATTTTTGCGTAAAAAAGTTGATCTCAGAACACCACACTGTGGAGATACAAACTTGTTTGAGTCCTCAAGAGGAGCTAAACTACAGCCTAGTTCTGCAACACCATCCAAAATATCTTTTGTCAGTTCTTCATTCAAAATATTTGCATCTTGTAGGGTTTTCTTAACATGATTTGCAGCACATTCTCGGCTTAGCTTGTATAAGCCATACATCTCTTCTACAATAGTTTGGATAGTTGATTCAGGAACAAGATACTTGGCAAGTAGCTTCAACAAAAATAATGCAATGTTCCTTGTGTATTCAGCTATGTTATCACCACTATCAGTATCGTCTTGAAAATCCTCACCATCATTGTGACTTTCTTCTGTTGGATCACTATCAACTTCGCTGAAATCAACATGAACATTGGGAGTAAGCTGATCTCCCTGTACAATTAATGCAGGCTTAACAGAATAAGCAGTGTAATCTCTGTGGTACCTTGACAAGTGTGAAGAAAATGATTTCTTATTGTTGAATTTCTTTTCACAATTTGAAAATGGGCAAAGAACAGACATCCCATCGACAATATGATTCCTCAAATGTGCAAGTAACTCCTGAATATCAGCACATTCACTCTGACAAAATTGCAAGCTACATTTGACAGAAATACTAGCATCTATGTATGGTTTGTGGCTTTGACCAGGCTTTGAATGATTACACTCATGCTTTCTTGACATATGTGTAAGTAGTCCTTTGTATGTAGCGCACGTTTTTAGGCATCCGGGCTGTGCACATGGAAAACGCACATTATGCTCATTTTTGTGAATTAGGCAGTGTTTTATGTATGCTTTTATATTTGCACAAAGTGAACCACAAATTTTGCACCTTCCTTGTTGCCTTCCATGACTACGTTGACTATCTAGATTGCTACTTACATGTACATGTACATGTATGTTACTGTTAGTTTCTTCTGCCATGATAGACTAGAACTTATTAAAGCCTGGTCTGGTAAGCTAATTAATGAGAATAATTCTACCCCAGTGACTTTCATTGATCACATACATGACATACCTTTCTAATCACTTTGGGTTTAAAGATGAATTGCTGTAGGAATCTGCCAGGCCTGCTGTTAACAACGTACAGAGAGACACCAAATACTGTTAAGAAGAAGAAGAAAAAAAAAGGGGGAGATGAACCTGTTGATAAAAAGGAACAAGTCATGTTCTTGCCACATGTTAATCGTCTGGGGGTGGCTGTCCTGGGGCTAGTTGTTCAGATACGTTCCTGGTAGCTATCCTAAACCACTCTCATTTGACAATTCTGCATATATGACTGCAATCTTGGGTATGAGTTTACCCTGGCTAAAAGACAAATCTCTCATACCGGATTGATAGTTAGTTTGCACTATGGGGTGTTTATAAAAGACACAAATGTTTACAATACAAATGGTTGCCATGAATTTAGCACTAGAAAGGACTCTAGACATGAATAAAACATTGTCACCATTTTCTTTTGATAACTTATTCTGAAAAAGCAAAAACAAATAAATTTGTATACAAAAATAAATTCAGATTTTTTTTTTTTAATAAATGCATCACACAACATGATGCGAACTGATTAGAAAATTAGTTATCTACTGATCTGATATTTGATGCATTAGGAAAATCAAAGACATTAGTATACACTTTCTGACAGGTTTGAAATTTGAAAAATGGCGCAGACGATTTTCTCCGTTATTAAGTTATGCTCGCAAAATATTTTGATATTTTCATCAGGGGCTGAAGCCGGCACCCTCTTCAATAACAGCTCCCAAGCCTTTGGGATCGACCCCAAAATTTCCTGATTACCATTCTGCCGCTCTTTGGAGGGGGCGGGCAGGCCTTTTCAGAAGTGTTTTGACACTAACCATTTCAGGCACTACGGCGTAACATTATAAACAAGCATGCTTAGAATTTTTGAAAATAAGCTGAATTCCCACTCAGTTTTGCACAACCTCAAAATTAGAATACGGTCTGTCACCCCCATTTCAGTTTTTCCCTTATTCGTCGTTACTGTCACTTACTACTTAGTGCCATTTCCTTGTCGTTCTCCCTTTCTCACCCTGCTTCTCTCTTCTAATTCTTTTCTCTTTCTCTTCTTTCTTTTCTCTTCTCCTTTTCTTCTCTTCCTCTTATTTTCCTTCTCTTTTGTTTTGTTGGCGCCTGCGCGTACCAATAGGGGGGCCGCGGCTGTGATCGCCCCGGATCCGCTACGGAAGTCCTTATAATGTGCAGCGGTTTGCTGTGAAACTTGTGTGAAAGTGTAGACTCTATAGACTTCTAAGTTCTAGCAATATCTAGGGGTCTAGATCTACTAATTTCTTTGTTTTAGGAAAAATCACCCAAAAAAAAAAAAAAATTGACACGAAACACAGGTAAGATCACGACTTTCAAATCATGACCATTACTGCAACAATTTTTAAAGATTTAGTTGATTTTTGGTATGTTATAGTAGGGTATCTCCACGCCGGAGTCACGCGGGAGAAAGTATGGTCACAACAAGCGCCTAGCTGAACTTCCAAGTCTAAGTTCGATCCAGGCAGTACTCTTACTCTTACTCTTAGTTATAGACTCGTTTTAACACTCAGTAACATACCGGTACTTGATGAATTTCTATCTAAAATAATCTACACCTTCAACTTTATCAGAGTTCAACACACTACATCAGCCATAAACAGAAAATCTGCACAATAAAATTGATTTTTCTTACCTAACTTTTGTAGCCCTTGATGATGTCCGACTGGTACTCGAGAGCTATGCATGGCTTGCGCTGCATGCATATGCATTGCGCAATGCACTGCACTATAGCGCTAGCACGTCTAGTCTGCGTGCACTGAATATCGAGCAGTTACTGGTAGTTAGGGCACGCGTTTTGGCGGGAATGGCCAAGCTATTACAGCCTAACTTTTCTCAAATTACTGAAAGGGTGTATTTTAACGGCATAGGCTTATAATTAATGCTTTTGTTAAATTCCAATAATATGTCGTATAAACTTTAACAGACACTGTAACTTTTTCACAGATCTGGGATGTAAAAATGAGAAACCAGTTCAAAACTTAATAGTCATCCTAATTACAGGAACTTTTCTGATCCAAACAAGTGACCAAAATGGTGTATTTTAAAGGCATAGCTAGCCTAATGTAGGACTATTGTTTTTTGTTAATTACAAGAATCTTTCGTATTTTTAACAGACATTGTGACTTTTTCACAGACTTGGTTTGTAAAAACGAAAAACCAGTTCAAAACTTGTCATCTTACAGGAACTTTTCTCAAATAACTGAAAGGGTGTATTTTAACGGCATATACTGCTTTTGTTAAATTTCAATATGTCGTATTTTAACAGACATTGTGATTTTTTCACAGACTTGGGTTGTAAAAACGAAAAACCAGTTCAAAACTTGTCATCTTACAGGAATTTTTCTCAAATTACTGAAGGGGTGTATTTTAACGGCATATATTGCTTTTGTTGAATTTCAATGATATGTCGTATTTTAACAGATTTTGTGTTTTTTCACAGACTTGGGTTGTAAAAACGAAAAACCAGTTAAAAACTTGTCATCTCACAGGAACTTTTCTCAAATAACTGAAAGGATGTATTTTTACGGCCTATAAGCCTACTGTTTTTGTTAAATTACAAGAATACGGTCGTATTTTAACATACATTATGACTTTTAAACAGACCCGGGTTGTAAAAACGAAAAACCAGTTTAAAACTTGTCATCTTACAGGAAATTTTCTGAAATGACTAAAAGGGTGTATTTTTACGGCCTATACTGTTTTTGTTGAATTACAAGAATCTGTCCTGTTTTAACAGACATTGTGACTTTTTAACAGACTTGGGATGTAAAAATGAAAAACCGGTTAAAAAATTGTCATCTTACAGGAACTTTTCTGAAATTACTAAAAGGCTGTATTTTAACGGCATATATACTGTTCTTGTTAAATTACAAGAATCTGTCATGTTTTAACAGAAACTGTGACTTTTTAACAGATTCAGGATGTAATAATGAAAAACGGGTTAAAAAATTGTCATCTTACAGGAAATTTTCTGAAATGACTAAAAGGGTGTATTTTTACGGCCTATACTGTTTTTGTTGAATTACAAGAATCTGCCGTATTTTAACAGACGTTGTGACTTTTTCACAGACCTGGGATGTAAAAACGAAAAACCAGTTCCAAAATTGTCATCTTACAGGAACTTTTCTCAAATTACTAAACTTGCAGTATTTTAACGGCATAATTGCATTTGTTAACTCCGAGAAACTGTGGTAGTTTAACAGATATTGTGTATTCTTACAGACTTGGGTAGTAAAAAGAAGGAAACTGTTAACTTACAGAAATAATTTTGTTAAATAGAAGAAAATTCAATTTATTACAGGAAAATCTATGTAAATTAAAACGGAACAATGTAAACGATTTGTCATTAATAGGATAACTTGTTAAAATATGAGAAAATGTTTTTTTAACAGTATTTTATGTAGGGCGATTGTAAATATATGCTGATTTCCTGTAAATCAACAAACTTGCTGTTGTTTTACAGGAAAAGGACAGTAAACTTTAAATAACGGCAATAAGTTGTAATTTTAAGGGCCAAAAAACCTGTAGTTTTACTGCTATTTTTTACAGTGTACATTAATATTGCTTGCCAACGTATTCGCCCAGGAGATGCTCAAGGCGCCTTTAAAGTACTACTATCACCCTGGTTGAGGCCATGTCCTTAGTCGCTGAAAGTATGCAACGAATTACTTCCTATACCAGGCACCCATTAACTTCAACTGGTTTGAAAGTGACAATATAGTGCCGCGACTGGAACTCGAACCGCTGACCATTTGATCTGCATGTATAGTCTTGCAACGTAATGAAAAGTCAGGTTCATGGTAGATCAAGTCACAACTGGTTGGAATAGTTAAATACAGATTAAGAAGGAGCAGTGTATAACTACAGGAGTGGGGGCACCCCTCCCCCTACCATCGAATGCTCACCCCCGTGCACAACAAAGGGGAAAAAGTAGAAAACATGCAAGACATAAGGAGAGAGAAAGAAAGTCAGAAGGGGAAAGGGAACGTGAAACAAAGCTGATGCTATAGGATACCCTTCCACATCATGCCTCTCCCCTCCTCATTATAGGCGGCCTGATAATTGCACTTTATCGCTCCTCATGGATTCACGCTACGCCACAGAGGAGCGGGAAAGTGCCCTAAGCCCCCCCCTAAGCCCCCTCCTCGGCAAATCTTTCATTAGCCTGTAAAGCAATAACCGCATCCGACATTTAAACGCCCCTGCTCAGGCAGCTGTGAGATTGTAGAGCGGTGAAAAACTTTCATGACGGAAAAGGGGCAAAAGGCGAAATATTACTTTTCCCCACGTTTATGCAAAACGAGGGTAATTACTTGTATGAAGAGTATATGTTGATCTATGATGCACTAACCAGAATTTTCCGGGGGCGGCTTCCCGCCAATTTTTTTTTCAAAACTGAAATAGCTACGGTAATGCACACACTGATCGTCTACATATTAAAATTATAGATAGATCATATTAATGAACGACGTTCTACGCTGTGTGTGCATGTATATGTGAATGATAAAGATGTTGGCCATCCGGGAGAGATGAATTTGACCCCACTGAATGATTAAACTGCCCATGTTCTTTAACACTGCACAGAGCCTTTTATATAGAACATAATTCATCGCCATAGTTGCAGAGGCCAAAAAAGTTTTGTATTTAACGTTAATCCCACGGGCAAAGTATGATTTCCAAGGTACACATGTATGATATTAAAGGATTAATGGAGTTGAATGTTATCATGCATGAGCGACTTTTATCACGTCTGTTACCTGTGCAAATCGAGTCGGTCTGAAATATGCTTTGGTTTTGAAGACCCCCTCCTCCCCACCCCCCGCCTTCCTACCAGAAAAATGATGCCCTTCATCAAGGTGTGATAAGCTGGTCACGGTCAAGGAAAGCAGGATTAATCATCATCAAATCGGTGCTTACTGGACTGGACTGGACTGGACTGGATTAGAGGGGAACGAACAGGTATTGGCCTGGTGCCATTGTCAAGTCTAGCAGGATTCCTGTCAAGAACGTGATCAAATTAATCATTGTTTTTCTTACGAAATGATATACCTCTGTCATCTATACAGACGGTATATAGGAAGTAAACAATGAATGCATCATAGCTATGAGAAATATTTTTTAAAGATGAAGGGAAAGAGAAAGAGAGGGAGAGAGAGAGAGAGAGAGAGAGAGAGAGAGAGAGAGAGAGAGAGAGAGAGAGAGAGATTTAAAGAAGAAAGTAAGTCTATCATGAAAGCTGTTAAGTATTTCATCAAATTAATCATGGTTTTTCTTACGATGTACCCCTGTCAACTGCAAAAGTACACAATGAACATAGCGGCGATGTCAGAAGAGAGACACAGAGAGAAAGAGAGAGAGAGAGAGAGATCGAGAGAGAAGAAGAAAAAAACCTTGTCATCGTAAAAATTAGTTAACAAATAACGTAATATGTATTTATTATGATATGCTGTTCATAAGTATTTCTAAATAAACTAAATGATAATATGCTCATCCTAACCAAATTGTCGTTATTTGATTTGGTTGTCCTCCACAAGATCTGCATATAGAGCAGACCCGAATTATATTAATCAAAACCATGGTCATCCTCTTTTCTTCTCATGCGTCATTACTTCTGAGTGTACCTATTCACTTTTAAAGAGAAGGTGGAGTTTTTGGAAAGGTTTTAAATAATTTCTGAGCTTTTTCATGCTTTTTGTGTTAGTGTGGAAGCATATCTTAGAAGAAAAACAGTTTCTTGAAAAGGATGTCTTTTAAAATGCCCTCAAATTCAAAATATGACGAGCTAAAGTGTATATGGACCCCACTTTCATGCCATATTGCCACATGATTATGTAGTCCCATATACACATTTCTGTGTACATTGCATGTGACTTTTAGCAAGACTGGGCCAATTTCTTATCATTGTGATGATGATTCCAAAACCTCAAAGTATACACCAATACTTGTGTGCCACATACTCAACCTTTTCCAATCGCCTCCAGTCAGTTTCTTTCACAATGCAATCGCATGATCAGGGGCCCGTTTCATAAAACTTGTTATCTTTAACAACTGCTAAATTCCTATGACAAATTTGCTCTCAACCAATCAGATGCCATGATTTCAGTAGCTTATAACAGTAGCTTGTAACTTGGTATTGATATCAAGTTTTATGAAACAGGGCCCAGAAGTCAACTTTATCTTTAACCTGTTTTGGCGCAAAGAAATGTTTCGGCCTCTTCTCGCAAAAAAAAATATGGAACAATGTGAGTGGTTGTAATGGTAAAAGAATGTGAAACTTCGAGGCTTATTACTGTGGTTAACCTCTAAGATGCAGGAAATTGCCGTCGTGATTCGTTCTGCCTTGAATGTTAGGAAAAAAATGAGGGCAAAGTGAAATAAACAGAGTGAAGGAAATTATTGTCTAAAAGCAAAAGACGAAACCGATTACTAGTTACTTTGGAATTTCATCCGTGATTTTATTGAAATATAGGTATTTATTATGGGTATGTGAGATAGCATGGCATGAGTAGCGAAGAGACAGAATGAGGTTGAAAAGAGAAAAATGTTATTCAACACTCTCTAAGCGTTGCCCTGTATGATATTCAGAGGCGACGCTAGACTCTGAAAGATATGGGGCGTCGTACCAAATTTGTTCACAACGTGCCTAAAGGTTTTCCCTCAAAATTGTCACTATTAGTTTTTATTACATTTACCAACAATGCTTGAAAAATAAAAATGTGCCAACAACTAGAGGTTTGCCGACAGAACTCTGTAAGGGGCGGGGTGGTCAGGGTTCCCACTCTTCAACCCAAACCCACTAGCGATCCCCCACTGGTAAATTTCACACAAAAACATAAACGTGATGACTCACTATAAAGTGTCATCCAAAATCATTCGGTTTCAAATACTCTAGCTCTTATGTATTAATGCGGACAATGCCATTGCGTCTGTTCTAATCTTTTCAGTTTCAACGCAGACAGTTTCATCTTTTATCCCCAGGGGACCTTTCTTTTGCCACGAAGGCAGTGGACTTTCATTGTGTGTGTGTTT
This sequence comes from Mesocentrotus franciscanus, assembly GCA_037976565.1. Lineage (NCBI taxonomy): Eukaryota > Metazoa > Echinodermata > Echinoidea > Camarodonta > Strongylocentrotidae > Mesocentrotus > Mesocentrotus franciscanus. The sequence goes on from CP137685.1 coordinate 5,110,243, forward strand.
GTTTGTTTGTATTTATTCTCTACAATTTGAACAGTTTATTTTTTAATTTACACCTAATCATTATTTTGATTCTACAGGCAAATGACAGATACAAAAGCGAGGTTTCACCCCCCCCCCCTTACACCATGCATTGTCCTCGTGCCAAGTCTATTGGCGCGAGTACTGGGTTTATGTTGTAGAATTGGTTTCCAATCCAGCCAATTATTCCTAAATCTAGGATTTGGAATCCTGGATCATTGTTTTAAAGGATGAGGTGAATGTTTTGACAGGGTAAGTCAGGAGGTGTTAATGTATAGCCGTGCCCAGTATGGTTAATGACTCATTATGACGAGGGGGTATAAACTGAGAACTGTCAGAATTTCGTTTGACACCGACACTGACACATTTCTCATCTTGTATATAACCCTCGGGCTAAAACAACCTTTATTGCGATCATACAACCATTAATATCACTTTCAAGAATTTGATAATTGGTTGACAAATTGAAGAATGTGTTCCAGCTTCTTCTTCTTTTTTTGTCATACAGGTTGGCGTTCCTTCAACTTTACAACGTATTTGAGTTCCGTTTTTAAAGTAGCATTATCTAAATAGATTATGAACTATCAAAACTTAATTATCAACTACACAACAGAATGATAACAGGCTACGGTATACGATTAAATTGATTTTCCTCTTGCCATTACTGCTGATCAATTATGAGAAGTAATCTCCAAGTAGAATAAATGAATAAAGTACCTGGGGCGTTTCACAAAGACTAAATAGACTTTAAGTTGAACTAAACTATGGCAGGCCATTCATGCCACTGGTTGCTCTCACCATTGGTCTCTCAATTATGATCTTTAGATAATATTTTTTCCTTCAATGACGAATTATCAAAAACTGTAAATTCTGTAGATTTGTGACCATGATTTGTACGTCTCTTGAGAGACCAATGCCAGTAAATGGTGAGAGCAAACAATGGCATGAATAGCCTGCCATAGTTAAGTCCAACTTAAAGTCGATCTTAGTCTTTGTGAAACACCACCCAGGACCCATTTTGAAACTCCTCACAAAGAATGCATCAATCACCTCACAATGTTTCGGTTTTCATTCTCTCAGGGATTAGCTGCATGTACAAATGCCTAACATGGTTGTCACATTCATAGATATCATCTAAATTTTGAAATAAATAGAAAGTATTTTTTCTAGGCCTATAATGGCATTTTTATTCCTTTATGCATTTCCTTGCGGGTTGCTTGTTTCTCTTGTTATTGTCGTAACTTTCAAATGCTTTTGATTAATCAAGGAATATTCATTTTAATAGCTTCAATCATATAGCTGCACTTGGCAGATGTACAATCATGTATTGTATTGAGAACAGAAATACACATTTCCAAGTAAATTCCGGGTACGGTACCTGTTACAATTCTCAAAGTCATCCTAAGCCTAGAATATCAAAGGCCTTTTTTCGAAATTCTAAGTGCCCTATATGACAAAAACAATAATCATACTACATGCACTCTTTGACAAACATCAACAATTTTGAACAACCGCTCTCATTTCCTCATAATTATGGCATACTCATTTACCCATTTTTCTTTTTCTTGATGATTTAAGTATGAAACCACATTTACACACCCCTGACGAATGTGTAAAAAAATCACACATCTGCCACGATCATTGCTCAACAACATTTCAAAACGAAATTGGGGACAGTTGTTGATTTTTTGTTGTTGTGTAAACCAGTCAATGCTCCACTTTTCAGAACCAACTGTCAATAAATCTGGCAATTTGATTAGATTGTCACCTAAGCTCCGGGGATCGAAGGGTCGAATAACGGGGCGACTTTTTTCCCCTTCTTCTTCTTGTTCATTTCCAGACCACTCAATCAAATAATATTCATTTTTTTCACCCATGTGATGAAAAGATCTTCAAGTTTTGTTTTAAATCGTCCTTTTAGAGAAGACAGGTTCCATCATTATAAAATAAAAATCATGTGATCATATCTGTTGTTTTAAAAGAAACATTACCAAATGATCTTACAAAAAGACTCAGATCTGGCTTTGAAATCTGACTAGTGTCAGAAGACTCTCGTCTTTGAAGAGCTCCCAATTCATTGCGCATGCGTCTGTTGAGAGCCAGAAGGACGTTAACTCTGTGTTGAACGATATGAGCTAAAGGCCCGGTCCCACTGCACTTACGGATGCAAAGAGGATGTAAAACGTAAAAAAAATCTTGCCATCCGTTGGAAAACGCTATGCATCCGTTGTGTACCCATTGCATACGTGTTTCATACGCTCTATCCATCGAGCATCCGTCCACTGTGATTTCATCCGCGCAAAAAGTTTTGAGCTGCACAAAACTTTTAGAACGGATGAACTTTCCGCCGTGTACGATGTAAATCCGCGACAAATGCGAGCAACAAACGTTATCATCCGTTAAACGTACGCTGTATCCTCTCTGCATCCTCTGGGCATCCTCGCAACTCACATCCGCTGCAGCGGAAAACGGAAAGAGGGAGGAAAGGTAAGGTACATGGAACGTTTATACATCGTTAGTAGCACGGAAATAGAAAGGATGTAAGCGTATGCATCTCGTATATAAAGTATTCAAAACGGACAAAGCGTTTGTATCTGGGATGTCTGGAGTATGTCTGGAGTATGTCTAGAGTATGTAGAAGGACACCTAGCGGACAACCGATATTTTGTATGAAAAGGGGGAGAAAATCATCTGGATCTCAGTATGAGTCGAGCAGCCGTGGTGTACAGACCTCATCACCCTTGGTCTTGGTCTTCAACATCATCAATTGTTCTCCACCATGGATAACTGCACTCATTCAACAGCAGAACCACAACCTGTTCAGACTGTATCAAGTTTTAGACAGAAGGAGAAGAAGGAGACGTCCAAGAGCTGTGTGGGTCCGAGGATGGATCCTGAGAAGAATGGAGTTTGGACTGTATGACCAGTTGATGGTGGAGCTGAGGAATGAAGACCCTCACCAAGCTGACCCGTTGCCTGAAGCATCGATGTAGATGAACTTGTAGTCAGCATCACGTAGGTGATGAAGGGCTTCGGGTCGAGGATGCTCTGTCCAAGTCGACCAGCTGAGAGAGAAGTTCTGTGCTCTTCTCCATTGTGTCCCTGATCTCCAACAGCACACTGTCGTCCTGGCCCTCCAGTCTGCCCCTCTGCCTGCGTCCTCTGGATCTGGTGGTGGAGGTGGGGTGGGTTGGCCTCTGGTGGCTGCCGCTTGTTCCTCCATTTGTGACAGCAGGGCGTCATCGTCCACGGATCCTCCAAGTTCGGCACCATATGGGGAGTGCAGCTGTCGAGGGCTCCTGGCTTGAAGATGCCTGGCTGTCTGTGGGCTGTCTGAGGGAGAGGGGTCTCAGAGGGCTGCTCCTCGGTGGCGGATCTCACCATCCAGGAAACTGCACTTGGCCATGACGTACTTCTCCCGGTCAGTGAGCTTGACGGCGGCCTGCCCGGATTTCTTGAGGTGTAGCTTCCCATACCAGGAGTGCATGTGCTTTCACCATCCAAGGAGTACTTCTACTTATGCAGTGTACCCAGGCTCTCTGCCTTGTCTCTCCAAGCTGCCTGCTTGTTCTTGGTGTCCTGATACAGTCTGTGGCCCTTTCTCCAGAGGTACTCGTTTTCCCTCAGCCATTCCAGCACATCGTCCTCATGCTCCTCGGAAACGGTGTACTGTTTCCTCTCTCCCTTCTTCTTCCCTTGCCTCTTCATACCTCTGGCTGGAGCTTGTTCAGGGCCTTCAGGGGCTTCAGCAGGGCCTTCATGGGCTTGAACATCAGGGCGTCAGGGGCTTGAACATCAGGGTCTTCAGCATCAGGGCTTTGAGGGCCTTGGGGCTGGTCCACCACAGCAGCAGCAGCTTCACCATCAGAGTCAGTGTCAGGGGTGGGGTGCTGGTTCTGGCCTTCTTCACTTTGCCAGGGCTTGAACGAATAGGCACCGACTTCCTTTTCTTGCCTGACTGACGCACCATGGTGTTGATACAAGAGGTAGTAGAGATGTATCAATGTAGCCTTCTTCAATAAGATGTATCGATGTAGACGCCAGCACGTCTTTCCGCTTTATGCTGAATGCGTGTGTGTGATTGGGTTTTTACAGACGTGTATCAATCAGATATGATTATTTACGTCTGGGGACCGACCTTTAACGTCACCATCCGAAAGACGTGACTCAGTTTCGAACCTGCGTCCTCGGCTGAATCAGTTTGTAACTTCCACTGTTAGCTGGATAACAGGCGCACGCCACAACGCCTGCGTGCGTGCTGCATCCCTTTATATCCACGGAGCGGACGCAATTCATACCCCCCGCATGCGCAGTGAACGGTTTGCATCCGATATACATCCGCTCGGCATCCCCTTTGTTTCCGTTAGGCATACGTGATGCATCCGCTTTATCAGATATGCATCCGCTCTTTCCGCTATGCGTCCACTTCGCAATTATCCCCGGTAACCCCTTCAGAGCTGTCATCCACTTCCATCCGCTTTCATCCGCTAGGCTTCCGATGAACATCCGTTTAACATCCCCGCTACATACTACCCACGTCCGTTCTTTTCCGTTTTGTTTTCGCCAATTTTCGCCAATTTTGTCCATTTCTGGAGCGGATGAAAACGGATGGAGCCACCCCCGAAATTTTGCTCGTCCGCTGTGTCCTTTATGCATACGTTTTGTGTCCATCGGCCAGTGGGACCGGGCCTTAACGTCCTTCCGACTCTCACCAAACGATGTGACGTCATCCTTATTATAAGAAGTGGTATGACCAATATGTCAATATGTCAAATTTTTTTTTCGTCATGATGTCAGTGTCATGGCTAGTCCGGGGCCCCGATTTTTCAGTAGATAGGTTCAAAATTATTTATTTTGACGAATGTGCTCGAAATGAGTTCTTTTGGCGAATGAGTTCAAAATTATTTCTTTTGACGATTGAGTTCAAAATGATTTCTTTTGAAGAATGAGTTCAAAATTAATTCTTTTGACGAATGAGTTCAAAATGAGTTCTTTTGACGAATGAGTTGAAAATGAGTTCTTTTGACGAATGAGTTCCAAATGATTTCTTTTAGCGAATGAGTTCAAAAGAATTATTTTAGCGAATGAGTTCAAAATGAGTTCTTTTGGCGAATGAGTTCAAAATGAGTTCTTTTGTCGAAAGTAATATACGACAGCCCCCTCAATAACCCTACCACATGGTGTTAACGAAAGCCTTCGATTATTGTGAAGAGTCCAAAATCGCGTGGAAATAAATTATATACACTTTCCAAGTCTCGCATTGTTTCCCAAGAAGGTGCTTGCTATGTGTATGAATCATGCCCCATGCAGGAAAATGCAGCGGATGCTAAAATCAAATATCAATATTCTACATGTCTCGCACAATTGATATTCATCGCTGTCTTCATAATATACGGAGCATGCCTATTTACCCCCCATTACAAAAAAAATCGGAAAGTTTGAAAGACCCATCCAACTCATCCGAAATAATCTGGGAGATTGAGGTGATAATTGGAGAGGATCGAAGTTGTCGTCAAGATAATGTTGTTACCATGGTAACCAGAAAGTGGAGACAAGGAGGAGGAAATGGCGGGAAACCATTAATTCCGGCAATTCAAGCTTTTTCTTGACAGATTGATTGGTAATATGTCTAATCTATTGTTATACCGTCTTCATTATGGTTCCATTTCTCATCCTTCCTCCTCTCTGAGTACCTGACAGTATCGCTTTACCTCAAACTCTGATTAAACGGGTTTTTTTCGTAAAATATTACTTCTAATAATTTTCTTAATCATTATAATACAAATGCAAACTACGAAATTAAATAATCACGATATTAATATTTTGCAGTATCAAATATTTCCTCTTTAAATTGATGATTCGTGTTTGGCAGTGGTCTATAATACCCTTGGCAGAATAATGTATGAATACATTAATTAACTGTCACGTTATGAATTCAGAGAATGTTGGCTTTTTGAAAGATGAAGCACAAAACCTTCCCAATCATTTCTGAGTAATCAACGTTACCGTCATGACTTTTATCGACTTTCTTTTGATGTTCGAGGTTTCAATAGGCAAAACAAATATTTTTACATTTTTACATATTAAGTAAATGTATCAAATGATGTTATGACCCTGCAATGTTGCCATCAAAGAGTGTTGCATTCGAAAGAGTGTTATATTTCAACTGAATACACTAAAACTCTAAAATGACTAAACACTGAACCATACATGCAAATTATTTTTTTTTAAAGACTTTGGAAAAACTATGTATCGAATTGGAAATGCGTACTAAACCAACAAGGTTTTTTAAACTTTAGACCAGTTTACTTAGCATAGAATAATACACATCTATCATCACCTCCCCGGCCCACACACCTGTGTCGTTCTGATCACTGTAATTCTAGCATCCTCTCATTTTCTTTTAAAAATCTAGAAATAAATCTATCCACCTGGGTGAAAACACAAGGCCTCAGGATCACATTACAAGGAAATTTAGTCATTGGCGCGAAAAGACGCACCTCAATCATGTGACATTACAAGACATTGTTCTTTTAATAATTCATAAAATTATGAAGGATATATTTGGCATGGCTTTATTATTTAGAGCCCCCGCTTCACCCCTACCAAGCACCCATTCGTGGTGATAAAAATGGCAACAGTATTAATGTTCCAGGTCTTGTTTTCTTCGTTACGGTGAGTCCATTTTTAGGGTGATGAACGAGGAGGCCTTTTAAATCTTAGTTATCATGACAGTATAATGAGTCCAAGGGGGTGTTTCACAAAGATCCTAAGTTGAACTTATCTCTAAGTTAGACTTAACAATTATGGAAAGCCGTTACCATCTTTGAAAATATTTTATAAAAGTTATTTTAAATGGCATAAAATGTTGATTCAAATCATTCATATTTTCTACTATCAAGGAGATTTCACGTTCTTGATGTGGAATTTATAAAAGTCTAAAATAGTTGAATTTTTGCTTTTGAATATATTTTATTTTAAGGCTACAAATGGCTCTTCTTAATGTTTAAGTCCAACTTAGAGTTAAGTTCGACTTAGGATCTTTGTGAAACACCCCCAGGACCATTAATCAGTCACTTTGGTCTTAATGACTAACTAATGACAGCAATATCCTTTGGCAAGACATTAATCTTTGTTTGACTCTCTTAACCCTGGTTTAGTGAATGGGTATCTGATAGGAAGTAATTCCTTGAATGTTTTTAGCGCCCTCGGGCAACTTGGCTCAAGCATTTACAAAAATTGTTACAAAACTTGAAAGATCGCTTAATTTGATTGATTATAATTCGGTCTGTTACATTCTGAATATTTTAACCCAATGTGCCCAACGTCAAACATAGTATCTCGATTCGAAATTCCGCTAAAAGAATCCGCGGACAAATCTGCAAAATGCTCCGTCATCGGTCGAGCGTAACCCGACACCACCTCGGCTATCCGCGACACACAACCAATTTGGACTGGAAATGCGTTCTAGAACGCGGGATTTATACATTAATCCGAATAAATCTCTCTATCATAAGAAATGTGTTAGAATCGAGACGGTTACTGCGGACAAGTGGATCTGTAGGGATTTACTACAGACATACTTCCATTGCCAATTTGATTTGGGGTAATCTTTGAAGATACATGACGATTCCCTTTTTTGTCCGAAAAAGATCATTCGTAATTGTCAACCGCGTCCTGTTAAAAGGATGTAAAAATAATTGTTAAACCTGGAATATCTTACATTGCATGTGATATGCCTATTTTGGGATGGATATTTTCGATTTAGATTGCATTGTTTTTAATCATATATACATCATTTACTTTCAATCTAAAAATAACTTTTCATGAAATTCAAATTAATCAAAGCCTCAAAAGAATGTGCTGCTTTCACTAAACTGATTTATATGCATGAAAACTTTTCTTTATCCGTATTGTGCTCGACATTTTTCAGCACATAATGTTGATAACAAGTTTCTACATTAAAATATCATTAAATTTATTAGAACTAATCATACTGTGTTAATGAATACTGCAATTAAATACCGAACTGAGTTATAATCATAAGAATAGAAATACTGAAGTACGATATTTATATAGAAGCATATTTGTCATTATTGTGCAAGAATATTGTGCTGTCGAATACAAAGGAGGTCAGCTCTAGGTCAAGTTCAAACTACCGGTTGGGAAGTGTTAATTTTGATCTAATCTTCAACCATTTGAAGAACCAATTAGGTTTGTAAGACAGCAAACCAACTTATGTTTCTAGTAATTGCCGCGTAATGATTGCTGTAGGCGAGCCAAACCCTCGCTTACCGACCTTCCCATATCCGCCCGAATGCCTGGGCGATAAACTCGCACTATATGTGCTGCACCTTGTTTATTTTCTACCTCTCTCTCTCTCTCTCTCTCTGTCTTTCTGTCTCTCTTTCTCTCTCTATCTCTCTCTCCCTCTGCCTCTGCATACAATTAGAAAAGCTATTAGACAATGTGTTGACATAACCGATGGTTATAGGATAATTAAATTATCTTAAAAAGCACAACACAATACTATGCAGTCTCTAAAACACCACATTCCGAATTATCAATGTTTACGGGAAATATGTTCTCCAAATGTCCAACGTATAGAAGATGGGTAAAGGAGCACTATAAACTACTTTAATATTCGTAAGTAAAAAATATTCCGTCTGCAAAAGAAAGAATGTGTTGTTGTTGTGTTTGTTTTGTTTCTTTTTACATGCACGTAAGCATAAAGGGCCTTATTCATATATAGTCCTGCAGGCATCGATGTGTCGAGCTTTAAAAAAAGAGAAATTGTTTATTCCACATACAGTGGTCATAACTCATATCACATAGCCACCCCTCTCTGTAATGTCTACCAAGTAGTTTTAAAGCCAAAACCAAAACTTGGCAAAATGTTCATTGTTGGAATAATCATCATTTGAGAGCCAGATTAGGCACAGGTCTTCCACGGAAGGTTACTGTTATTATCTTGTTACAAAGAAAACCGAAGAAAATATTCGGCTTAAACCTCCTTTTGAATGGCTTGTTTACCAGTGAGGCTCTACTTAACTTAGAACCGCTAATGAGTTTAAAATCCTTGAATTCAGAACAAACCTTATTCTTATGTCGATCTCCCTTTCGATGCCCCGAAGGACACGGAGAAGGCTCTTTTACAGTCAAACAAAGTTTTATACTCCATAAAATAACAACGAGCCAATTTCTTTGTTTATTTTGCAAAGTCACATTAGTTTTTAACATCATACATTTGTTATTTCCTTTACAAACAGTGTAAAAAGGGAAAGCGCATTTTGACAGCGATTAGAGGCCTACAACATTGGAGAATAGTTATGTGAAGATCTTTGTATGAATTCTGCAAAATCATTTGATGTCTTCAGCAGATGTTTTATTGTATTCAATCGTTGAATATGATAAAGTCCATGACTTCACAACTTATTTCAAGGATTGTGTGAACAATGGGATATCCGAATGCCATTGATAACAAGAAATGATTGAATACTGTCTAGATTTAAGTGTTTGTAGGGATGATGATGACGACAAATATGTCGGTTAAGTTTAGGATGCAGTCCTTCTTTAACATCGAAATATCAGTGGTCTCATTCTTTACTTCATATTTACGACGCTGTGTGTCATAAGACTTGTCTGCGTTTTTCTTTTCTCCAGCGATTATAATTATAGTTTTATTTCCACAAGGAAACCTTGTACTGTGTAAGTATCAATGTTGCTCTTCCTGAGTGCCCTGCAATTATTATTACCCCATCATTGCCAGGTACCCACTTAATACACCTGGGTCGAGGGGACAAATGTGGGTAAGAAACCTTGTCCAATGACGTACGCACCGAGCAAGGATCGAAACCAGGAACTCACGCAGAGTCAAAGAGCCTCACCAACATTCATTGTACCACTGTTAGGCTTATTCCACAATTTTGTAGGGACAAATTATGTCATATGTCATAATCGTCGGAAAATATTACCGGCCCCAACATACGAGACATGTCCTCGTTTGGGGGGCTTTTTTCCAATCTATACCAGATCATGTGTCACACTGAGCAATCTAATGCGATCACACTAGTTCGACAACAGCTCGGCATGTCTTTCAAAATCTGAACATTAGGTATACAGTATTAATGAATCATGGAATGAACCGGAAGTAGTTGTCTCTGACCTTAGCCCCATGGGAAGACAATGTTCCCCCTTTTCTGCCCGATCTTTCAACCCAATAAACCGATACTATCCCTTGTATTATTTTCTTTCTTCTGTAAAGCTTAGAAATTGCTTGTGACAGCTTCGGTCAAAACATTCAAGTTTTATTGGTGGAAATCGGCAAATATCTAAGTTTTTAAAGGTACAATTAATTATCCTTGTTAGCTTTGTATAGAGTTGAGATAAGGATATCCTCAGTCTGCTGCAAGTTTCAGATGTCTTTCATACGGCGAATCAAACGCAAACCAAGGGCGTCCTGCATGCATTTTTCAGAGCTAAAAAGGCTAATTATTTGAATCCTTATCTGAATCCCCTACAATCATGGCAATGTTTGAATGTGATAACATTTTACTATAGTGTGAAAAGAACAAGATCATTTATACATGTATGAATCAATCATTTGGATGGAGTTCATTGAAATTTTGTTCCTGAGAGCATAAGTTGAGGTCCCATGTCCTGTTTATATGACATGCCTTTCTCAAGTAATACATTTGTTACAGCCAGATTGTGCATTCTTAGCATTTTCAGATTTTCAGATCAGGTACCGCGGAGCCCTTGCCCCTCCAAAATAAAACCCTCGTGCACATCTTGCGTACACAAAAAAGGTGTTTTCGTAGTTTTTAAGAGTTATTTAGCATCTCAGGAAAATGTGATAGGGCCTAAGCTTTTTATTTTCTCGTCTAAGATTATTCGGTTCTCCCCTCCCTCTTACAAATCCTTTATCCGCCTCCTAATCAAAGGTACCGTATTCGACAATAACTTCTGTACAGCTTCCTTCCATGTATCTACATTAGTTTGTTGAAGTAGGAAACCCATACAACGTTTAGCCTTGATTTAATTTTACTTTTATCAACATTCCTTAGGAAAGTTAATGGACACAATGAAATATGGTCTACCTCCTCTCTGCAGTGTCCTTTATGATCTATACATGGGACTACACAATAAAATTGATCGTACATTTAGTTTTCCTTGGTGAAAAATGTCTGCACTTCTTCACGGTAACATGAAATCCCCATCATCATCATAAAGTAACAACGATGATAAAAATAGGTAATGGCGTAGCGTGGGCAAGTCTTTTAGGGGGCACTGGTATAATGGAGGAGGGGCAATGTTCTTACTCTGTAAATTAAATGTGGTACATGTAAGGGTCGGAGGTTGGGAGTGGTTCTATCACCTCCTTTAATAGTCCATTCTCCTTCTTACTTTCTCTCTCTCCCTCTCTCTTTCTCTCTCTCTCTCTCACTATCTCTGTCACTCTCTCTCTCTCTCTCTTTACCGTTTGGGGGACATCGTATCCCCTGCCCCCTGCCCCTGCCCCCTGCCGCCTTGCTAAACCATTGCACGATAACGTATAGTTCAGAGTGTAACGAAATCAGGAAAGTTGAGATGAAAGTACAATGGGCAGAATATACAGGAACAGTATATAGACATTGAATAACATATGAAAGGTACCGTTTCCTTCAACAATATTCATAAGGTTTTGACAGGTATTAGAGAACACACGCAGAGGCTCGGAAGGTACCCACACGTAGACACCTCAGTCAACTATATTGTTGCTATAGTTACAAAGATATCTATACTTTCGATGTTTAATGTCTTCCTGATTCTGTGAAAGTAAGACTGTAAAATGATGCCATTTTCTCCATTCAAGTATTTGAGTCTTAATGTAAAAGGAAATGCTCAGCATCTTTAAAAAAAATATATTTTCAACTAAAAATTTTAGCCAGTCGTTTGGTGTTGAATTTGTTCAGAAACCGGCAGAACTTGTTTCTTTTGATAGAAAATGAGTAATATAATTCGTAAACAACAAAGCGATTTGTATTTATACTCTCTAACAAAAACAGTTCTTGAATAGCACATGATATAGCCCTCATATGTCAATTAGCACTGGTAACTTGACCTATACACGTAGGCCTTGGAACTTTAGTCCTTAGTCCAGAACCTGGTCCTAACTTATTGACTAAGGGTTTGTGCGTGTATGGTCTACCGTGCCAGAGAAGCCGTAATCTAACCCTTTTATTCAAGGGTTTCAAGAGAATTATTCAAAAGATTGGTTGACAAAAAAGTAGTAAAGAGGTTGCTCTTTGTAAAGTACCCTTTTGAGATGACGATATTTGTTATGACACACTCAAAGTGTTGTATTTGGTTTCTCTCTTGGTGACTTGTTCAAAAATGATAAATGCATAATCCCATATACAGGGGCATATCCATTCAAAAAGATAAGCCGGCGAACGCCCCCGTGACAGTGGGCTTACGGCATGCAGGACTATATACGAACAATATCACCCCCACTCCAGGTCAGGAGAGGACCCCCAATCAATTTCCGAATACACTAAACATGCGAAATATTTTAAGCAGGATTTGCTCGACATAACCAAACAAAAAATGTATACCGGGTAGAAAATTTATGAATCATGAAAACACATTTTACTTTCTTTTCCCCCATTTTCCTCACAATTTAAGCTAAATCTCTACTCTTTGGTCACGTCTCGGGTTTTAATGGGTCGGCTAAGGTCGGACATGGTGGTTTATCCAAGCAGCTTTATCGGCCCCCGGCATACAGGCAGTACTGACTTGCCTCGTTTCAACACTTTCCGTTTCTGTACATGATGGCTATGCGTGTGCCAAACCAAAATCATGTTCTTAATCTTAGGCCCACATACTTTTTCCAATATTGATTTCTATATTGTGACATTCTATTCTTGTATTCCACTTTCATTTCTCTCTTTTATTGCCCTTTCCTTCCTTTATTATGTCTTCTTGTGCCTTGTCTCATGTTTATCTGTTCAGTATCCATTTTTTTTCAATGATCTTTTATTGAATACAGTGCTCAATTTTATCATTCAATTACCTTTATTATCTTTTAATGAATTCAATTCGGTATACTATTCAACTATTTTTCCTTATGTCTAGAATGTACCAGAATAGCTTATATTACTTTCTCAAATTAAAAACAAAATTGTTGGTATTTTTGCTAATTTCTTCCAACTGAGTTTGTTTAAGGCACTTAGAAAACTAATAATACAAAAGAAGCGAAATTCTCTATAAACTCGCACTAAACATTAATTCTTTTCCGCTAAAAAAAAAACTGTTGATAGTTTGATAGATATTAACTAATTCAAACACTTTCATTTTTTCTTTAAAGCATTTTCAACTAAAATAATTTCTTTATCTACCAATTTACTTTCTTTGTCCTTATTTCCTTCCTTTCTCCCTCACTCTCTCTTTCTCGCTATCTCTCTTATTTTTTCACTTTCCTTTTTCTCTGGTTTTCTCTCAATCTTTATGCCGTTCGCAGTAGTAAACATTGGATAGCGGAGAGACACTAGTTACTCGTAGAAGTCAGGTTTTAGGGGAGTTCCCCGGTCCGCGTTCATCTCAGAGCGATCCCTCTGCTGGGCAAACCTTAATTCAACGGATATGAGTGTAACAATCCTAGTTATTACACATCCGTTCTTTCTCTCCTTCTGTTTTGTTTCGAATTGACTAGTCTGTCTTCCAGAAGATCAGCCCATTTTATTGCTCTTTATAAATCTTTAACAAATTCCCTCTTTTAATTCGAGCACGAATGTTCTCTGTGACAACTGTAGTACAGACATACTAACATAGAAAAAAAGCTATCAAAGACAATTAAAAGAAGAAAAAAAAAACGGATAATAATTAAAACAATTGATGTAAGGAAGGAAAAGCCTTGAAAAGATATTATAAGGCTTGAAATAACCTATTCTGTCCTTTAAAGTAGACTTCGCAAAATGTTGTCGTTTGTGAAATCGTGTAATGTTCAATTGTCTTCATATTCCATTATGGTTCCGAAGTTTATGCTCTGCATATCAAATAGTCTCTTCCCCCATCAATACTTGAAATATGAATTACGTCAATGAAAAAAAAAGAGATAGAAAAGAGTTAATTTTGTTGTTTTGATTATGAAAAGAACAGGCCTACAATAATACGATATCCTATTTCAATCAATGCGCAAGATAAAAAACATCTGCCCAAGATATAAGAACTTCAAATCCGGATATGTATTACAAGTGATTCGAAAGAAATGCGGTGCAAAACTTTCCGGACCATATATATACTCCACAATATTTAAATTTCAAGGGCTGTTATTTTATCTAAATAAACAAAGAAAAGAAATCACATTAAAAAAAGAGTAAATATGGGTATCTGTTAGGTAGCCTTGGATTTCTTATCCGATATTAGAAACACCAGGGTAGGTGAGCGATACAATCTATTAAAGATGTAAATATAGAACTAGACAGGCTACCCGGTGCCGTACCTCAACATAACGGGGTACATGGACAAGAGACGAAATGGAACAAAAATTATTGTAGTATTAGACAGAGAGAGGGAAAGAAGGGGAGGGAGAGATAAAAATCAAGAGTGGTAAGAGGGAGAGGGGATATATTGGAGGGAGGAAGAGAGAGAAAAAAAATGGAGAGGGGGAAATTAGAGAGAGAGAGAGAGAGAGAGAGAGAGAAGAAGAAGAAGAGAGTGAGAGAGAGTGGAGAATGGGAGAAAGAGAGAGAGCGAGGAAAGAGAAAGGGAGCGAGAAAGATATGAACAAAAAAAAAAGAGAATTACACTGTATTATGCTAAATAAGAGCGATGGAGAGGGAGAGAGAGAGAGAAAGAGAGAGAGAGGAGGGGGGGGGGAGAGAAGGCAAGATAAGATAAAGAGGGAAACATATCTTCATGTGCTAACACTGTCTTGTGACCAGTAATCTCAAGGCCATTTAAAGTTAGCTCAATTAGACCAACTCTCTTTCTTGCCATCAGATAGTCATTGTGAGAACATTCATTTTATATCAATCAATAAAAACGCTAGAATCATTTTTAGCTAAATATTGTAAGATGTTCGTGCTACAGGGGAGTGAAAGTGAGAGACAATGAAAGAGACAGTAATAGGTCTGATCCATAACAAATCACATACTTGAGATGCAGTCCAACTCTAATTGATATAAATATGTTCAATCTCGTCTTTTAAGTATGACTTAAGTCATTTTCAAAGCCTTTGTTTTGATACCAAACGGTAGTTGTTTCACTATCTAAACAATTAATAAGTTATGAAAGTGTTCAACTCTAACAAATTGCACTTTTAATGGCCATGCTCTATACAATCATTACATTAATGTATCCTTGCTTTGTTAACTTTCTCAAATTGGATTACTCCGTAATGATCCTGTTCTCTGAATAAATTCTCTACTCACACGAAATCTGAGCTTACCTATATGTCTTTCAATTCTTTCTTCACCTCCCCCTCTCTTTCCCCTTTCACTCTCTCTCTCTCTCTCTCTCCCCCTCTCTCTCTCTCTCTCTCTCCTCTCTCTCTCTCTCTCTCTATCTATCTCTCTTTCTTTTTCTCTTCCTCGCTCGCTTGAAATTTTCGCATATCCACTAACAACTTTTTCAACTTTTTCTCGAAAGATTTCTCATTGATTACACCCTCCCAATCACATTCTCTGTTCGATACCTTTACCCCCTTTTCCTCGGTGAGGAGGAGGAAACATTACCCCCGTCTCTCTCTTCCAGACTCCACGAGTTACTTGCTAAGATCCCCACCAGGGTCCATCGAAAAGAGGGTTAAAAATACCCTCCTCGCGTTAAAGTCATTAACACTCAGGTAGTATTGTATCTTTATCACATCACTGACATCTGAAGTTCAACAGTGAGAGTGGATTTTAAGTTATGATTATTTATTATAATACATTACAGGCTAGTGGCTGCAATGAACATGAATGTAACATATCTCCATGACTTTGTTAGCTATTAGCACAATGCATTATTCATCAAACGATTAAACGGTCTCGGATTGATACACGGGAGATTCTGTTTCCTCATCCTTTTCATCTTTATCATCATCATAATAACTAAAATAAATATGGCTTGATATAGCGCTTAATACGGAATACCGTCTCAAATACGCTTACATAATTATATCATCACCACCATCATCATTCTCAACATCATCATCATCATCATCTCTATCTTCCTCTCTATCATCCCCGATAACACCACTCCGACAGTAGCGGTTCTAGAAGTGTGATTATAGGGGCTCAAGCACCTCCTCCAAAAAGAAAGAGAGAGAAAAAAAGAAAATGAATATTGCTTATTAATGAATTTAAGAGAGGCACATGCTATGTGGAAAATGAGTATAAGAACCATTAAGTCCCTTCCCCAAAGAAATTAGTAGTAGTAGTAGTAGTAGCAGTAGTAGTAGTAGTAGTAGTAGTAGTAGTATCATCATTATTATTATTATTAATGCTATTATTATTATTATTATTATTATTGTTGTTATTATCATCATCATCATCAAAATCATCACCATAATTATCATTATTACTATTAAAGAACTGCTCCTGCATTCCTACCTAGTACCATTAACAAAACTGCCGCGGTTGCCACCACCACCACTACCACCACCATCGCCACACCCGCCACACCCACCACACCCACCACACCCACCACCCAATCTCTAGCCTTTATGAACTCACCGGTAAGGAATAGTATCCATTGTTCAGCCCATTCTTGAAACCATGGTAAGTGGTCCTATTTCGAGTGGGCGTGTATCCTTGGTAACCACTGTCAAAGCTATCATTCGCATTCACATCCCCACATCCAAACCCTCCTCCTCCTCCGGTACCACCACCAGCATCCACCACAGTACTGTTGTCCCCATCAGGGACCAGTCGAATCACCAGGGTGTTTGCACCATTGGAAGAAAGGGTAAGTGAGTACCCCCCTGACAGATTCGGCAGAGATATCACTCTTTCGTGACGGCTCATGTTTGGTTCCGATTTCAAATTGTATCCCGAAGAAAAATTGACTTTTCTTCCAAAATATTTCTGATTGAAGCAATGCACGCTTCTCCTGTTATTGGGAAAAGTTGTCAAAAAAGCACCACACAGGAGCTTCTCGAAGAAAGGTAACGAAGTAGATAGTTTTTTTTTAATTGAAATCAGTGATTTCTTTTTCTTCAAAGTCAGGTACTAAATACGGTTATTCTCCCAGTATCCAATGTCCATGCCTCATGTTGCAGATAACTAGATAACATCACGAGTTGACGACGAGAACACTACACAACCGTGGCAACTTGAATCATTTCTGCTTCCACAACATGTGAGTCACTCTAATCTACAAGCAACTGATATACATTTCCTCAATATTTCCACGATATTACTTTCCACGCTCCCAGAAGATAAATGGTTTTGATTCTGTTCGTTTTTACTAATCAAGAATCTTTCTGTTCTCGTTTAGTCAAGAGTTTAAAAAAAACGGGAAAATATAACAGAATAGATCAGAAATCTCATCCGAAAGACTTTCATATCCCTCTAAATCTGATCAAATCTAAATATATCTGCTATCCTGCAGCTACAGCATCCGTTAGATTTATCACAACTCTGCGCTGATCCAAATGTATTGTCTTCTTTATTTTCCTCTCTGTCTTTAACTGAGTATAGCCAATATTTAGACAGCTATCATCTCTGAAAGGTGCGAAAACTAATCAACATTGAAGTACCTGACGCCAGAATGACAGCGTCTTAAATAACGTATTCCAGTCCTTGATAAAACATTAAGTGACTCATTGACTATATCCTCATCAGATGTAAATAGACCATCCAGATTTAATGGCCGACTTCTCAATGATACGCGAATGATGTCTGAATGTTCCACCGCCGCCCTTAATTTAGATTTTCAGGCGATGATTTACTAGTCGACTGGTCCAACTCCTTCTGGAAGATAGAGTGTGCACATCGTTTTACTTGAGAGATGAGCCAATCCAATTAGGTTTTTTTTTTTAATGCTATGGGCGTAAATGTTGTTTTGTTGTTCACGGATGTCAGAAACCTTCCCCTCCGTACACACGTTTGTACCTCTGGTCTGCAATTATGAGGTGTGGCAAAACTCCACGAAAGTCCATAAATCTTACAAATGCCCCCCTCCAAGCATCCGTTCGAGGGTTCGCGTCGTCCTGGATTGAGCACCCTGATAGGAGTGAGCCTTTGAGTCGACATGAAGGCAACACCGAAATATTATATTAGTCATACTGAAGTTTATCCCCACAGGCAGCAGAGAGCGAAACGAATTGTACTCGGATTCGCTCGCATGCCCACCGATTGCGCGTTGACAAACGTGAATAATGATTTATCCGCACGCACTATTAAAGGAAAAGCCAACTGTTACGACAAATAAGGAAATGTGTTTTCTACCCTTCTCAAAAGATTGATTAAGGTGATTTTCCATAATTCTCAACAGTGGGGAAACAAAATTAATCAACATTTCTGATAATTAGCCTTGTATCTGTTCAAAACAGAATGTAAATCATTCAAAATTTACACAAAATTTACAATTTACGTAATGACTCGTGATATGCTTTGAACCTTCATTCTTTTAACCATTTGACTACCGAGTTTCTCATTTTCATCGGCTTCATACAGGGACTTACCGGTTCCCGCCAGCTCCCGTTCTAGGGAAAGAGCATCGATTTTATTTTTGTTGTTGTTGCTTTAAATTCTAACTAAGTTCTTAGTTTTATACAGAATCACCATTTATGTTCAAAAGAACAGAAACTAGAATATAAAAAAGGTGAGATAAAGGAATGCAAGTGCTATCCCCATGAAAAAAGGGTTAATTGGAATGCATTTTTCTTTTGTCCTTGTTCCTTATTTTGCTCGAGTTCCTAGCAAATGCCGCCAACAAACGCCAATGACCAGGAACAAACTTCCGCATGTACTGCCACATGCTTGAGTAACTTGCGGCTTGGCCAACGGAAATTCGCCGGTATTTATATGACATTATGCAATCAAACAGCTATTAAAATGTGATTCATAGTATGTCTGACTCGATTAATTACATCCTAAACGGTTAGATATCTCAATGGGTCAATGAAAGAAGATCTTTAGAAGAGCTTAGAGGTTGGTCTTGAATCAGAGACTCATAAAAGTGCGAATCCTCTCAAGTTGGCTAAGGCAGTCTGTATCCAGGTGTTGCTTCGACAAAGAAATCTTACATCCTGCGCCTGACCCTTATTATGACCTTAGAAAAGGACATTGCTACCAGAGGACAAGTCATCGGTTTCTTGCCATTTGGTCCGACGCCAATTTGTCCACTCCCAACTTCGTCCCATCGCATATCGTCTAAGCCCATATCGAATGTTGCCAGTAAAGTCTATTCTTTTCTAAGTGCGAATTATCAACTTGGTCGCAAATAAGGGAAGTCTGTATCAAGGTTTTGCTCTGACCAAGATCGATTCTCATGTTTGAGGAAACTTTGAACCTTATCATGACCTCATAAAGGGCCATGCTATCAAAGGACGAGTTATTGGTTTCTTTCATCTGGTCCAACACCAATTTGTCCACTCCCAAATTCGTCCCCTCGCATCTTGTCTAAATTACCCAGCCAAGATCGTATATTGCCCGTAAGGTCTCATGGTATAATTAAAAAGTGTGGATCCTCATCTTGGTCCTACTAAGAGGGCAGTCTGGATCCGGGTGTTGCTTCGACCAAGAAGGATTGAATAAGAATCGTATCATGACCCTGTAGAGGGCATCGATCATAACATTCTATCAAAGGACGAGTCATCGGTTTCTAGCTGCCATCTGGTCCCAGGCCAAATTGTCCACTCCCAAATTCGTCCCATCGCTTCTTGTCTAAACCCAGATGGTCTCTTCCAAATGAACTCTAATCTATATTTTCCTCTTACTTTTTTTTCTTCAGTTGCCAGTATGTCTAAATGCCCGTTCTCGGTCATTTTCAAATTGATCTGATCACAATTTGATTAATGAATGTTTGGTCTCTCACCTAGTATGTCTAAATTATCCATTTGGTCTAGACTAATAAAGAACCAATGGTATTAAGCGTCACATTAGGGAGTTTTGTCGTACAACACATATTATCCAAAGGTCCTACGCCACTTGACGTTATATTAAACAGTTGGAATCTAGTACTGATCTATTATTGCCTCATGATATGCTTAGAAAGAACGGTCTGTTATTCCTTTAACCGGTTGTGAAACCAGTTTTGAAATGTGGAATAGGATACGTATAACTTTATATACCATTATGATAATGAAAATATGAAAAGGCTGTGATCGACGAACATGAGATTTAAAACAAATGTTTAAAAGAACAATCTTTGCATGCGAAACAATTCTTTGAGCAAATGCCAGTCCGTATGGTCGTAGAACGCCTCCAAGATGCTTTAACAAATCAATAATTGGCATCGAGAAAGAATTGTATCATTCAGATATGTGCTGACGAATGAATTTCCTAGTTCGAATAACAAATTAATTCAACAATTCTTTCACACCAGGTTGCAAATTGTTCTCTTCCACTAAATACATTGTTTGTAATTCCGTCAGGCGTCAGTCAAATTCCATGATGCAAAATACCTATCCCGGCTTGACATCATTAGGCAATAATGCTTCATAATTAGAAAATATTTAGAGTTGTTATGAACACATGGGTGGTGCAGGTACATAGCCCCTTCTTGTTCGTGTACATAGCCCCTTCTTGATTCCATCCATGTTTTACTCTTAAAACATTTTCTTAAAAGTTAATCTCACTTTATCCATCACTTCTGTAACAGCCATATTAAGGATAATGCTTTCTTAATTTGGATCCTGATTTAGTTCATGGCTCACCCTGTAATACGGGTTTTAAGGGCCCCTAGATCTAGGACGAGTCAGTGTTCCTGGCCTTCTAGATCCTACACCCCAGCCTGACTGGGACTGAATGACAACCCAATGGTGCCTGGTCGGGGACATCACTCTGACTCATTTCTGTCGTTTTCCCCTCATAAAATGAGGATTCGGAAGTTATCGTGTTAAAGCGAAGGAGTCTCAAAGTGAGCACTCAAGTATAGTGGTTTATTCCTCCAATCCTTCATACGAGTTGTACTTTGAGTGGGAGGAAGTAAGAGGGTACATAACATAAATATAGTAGAAGATACAATAGAAATCTAGAAAGTAATAGCCTTAGTAGCAGTAGTAGCCTTAGTAGTAGTAGTAGTAGTAGTGGTAGTAGTAGTAGTAGTAGTAGTAGTAGTAGTAGTAGTAGTAGTAGTAGTAGTAGTAGTAGTAGTATTAGTAGTAGTAATAGTAGTAGTAGTAGTAGTAGTAGTAGTAGTAGTAGTAGTAGTAGTAGTAGTAGTAGTAGTAGTAGTAGTAGTAGTAGTAGTAGTAGTAGTAGTAGTAGTAGTTGTTGTTGTTGTTGTAGCAGTACTAAGAGTAGTAGTAGCAGTAGGTAGGAGGAGAAGGAAAAGATTAAGAATAATTAGAAGAAGAAGAAGAAGAAGAAGAAGAAGAAGAAGAAGAAGAAGAAGAAGAAGAAGAAGAAGAAGAAGGAGAAGAAAAAGAAGGTGAAGAAGAAGAAGAGAAGAAGGAGAAGGAAAAAAAGAAGAAGAAGAAGGAAATATAAAAGAGACGATTTATAGTAATAAGAAGATAACGATAAGGAGACAGAGAACTCTCTCACATCACCAGATAATGAATAGTCCGCCATCACCAGTTCAGTCACAAATATGAACCCGTTACCTCATGTCACGCATATGACCCGTATTTATTCATGCAGCCAAGCAGCGGAAACAATCATTTTAATATGAATAGTGCACTAACATTGATCCTATGTATGTTATAACAGGGTGTATCATATTATTACATCCTTGAATTAATCACCTTTATAAATATTTCTTCCTCCAGCTGTTCGTTTATGGGTGGATGTAACCGAAGACACTATCCTCTAGTTGCAAACTTCTTTTAAAATGACAGTGAACGAATAATTTCAACTTATTAAATTTTAAGTTGAATAATAAGCTTGAGTACCTTATTATGCTCATTATTCTTTTTGATGTCTTCTGTTTGTTTTTTGTGTAATTCTTTATTTCGTTTTTTTTTAAATTTAATTTAATTTAATTTAATTTTTTCTTGTTTTATTCTGTTTTGTTTTGTTTTGTTTTATTTTGTTTCGTTTTGAAAAAGAAAAAATGTAATTATTTTTTAAATTATTATTTAAAGGTTTTTAATACGAGTAAGTCACAATATCCTCATTCTGCGTTATTATTATCATCCGTCCATATGACCTATTCCGTCAAATGTGTTGATCTGCTATCATTTAGTTGTATTTGACATCTTTCGAATTCTGTTTTTAATGATATAAGTATTTTTCGTGCAGACGGAATGATTACCTTTAACAATAATTCATCTCTACCTTTAGGAAATGTTAGTTCCTGGATCCAACTGGAAAACCACTCCGAAGAGAAACAATGCAGGTAACTTGATAGGCATGAATGTACAGAAGATGAGTGAAGAATCATTTCCACCAACTCCCATGATACTCCCAGGATGCTGGAGTTCAAGCACACACATTTCTTTTTCACCTAGTCATGATGCCGAACAACAAGAGGGCTAAAGGTGAATTAAAGTGACTCGGTAACATTGCCTCAGATTCTGAAACAAAATCCTGGATTTAGCTCATGCTGCAATCATAATTATAAACCTTTAGGTCAGTCAGGAATCCCATGACTTTTACAAGCCGATCGCCTGTCTGATTATCAAGATATTTATGATTGGAAATCGAAATTTCATTTTTCGTCTTCCTAACGGTTTGTATAACACTACAGTCTACTGGGGAAATGAGTATGGTAAAACCGGTCACTCAAAGATTATTACTTTTTTGAGGCTTTTCATTATCATTTTGAAGCGCAATTTTTTGGGGGCTTCAATATTCCACCATAATTATCACAGACACTGATAACACGTAGGGTCATGCACCTCAGATTTAACATTGTTAAACGATGCTTTTAAAGACAGTATCATCGATTTGCACATATTTCATGTTTCAAGGGTCTTGGACACTGGATGTGGTAATATAATTACATTCCGAGAGAGAAACATTGGTGTGAAGGTTAATTAAAGGACAGTATATCATCGATTTGTACGTATTTCATGGTTCAACTCCAGAGTCTTGAACACTCCATGTGATAATATAATTGCCTTTCGAGAGAGAAATAAATGACTTATGGGGTATAAATTGTTTTAAACAGTATATATTTCATGTCTTAAGGGCCTTGGACACTGGATGTGGTAATATAATTGCATTTCGAGAGAGAAAATTTACTTATGGAAAATATGAATTGTTCTCATGCAGTGTATGTATAACAAGCAAATTATCGTTTATCATGCTAAGGTATATATTTATGGCTGTTCTCCGTTATACATTCCATTTTGTTTTTTATACTTGGCGGATCAAATAAAATAAAATCTATTAGTCTGAACCAGCAGAATGTAAACAAACTGACAAGAACTGAAAGTTACATTCGTTAGATGTTGCAATTCTGACTTGCATATATACAG
Organism: Mesocentrotus franciscanus; assembly: GCA_037976565.1. Lineage (NCBI taxonomy): Eukaryota > Metazoa > Echinodermata > Echinoidea > Camarodonta > Strongylocentrotidae > Mesocentrotus > Mesocentrotus franciscanus. Next base: position 5,133,815 of record CP137685.1, read on the forward strand.
AGGCCGCACGTTCTGGGACTTTCAGTTTGGTTTCTTTCTAAGCTCTTTCTTCTATAAGATTTTAACCAAATACCTTAATTAGAATACATTCATGCAATATAATTTTGATACTTGAAATATCATAGAGGTTTAATCACAAATGTTCACGAGGTATTCCTGTTTGCAAAACTACAAGAGATGTTCTTTTTGACCTAATTTGCAATTTTCTCCTCGACTCGCTTTTTTCTTCTTCACTTTTAAAGAAAATAAAATGCGTAGAAACGGTGCATGGAAGACTTTTTTCTTCTCACTAATGCCAATATTTCCGTGCTGGGCCATAATTTAATAATTGTTTTCATTATCAAATACCAATCATGACACTATTACAATCACTTAATGTAATTTTATTTGTATTTCGATGATAAATTGCGGTTGTAAATGCCTCTAATTCCAATTGCATCTGTTTCACTGATAATGATGATTTTTTTTTTTAATAATTATTTTTAGCGCATACAATCAGTTTATCACCAAACCATGAATGAACCTTTTAAACTTAAAAAGATATGACCGCAACCGTATGTGATAGTACACCGATATAACTGTGCGTGCAAATCTGCTGTAGAGGAATAATGTGAGGGCCGGATGCGTTCTAAGTGTTGACTATGAAATTATTTTTAGCAATAAGATTTATTTAATCGTAATTATTGACTGGTTTACTCTTCACTGCAGGCCACCGTTTATCCTCCACTTATCACACATAGACGTCGACCGTATTTGTGTCATATTCGGAAATTGACAAATTTTGCTCGAGAATAAAATGCTATATGTCACCTCCTCCTATCACACGATCGCAAATACTTTCGACAAATTAACACGGGGTGATTTCAAAAGCCTCGCCCATCTTAGGATATACAAACGGGTGGTGAAATTCGAAGGTCTTTACGATCTTGTTATAGTAAAAATTAAAAGGCAAATTGCTATCAATGCGTATCTGCTTATCTGTTTGATTCTTCCTTGGCAGCTGCATGATCACCTTTGCTGGCATCGTAACAAATTTCTTTCTTTTTTCCGTTAACAAACCAAATGCGTCATATACAGAGATCAGATTCATCTTCTTTATTATTACTTATCTTATACCATCTGTTACTGATAATCCTTTCTTATTTCAGCCTAGTCATTGTTATGGATGATAGTCTACCTTGACTACAGGTACAACCACTTGTCAACGATGTGGTCATGTGACTCGTCTTTTCGGATGTAAACGAATCCGTACCGGAACACTCAGATATATCAGCTACCATCAAAATATGATCTTAAGCCAGTTCTAAAGGATATGAAAAATCGCCATGGCAAAGAACCAAAAAGTAAATTCATCCATTTTGTTGCCGTACGATTAGAGCACATGCTCTGTGGTAAAACTGAAGCCACAGTGTTTAACACTGTGTAGCACAGAGTTAAAAATTGAGAACACAATAATGTTCACATTGCTCAACACTGTGGAAGTGTTCCAAATCAAGGCTGTTTATACAAGGTGAATGCCAACACTCTGTAGTTCTCACTGTGACCACAATGATTTACACACTGTGTCGTGGTGTATAAAACAAGTCTGGCATAGAATTAAAAGAGTGTGAACAGCTTGCGATCATACAGTGGAGCGTACACGTTACGATACTCACCTGTGGTCACACTGTGCCACTGTGTCACACACCGTTAAGGCAGTATGAACACAGTATATTCACATTGTCATTACTATAAGAGTATTCAAAGTCCTCTCAGTCGTCCTATTATGATGTGCACACAATGTGATGTTCACTGCGGCCACACCGTTTAAACAATGTGTCATGGTGTGAAAAGAAAAAGTGTGGTACAGAGGTAGAAACAAAGTGTGGAAACGGCTTATTCACATTACCAACAATGTGAAAGTGTTCCAGTTCAACTTTGATTGGAAGACACTGTGCTTCTTAATGTGACCACACTAATTTACATACTGTGTCATGGTGTCAAAAACAAGTGTAGCACAGTGTTAAAACAGTGTGTCCACGGTATGTTCACATTGCCAAAAATTTAAATGTGTTTCATTGCCACTCTGTGGTCAAATTTTGTTGGGAGCACACTATGATTCTTACTTCTGGTCACAGTGTGTAACAATGTTTCACACGCTATCAAAATAGTGTGAACATGGTTTTTTTCCCAAATCATTGAACTCCATGCACGTGTTTCACACACTAACTTTTGACACAGTGTGTAGCTCAGTATCGCATACTGTAACACCAGTGTGAACGCATTTTGGGGGGCAGACATTGAACACTATGAAAGTGCTCTTCATACACACTGTGGCAATTGACAATGTATAAAACAATCTTTCTGCCAGAGACATGTTTTAATTTTGGGAGTACATACTGACACTTTCCGCGAAATTCTCCTCTAATTATACAAATAATATTGTCTCCTAGTTCACTGATATATTCGCAAATCTGTGAATGTGATACATTTAATCGTTACTTCAGATGGACTGACCCAAAGCATTTTGATCACCCTTTCATCGTTAATTACTAAATCATGTTCCCGTTCCACCTAATTAAACCTATCCTGGACACGATTCCATTCCTACCATCTAAACACCTGGTTGAATGGAGAGGTATGAAAACTATGAATACGTAATCTGATAAATGCTAACGTCCCAGCCACATCATTGTCGGAATATGCAACATCAAAATATGAAAAATTCAATTAAAACCAAAATCGCAAAGGGGTCGAAAGACCGAATTGCATTAACTATCTTAGCATCCTTTGGCAAGACATTAATCTTTCCACTTAGGTATACATGTGTATCAGAAAAGTGCTGAGGTAATAGTAATTACAGGGCCCTTAGGAAGAACAGCAGTGGTGCTGATGAGGCTTCCTTGAGAAAAAATATGATTATAATAATTTTCGTTATTCTAACAAAATGTTCTTACGGGCCGTTCGTCTATAGTGACCCTTTGGTCACCCAGCTAACTACATGTATAATGTACCAGCTGAATAAACTGGGATTAATACCGTTCACCCACCAACGTCAAAGTGGGGTTCATATCCTAAGCTCCTCTAAATCTCACTTGTCATCTTTAATCCCATTCGTACACGAAAGGAGGACGTGCATGCCTTTAAGAATCCACTCCCCAGTTTGTGCTGATAGAAAAATAAAAGTGCAGTGGGATGACCCGACCCGTACTTTCCGACAATCATATTACAAGTTTAATCTTTCTTTTATCGGTGTCACCTTGATTACTCAACCGTCATTCCGTTTTTGTCTTCATCATTTCCAGTTTTAAGAACCAAAGCGAGGAAGAAGTGGGGGAGGGGGTGTCCTTTCGGTGCATGGCGTGTTCTCATTATCAATAAGTTTAAGGAGATATTATACTGACCCATTCCCACTACACGGAGTTTTCTGAGAAAAATTAATCATAATTATATATTGTCTCCCTAAGCGCTGAAAATAAACGAGGATATTATCGAGAGTATTAATATAATTTTCGTTTCATGAAGATGATGTTATTGCTGTGCTATGCCAGTAAAATCTTCTTTTTCTTCTTTCTTTCCTTCGTCTTCTTCTTTGTTCAATTTCTATTTTTATTCTTCACCCTCTTCACATTTCTAAGCGAATGTTTTCTAAATTCAAACACCTGAGCATCACTTCCCTTCTTCGAAATTAGAATAGAACAGACCGCGCAACAACCAACATCGAATCTCGGTTTCAGGATGACAATATCATGAATAACGAGGGATTAAATGTGGATATCCGCTTACGTGTTCCCGTCATTATCCATTAAAGGAGATTGACAAGAGGGGTAGATGAGCCCAGGTATCTAGAAAAGGGGGAGGATTAGAACTAAGGAGGAAGGATGAGCTTTAAAGACACACTGTCATCATTAAATAGGTTGATCTATTTATGAGATGAGATGTTCAGTTCTGACCTATATTGTAGTGACCGTTTTGACAACCCATCGATTTGTATGAGGTAGTTGGCAACATTGGATACAGTTGAGATAGAAACAGGGGGGTTACACCTTTTGTATAAGGCAATACTTGCTGCAGTATTATTTTCCTATTAAAACTAATCTTGAGCTCTGGTATGGGAATCGTATGTCGATAGAACATGGCTATAATTCATTCTGAATTGTTTATCCTGCAGTAGATTGATTGTTTGAACCAGTAAAATAAAAACAAACTCACAAAACCTTGCTGGAAATCATATTCAATCAAAACCACAACTTTCATTCGCACATAGTGACATGTGTTAAGCACATGCATGGTGCCGGGCCTACTTATCTTGGTTGTCTTGTCTTTCTATGCTCATTACTCGGCCCCTATACAGTTTCTACCAAAATCGTTTGGCCCACATGTCATTTATTTGTAATCTTGGACATTCAGTGTAAGTTTTGTTGGATTCTGTGAGAATTTAATTCTATTATTACCAGAACTCAAGCTTATCTTTAATGTAAATAGAAATAGAGAGCAGTAGAATGGTTTGTAAACAATATTATGAGGCCCATTTTATCGAATGTCGCGGAAATACCCCAAAAAACACTCATCGGACTATCTCTTCAGATAGATATTAAGGATAATGTGACAAACATTTCCATCATTAACATTTGTTATTTTACATTTAATAGAGAAATCAGAAAACTAGGTCACACAGACGAGTCACTGGTTTTATTTTTATTTTCATTTGATTTGATTTCTACGTGATAATATCAGAGTGATGAACCATCACCCTCATGAATTTATGTTAGCGCCATCTACCGACAAGTTTTAGTACGTGTAAGAAAATGTCAATCAATCAATCAATCAAGAGAGAGAGAGAGAGAGAGGGTGAGAGAGCGAGAGAGAGAGAAAGAGAGAGAGAGAAAGAGAGAGCGCGATAGAATAATAAAATTGTGTCAAAAAATAGACAGACAGAGCAAGATTAAGAACGTGAACAAAAATTAGATCAATAAGAAATGATACATGATTGGCAAATATTAACTGAGTGCATGAATGAATTAATAAAATCCTTAAACGTTTCCATGACATGAAGTAGTCCAAAATTAAGCGTAAAGATCCTCGGTATTTCAGGAACAAGTTTAGTCTAAAGAAGGGCTGATAGAAAATGGCCGACCAAGATTTCAAAATAGATTTCTAGTCTGCTGACCACTCTTATGAAAGAGTGTGTCTAAAGGCATCAGATGAAGAAATTCAAGGTATGTCTTAATGGTCAGTGGAAGCCATGTGGCCTCCGTCAACAGCAGACCAAATGTGTTCCTCATCTTCATCTAATTAATCATCTGTTCAGGGAAGAAGAAGACCAGGTTCTACAGAGGTTGTTTCTTGAAACCGTCATTAAGTCTTTAGGTTCTCGAACATCCCGTAGCAATGCGTATACTAATGTGCGTACCCTATCCATGGGACGTCTACGAACTTATGATGGTTTCGAGGAGCTGGTCGCAGTATCCAAATTAAACCAGTGATCGAACGACTGACCACATCAACGAAACCAAGCATGAGGCCGAAAATAGACCGGTTTAAGCAAATGCATTACCCGAATGGCCGAAGTTTCGTCGAAATGGAATCGGTTTGGGATCGGTTTGACGGTGTGACTGAGGTGTCACATTACGGAGACCGACAAAAGACCGAGCACAGATTAGCATTACCGCGAATGGCAAAGGGTTCGTCGGTTTGCGGTTCGGTTTGCGATCGGTTCGGCGATGTGACTAGGGTATTAGAGAAATGTAGCCCATACAAAAAAAGAACCTAAGGTGTAATGATTCCTTGGTCGAATCACAGACCTCTGGTCAGGCACGTATGGGAAAAGGTCATCAAGAGACGGGGGAGTGACGCCACATTTTTGAATTTTTTTTTTTTGGTATTGTTGTTGGTCACATTTTCCAAGCCATTGGCAAAAACACAGAATAACAACAACAAACGTAATGCTTTAAGAGAAGTTCAAGAATAATGAATAAGTTGAAAGAATAAAAAATAAGGTCTAGGGATAATAAACAACGCAGTGTCTCAAAATTGGATAGTGCAATTTAATAACCCTTCCCGCAAGGAAAAAAGAAGGTCATTTTGTAATCGAAAGGCAGAAAATGATTCAAACAATCCTCTTGACTAGGGAACGCCGAGTGGTTAGTCACATGCGAAGAGGGCGGTATGTCTGTGAGAGATAAGACATACATTTAATGCACCTTAAAAGTTAAATACATGTACATTGGTTAAAAGCAAGTTCACAAGAGACCTACGATAACTATCAAAATTAATAATTTTTGAATGCAGACCGACTGTCGAGCACAGTAAGCCGTGCTCTAAATTAATTGCAAACGAATGCCGATCAAAATATGAAGGAGAGCAAGAAGACTATTATTCAGATGCTTTAAACTACAAGTTCTAAAACCATTGCTATCGGCATTTCTTTAAATTGATGTTATCTATATTCTTCAAGAATATTCAAGTACCAATGTAGTTATACCCATAAGGACATGTCGTTTCACGCTTATCAATGCCTCTTACGTGCAGTCGTTCTTAGAATAGCATCATTGTATGATTTATGATTCCGATATATTTGTCATTGCGTTAAGGCTATCTGGATGGAATAGCACTCAATCTAAACACGGTATCTCACGTATGAGCCGTGGAGATTACATACAGACCAAGGGTGGCGAAGCTAAGGAGGGGATCATGGGGCTACCCCTCCCCCTCCCATCAATAGGTGGAAAATATTAAGACAAACGAGAGAATAGAAAGAAATTGAAATGGAGAGAGGAAAGGTAATGTGAAGTTATAACGATACGACCCCCTCCCACACCCTCGATCCCCCATTCTATGGTCTTGTTCCGTCGCATTTCATCCACCCGTAAAACTGGTACCCCTCTCCCCCCCCCTTCCTGCGGCTGGACTCATGCTACGCCAGTGAGAGGTGAACCATCTATCATAACATGAGCAACAGTACTATCTACATCGTATTTCATGCCAGCTTTATTTCGTAAGCAAGATGACATGACCTTAGATTTTGTATCAAGAGCATGGGGCGAGGCTGGAGAAGGGAAGGAGCCCTCTATACAGGCAGATGATGGAAAGATATAGATATAGATATAGAAAAGGAGAGGTAGGATGATAGTGAAGGGAGAAAGGGCAGCAAGATGAAATGCGCCAAGCCCCCACTTCCTGAACCAACTCCTTTGCTTTCCACGTGAGGCTGAGCTGAAATAACGATGTTACGAATAAAAAGCATCTTTAAAATATTACTCACAAAAGTTTTTTTTAGTCGGAGTAATCATAACATGTAGTTAAGCTTCTACCAACATTGATATCTAGAAGGCAACATTTCGTCCAATACTGTGGACTTTCTACACCAAAATGATTCTACATAAAGACAACAGACAGCAAGGAACTGTGTGGAGAATCACTTGGCTTGAGAAAGTCTACAAAAGTGTATGAATCCTTGCCTGCTAGATAATGTAGATTAACACGGTCTTAAAGGCTTTCGGAAAAATAAATCAACCTACGATGTTTACCACCCATTAAAATGTACGAACATTACAATGACGTATTACGTAATCTGAACATGATTTCCATAGGCAATACAATTGGTTATGAAATGATTTCTTGAAAGTTTTTTTTTGCGATCGTGTAAAGAATGGACTTAAAATTAAAATGTTATTTACATTTTTTAAGTTCATGAAAGATGGCGCTCTTCATTTACTTCGTGCAGGAATTGAACACTCGATAGCACCATCGATATGAAAATATGTTGGAAGTTAGTTATGACACTGGAACGTGTCCCCTGTTTCAGGTCGAAGTGCATGTCCTCACACCACTTTTATACAGATTGCCCAAGGTATGTGGACATGGCCGAAATACCAACCACATAAACAAAATCCTTTGAGTAGATATGTCTGTTGACACTGCAAGACTCTATCACTCGATCGTCTCTCGAATACCGCCAGACATATCATCATAGCAACGCACATAGCAACCGATGGTGACATCACTCTCTTGTCCACCCAGCGTGTACGTGTTGCATAAATTGTAAGTAGTAAGAGTGGGGGAATGTGTGGAGAAACTTTCCTCGAAGATCCAGCAAGGAGACAAAGGGTGGTATTCTCGAAAGCGGACTAACTTTAGTCCATGGTTTAATCCTCCGACTAAGTATGGAATGCCAAGTGGCCATATGAATATATTTTTGAATAATTCGATATGTCCCTAAATACCATGAAAACATAATTATTTCATTGTTATTTTGTTGTTTATTAATTATGTTACTACATTTGATTTTAATTGAGTGTCAGATTAAATTATTCAAAACATATTCACATGGACACTTGGCATTCCATACTTAGTCGGAGGATTAAACCATGGAATAAAGTTAGTCCGCTTTCGAGAATACTACCCAAATAGATTTGTAAAAGTTTGAAAGTTTAGCAAAAACGAAAAACTCATTAAAATTAAAACAAAAATTAATCGGCATGTAACTGGAACAGACGTAGAAAAAAAATTGTCTCTACATGGAATAATTGCAATACTATTACAGGTATGAATTCTATTAACTACCCAGAAGCATATTCAAAATGATTGACTTTGTCAGGAATAGTCAAAGAAGTTCAAGGTGTATTTCCTTCAATACTTTATTAAATTATATAAAAATTGTAGTACACTTAATGATTGAATTAGATTGATAGCCCTATTACATGAGAAGCAGGTGAGAGGCAGATGGGATGTGAAGTCACGTGACCTTGTTCCCACTCAAATGTCTGCATAAGCTCTGTGCCTCATCAATAAACAAAGTCATCCATCTATCCATCCACGCATCCATCAATCTATCCATCCACCCATCATTCCATCCATCCACCCATCATTCCATCCATCCACCCATGCATTCATTCATTCATCCACCTCTTCATCCTTTCTTTTATCAATTTGCAAAAATAGCTCCCCGTGCTCCCAGATATGATGGTATTATGGGCCAGGGGGTGTTTCACAAAGACTAAGATCGACTTTAAGTTGGACTTAAGTATAGCAGGCCGTTCATGCCATTGTTTGCTCTCATCATTCATTGGCATTGGTCTCTCAAGGGACGTACAAATCATGGTAAAACAATCTACAGAATTTACACTTTTTGATAATTCATTATTGAAGTAAAAAATATTATCTGAAGATCATAATGACAACTTAATGGTGAGAGCAAACAATGGCATGAACGGCCTGCCATACTTAAGTCCAACTTAAAGTCGATCTTAGTCTTTGTGAAACAGCCCCCAGCTCTAAGAGGGTGTAAGACGATGCTCATGGGAAATCTTAAAAGGACTGGCCTACTCTTAGCGGTTGGGATAAAGCTATGAGACTGATTAAGAAGTGATTGAAAAGCATTAGAAGTGGAAAAGAAGGTAGGAGAGGGTTCTGCAACAATTCTATCCATCATTCCCTCCATCCATCCATTATTGGCGATTCAAATGCATCTGGGCTTGCAAATCCAATCATTGACTGAGAGGCACCGTTGAGGGCTATACTAGTTCTGCTTGCTTGGGGACTCGGACGAGTCCATTTCGGCGTTAGGCCAAAGTTCTGGCTGATCAGAATATAATTGGAGAGAAAGGTACTGAGTGAGTGGGGAACTTGATAGGAGGCTAATACATGGTTACTTCCATCGAGACAAAAGGCTTCTCATGCACCTAGGTCGCAAAGCCAATCATTGATTGAGGGGCAGCGCTGAGGGACAATAATCTACCGAGAAACCAGGAGTTTACACATGGGGGCAGTCTGAATAATGGACTCTCGACTGAAAGACTTAGGCTATGGTTGGGCAGAATGTGATTGAAAAGTGAGGAGTGGAGAATAGGGGTAGGGGAGGGTGAATACAGGATAACTTCCATCATTTCAATCCATCGTTTCATCACTCCGTTCGTTTGAAGAGTTCCCCGTGCACCTGGGCTTGCAAAATCAACAGTTGACTGAAGGGCCATTAAGGGCCAAGTTCTCCTTGACGATTGTATGCACATGGGGGAATCTAAATAGGACAAACCTACTATTGGCTGAAGGAACAAGGCTATGGCTGATCAAGATGTGATTGAAAAGGAACGGTGAATTAGGAGTAGGGGAAGGTTAATACATACTAATTTCTATCTCTTCTATCAATCCTTCCATCTATCCATCCGTTTAAATGCACCTGGGTTTGCAAATCTAATCATTGATTGAGGGGCACCGATGAGGGACAGTTCTGCTTGGGGACTCGATCGGTGGTATATGCACATGGGGTATATCTGAACTCTCGGCTGGAAGACCTAGACTATGGCCGATCAGATTATAATTGAAAAGGAGGAGGTGGAAAGGAAAGTAGGGGGTTACTACATGGTATCTCCTATCACTTCGCCCAATCCTTCTACCAATCCCTCCGTTTCAAGTGCACCTGGGTTTGCAAATCTAATTGATTGAGGGGCACTGCTAAGGGCCAGTTCTGCTTGGGGACTCGATCGGGTGAGTCTCTTTCGGTTTTGGGACCAAGGCTATGGTTGATCATTATTTGATCGAAAGGGAAGGGATGGAAAACGAGAGTGGTAGGGGGTTAATAGATGGTGTCGTCCTTCCACCTTTCCTTCTATCCTTTAGAGATGAATAGCTTCCCAAGCATCTGGGTTTGCAAACCTAATCATCGATTGAAGGGCGCCGATGAGGGCCATTTCTACTTGGCAAAAACAATACTAGGGGGTCTGAATAGGGTAGGCCTCCTATAACGGCTATGTGCTGGGAGATCAATTTTGTTTACTATTATTACTGATCAGGATATGATCACCCCCTGATGACTGGAAAGAAAGGTATTAGATAATGGGGTAAGGGGAGGGTGAGTATATGGTAACTTCCGTCACAATGCATCCTGCTGAAGCAATTAAACTTATGGCGCAATGTCTTGATTCGCTCACAGCAAAGGACAAGTTTGTTGTCGGGTGGCCTCCAAAGGGGACCACAACATTCATGCCCATGGTGTATAATACAGACATATACAAATGTAAACACACATCTTCCTTCACAGGGCGTGTCACACACTAGTGTGAGCATGTCTTCATGTAATATTCCCTTAACATTTGGTAAGAAGTGGAACTATTCACTTGTACCAGTAAGCAAAACAATTTGATATGAAAGAGATTTGGTAATGAAACTCGGAGAAAACGTTCAACGTTGCTCCGTGCGGTAGACTAACTCTTAACTTATTGGGAAGAGGGAAGGGTTACGGCAAAAAAATATTTCAAAAATTAAATTAAAGGAAAATAACATCCCTGTTAAAAGACACAACGAACAAACATCGCTCCAACAAAATATAATCAAAACAAAAATTTGACTTCTTTCTGCCTACATATGACAAATGCATGTAAGAAACGCAAACAAGATAAATAAGGCTCAAGTAAAATGTATAATTAAACGTGCTTAGAAACTTCTCAAAATCTTTTTCAAGTGTTGCACGATATTATAGTTGTACCCTTTTTCGTAAATGACTGAAAAGTAAGTTTATGTATATACAGTTACGAAGGTATATTTTCTCAAGTATTTTAGGTTAAGTAAATTACACGTATACACAAAACAAATATTTCACTTCCGCGCGAAAGGTTTTAAAAGTACCTCTACATAATCACATAAGCAATTGGAGCAATGACGTCATTAAGTAGGTGTGCAAGTCATTAGTACAACATGATCCAGATGTCACGTGACCTCGATAAAATTTAGGTGACGATGACAGAACTACGTGACTGACGTCATAATACAAATTATATAGATCTACGTCAAGAGCTGCGATGAATACTTTCCCATATCAACTTCAACATCCTACTATTAATTAGATCCATTAGAAACACACAGGCGTCGAGTAGTCCTAGGTATTTCTTTTCTTTTTCTTTTTCTTCTTCTCCTCCTTGCTCTTCTCTTTCTTTTTCTTCTTCGAAGAGAAGCAATGTTTAATCGAAGGATGGCGTTCAATGGTACAAACAAATAATTATATGAAATATTATTGGGAGCATCTGTCCACCGCAGTTGACGTCCCTGAACTTACATGAGGGCTTACCAAGATACATCAATAGTGAATTCAGGAATTATAGTTTGAACATGAGATGCTTTGATTTAAAATCAAAGAGGCGCGATGGCTCAGTGGTAGAGCAGTGGTCTCGTAACCGAGAGTTTCCGGATTCGAAATCAAGTCAATGCGCTCGTGCCCTTTGGTAAGGTATTAATCCTCATTTTCAAGTCCCTCGGAGAGGACTTAAAGCCGTCGGTTCCCTGGTTGCTTACTTACAAGCATATACATGATTTCTTAGCAGTCACGTAAAATAATACAATAGTCGTGATACCAAGTCTAAAACTAATTCAGTTTCATTTTATGTTTTTACATCATCTCCACCACCCTACAAAATGTCTTACGATCTTACTTAGATAACTCATATCAAAAGACGTAGGCGTATTGCATGTTTCCATGTCTCCAAGTTATTAAAGATATGTACATTGTGTTTATGCGGCTGTGTCAGAAACTGCGGGATAGAGAAAGGAGAGAGGGACGGTGTCATATTATTTGCGTGACGTCATAATGCACTCTTTTACAATGCAAAGGGATCATATTTCTGATAGATAATGATTTCTATGCTCTGGAGCTCGAATGCCAAACAGCATGTATTTCAGATCACATAACTTTCTTCACGCCAGGCTCATGTTAAAGATACTATGTCCCTTTTGCAGCCAACATCAAATTCTGTAGAACTTTGCAGGAATTATGAATATGTCATGTATGTCCTATCTGTGAAATTTAAACGTTAGCAGTGTCCTAATATTCAAATTATGCAAGGAAACCCGTTTACTTGCTAGACTTCACTGTCAGACACTATTGAGTGACTGACTGGCTTTTTTCATCTTTGGTAATATTTTTAATAACATACATTGTCTTTCAAATGCCGTTGGAATTTAACTTTTTCATTTGTTTGGCCTGCAAATGGGACATAGTACCTTTAATACAATAACTGTATAAAGAACATGAATCGCAAAGACATTCAAGAAATCAACTAGGGGCAATTTCAACACTATGTTGTATTTTCTTTATAAATCATGTTCGGATTACGTAATATGACATTGTCACGTTGGCTCATTACATTAGGTGACGCATAAAGCTCTTGAAATCGCCTTAAGATGATTTTTTTTTTCTGTTTACAAGTTGAAAGTACGAAGATGTTAACCATCTTTAATTCACCCCCCATTCATGTGCTTGGATTTATTGTGCATTGTCAACTATCTAAATTATTTCAATTATTTTTTTTTATACATGTTTACCTTTTTAACAATGATTTCCATCAATTTTTAATGCTACAAATACGCATCTACGTATCTATCTCTGGTCTTATACCGTTGAAGTGGAAATAAACTTTGAATTGAATTGAATTGAATTAAATTTGTCGAAGTCTGCTAGAATCGTTGATAACCACAGGAGAACCAAGCGGAATAAGTAGCTTTAAATTATAGCCCAAATATTATGGCAGTCCAAAATCTGAGATCGTACTGTTTTACGATCTACGTTAGATATCATTAAAAAAACCACAGGGGGAAGATGCATAAAGTGGTGACCCGACACAATTGCTCCGGGTCTTATTTCGCATTTCTTACTGTGTTACAGTAGAGGTGTCGTAATCGAGTGGTTTAAGCACTTGGCTTGAAATGCATAGGTCGTGGGTTCGATCCCCGACATGGCACCAATATGCTTCTACATTTGCCACTTAATACCCAGGAGAGAAATGGGAATCTGGTAGGATGGCGAGAGCCTTTGTGTTAGTAATTGCCATATGCCCTTACGGTGACCATAAGGTAGGAATACTCCCCACGGAGTGGAGACGGTGCACATTGTGCGTGAATGAATCCGATGACCGAGGTAATGATATCTGTAAAGCGATTAGAGACGGTATTTTGCTATATAAATCGAGATTATTGTTATCATAGGTTGGGGTTTGGTATAGAGCTGGGTCCAGGGTTGAGAATTCAGGTGGTATAGGAATTTGATGCGAAGAAAATGTCACTGGAGCAAGTTAGTGTCGTTCAACCGCATACATTTCTTAAATCTTAAAAAAATGTTTATGGGTAACCCGTTTCGAAAGGTATTGTGATCTTGAAAGGGTTAATCATAATGAGAAAATTTATACATAATTTATATATCTTATCGCATTTAAGACTATGTAAACTTCAACAATATTCATATACTTCGTTTGTCCATGTATCTACTTATCTGAAGGGCCCTCTCCAATTTAAAAAATGGGAGAAAAAAAAAACATGGTGAAAAATATAGCCTATACCATTTTTGTTGCTGTTTTATATAATAATTTTATTTATATAGCACCTTTTCAAGGGGGATACAAGACGCAATTCAGTATATGGCAATTCAATTACTAGCCTTATAACTGCATTTAAGATGTAACACGACTCCTGCTTATAAAAAAAGTCTATCATGACAAGGCATTTAGACATCATTGGCTTGAATGCTCTCTTTGCAATATCCAATCTGACTGTGTAGTTATTTACCCAGCCTACATAGTCCCGTTATAGCTTGTTTGTGGTGCTTTTCGTCGTAAACAAAGAGAGGCCAATTCGATTTGCCCTTTGCTACTGGTCCTCCCCCTCTCTCTCTCTCTCTCTATCTATCTCTGCGTAGGCCCACACTGTGGGTCTGATAATTGCTTTGGAATGCCTGCTGAGTTGCGTGTCATGGGCCAGATCAATTAAGTCCAAGCATTTCGTCAGTTTGTATTACATCTGTGCGCAAGCTCTGAGACTAACATACTGGGAGTTCATAATTATTGATGACAGAAAAGTTCGAAGAATGCAAGACTAAATAATGTGATTCTTGATTTTAGTTCCCTCGTAGTATGCCTTGATTATAATTATATGAAAAATATAGGGGGTTTTATCACAAAATTACTCGACCAAATACTCGAATCAAAACAATATTAATGGATGTGCATATCATGAGCAGGAACGAAAAATTTGCTCAAAATATTCCCAGATAGTCACGACTGTGACCCTACATATCCTTAAATTCTATTTCTTTTCTTCTTTGCAACGAAATGTATCGATTTGACAGTCCTTTTGTATACAAATAACTCTCTTTAAAGATTGAAAATTAAAGCTACCCATTTTTATGGAGATCTTTTATAATTGACAAAACTGACAATGGTCTATAGGTCTATTCGGTTTTACGGTTGAAATGGACAAATCCTGCATAAACTTCTGTAGGATGAAAAGTTATTTTTCCGCAAATAATGTTATTAAGTTTGATGAAATATGATAATTTGACAATTAAAAAAAAAAAAAATTATAATAATTGTTATGTATCATATTTGCCTATTTATAAATAATTGTCAAAAAGTACTTTCAGTACTTTTTGCTTGTAATGTTACCGAAAATAGTCACTATTGATATGGAATGCAGAAGAAAATTAACCAAATCAAACGAATATACATATAATATATACACATAACTTTTCACTCTAACCTACACGCTAAGTTAATGATAAATACTTATCTTAGATTACCGATTTTTTTTTTTGTCTTCATTAAATCTGACTTGGTGCTAATTTTCTGTATATCACGGTGGCCCTTTCTCATGCCCTTTTCTTATGACGGGGATCGTGGTATTACGTTACTGACAGGTGATATTAATGTCCAGATAACAGAGCACCACACCAACCTATACATAACGGTCTGGAACCCGTCTTATAAAGAGTTGCGATTAATCGTAACTCATTTGCGATTGATATCAATCGCAACTTTGTACATAATCGATAGGAGACTGAAAACTTGCGATTGACTCGGATCAATCGCAACTCTTTATAAGACGGGGCCCAGGTCACATTTATAGTTGTTTTTCCCGATGCAAAATAATATTTTGTATTTGTATATTGTCTAATTGTTAACCATTTAAAATGCTAAATGATAATATGCAGGATAAAATCCACTAAATAAATCAATTGCATGTGAGAAAGAGAACATATCTATATACCTATATAAAGCTTTAAGGTATATTCGAATGTGAAAGGAGATTAATTCGCAAAAGAGATTTATATTCGTCATTTTATGATATCATAAAACTCAAGGTTGAAGGCAATTTATTGACTGTTTAGTCGTCTTGACATGGTATGAATGATATGATGACAATAATATTTTCGTACTTTTCATACATATACTTTGTACTTATCATTGAATCATATAGCCTCGAATGGAATGTATAAACTTTAAATAGTCATAACTTTTAATAACGGTCATGACCGTAACAAAGCCCCCTACCCCGAGTACTTTGTTTGGAGGGGGTGCATCCTGTAGAGCTGTTCTGATACAGAGGAATCCATCTTTTTATCCTAACATTCATCACTTATAATCGTCTGTTTGATAGGTAGGCTATAAACGCAATTAAGAGGGGCAGAGAAGTACAGGACTGCAGGAGTTTCAAATGAGAGTTTCTCTCTCTCTCTCTCTCTCTCTCTCTCTCTCTCTCTCTCTCTCATTAACATTAGAGTGTTGAATCTATCATTCTCCAGAACACCGTCTCTCGTCGACCTTCGTAGCTGTTGAGTTACCAATTTGAGAGTAAGTTGCAATCATCTAATTCTATCAAATCCTACATGAACATGGACAAGCTATCTGAACTTGATCAAGGTTGGAAACTTGGAGGTTGGAGTCATTGTATTCTTCCGTGAACCCCTATCGCAAACACCCTACCATGCCCATGTGGTGATGAAATTGGAGATGTGGCACATTCCTCGGAGTTCACCGAGAGAAGGAGAGAGAGAGAGAGGGGGAGAGTGAACACTCGCCTGACTGTACAGTATACCTACGACATACCGGAGCGGTTACACTCTATGGTATCTCCGAGGGGACAGAGTAACACGAAGATTTCATGTCATCGCGCTTCTCTGATGTAGTATTGGCTATTAGTCATGTTACTCAGAGGTTCAAGGGGTTTTCACAATTGCACTAATCGCTTTCACTGTACGTGAATGGGATAAGAATAGAAGGAGGTGAGAATCCGAGAAATACAAACAGAGAGATGGGCCAACCAACCTCGGGACAATTTAGGAGAGACACTTAATTGACATAATAAAGTGTGGAATTGAAAGCAAATTTAAATGCAGTCTGATCAGAGCCAAAAGTATGTCAAAGTATATGATTTAAAGCCCTTCTTGCTTCAAACGAAACCCAGAGAGAAAGAGTATAGGAGCGACAAGCAGCGTAGGAAGAGGCAGATATAGAGACATGGGCAATCGGAGACATAAATAAACAGACGGACAGACAGAAAGGCATACATACAGACATACAAGTAGATACGAGACAGAGAATGAAAACGGAGAGATTAAGAGGTATAATAATTATGATGAAAGAAAGAGAGACGTACGGGTTCAATTTTTGCAGGAGTAGGCTCTAAAGTACCACCTTGCTATTTAAATATGAATATTGGTAAATTCAACGCCCCTGCCCCCAATGTACACCTATACCTATAAAGAATCTTAAATTTACGAACAAATTTACCGTCAATCTGTGCATGAACAGATGAATAATATTTTTATTATAAAAATTGTGCTCTTAATGTTACGGTCTTCACCAATATTGATATGACGGCTCGAGGACTAAACTTACCCGTATCGGAGATGACACAGGATGTATAGAGGGGAATGGCGAGACTATGAAAAAGACATTAATAAAAATAAATATATAAAATTTTTTTAAAAATCAGCTAGAGAGAAAAAGGAGCTACAATATCATTTCATATCATGATGACAAAATCCCATTTGTTTACTGAAAATCATGTTTTAGGTATTTTTTTATCATTTTATCTGGTGGCTACAAAATATGAAGGTTCATGCTGGATCCATCTTGTGCTGGATACGCCACTGAGAAAACGCAAACTTAACAGGGACAGTGGACATACGGCGCGTTTTGTATCTCGCCCAAAATACCAAGACCGTATACACACTGTACATCTACACAGACTACGGAACGATAATCGGTGTAATACAAATAATCCGGTGTTTGGGTTTGTATCATCCTTAGATAGGTATGAGAAATAAACAACACGTTTTGTATTATCATAGATAAACACCACTCGAGTGTTAACACAGACTATGTATACAGTCACCCATAGAGCCAGTGACGAGAGCATGTTGAAGGATGATTGTCGTGTAAACAGTCTTCAGAAAGAAACCCACATTAGTGACATTACTAATGACACAATAAGTTTGAATTATGAGTCAAATGGGTTTATGTCGGCAATGGTTTTGTGATATAAGTTTAAAAAGTATTCCCTTTTAATACGGTGAACATTATTGTGATCAAGTTTATAACTTTTCCCTAATTCCAACCTTGTGAAAGGATCCGTTTGATCTGTATGTTGATATAGTTTAAATAATCCATTAATCCAAATTCGCAACGCTCTGCCCAAGCAGGTGTAAATGGGTACCTAGAAATTGCTTGGGTAATAATTGCAGTGCCCTCAGGAAGAACAGCATGATGCTGATCAGGCATCCCTGGGGGAAATATTATTATCATATTTTTCCCTATAAGAAATGAAATGGGCTCATGAACGTGTAGTAATGTCTTTAACTATCGATTGTCCACCTTGTAGACCTAACGGATATCTGAATTAAAACAAAAAAAATCTCCTTCAACCAACCTTTGATGGTTTTAATTGGAATATGACGCCATTTGTAGTGTTAAGCAAACAACAGTCTCTTGTGAAAACCGAACCGTTAAATTCTACTACCAAAGTGACATTATGTAAGCACTATGGTCAGTGGCATAGCATGGGTCCAGACATTGATGAAGGGGAAGGGTGGCACCTGTATAGACAGCATGCGAGTTCGGGAAGGGTGTAGAGGAGGTCATAGTATCATCATTTCAAATGCCCCCTTTCCGTCAACCTCTCCCCTTTTCTCTTCTATATTCCTCTTTCTTTTCTTTTTCAAAACGATCGCAAAGAAATCAACTACAAAGAGGGCAAGTTTAGTACCCTATGGCATATCCGATAGAAAAGATTCGGATTATGTAATACGTCATTGTAATGTTCTCACATGACAACAGGTAACTGACAAAGCTATTGACATTGTCTTGGGAAGGTATTTCGAAAGTATTTGCGATCGCATTCTCTCTTTTTTATTTTTTTATTTCAGCTGGGGCACATGCCCCCTTTGCCGCCCCCGTCTCTACACCAATAGTCATGATGGAGGACGTCGTGGAACACTCCTTATCTCTTTTATTTGCCAGTGGCATATAGGGCAAATGGAACACCCAGAAACACAGTCGCATGTTTCGTATTACGCGTTGATCATGATGATAAAATGGTCGAGCCTCCTAATCAAGATAAATCTCAACCTTAAAGGTGAACCATAGTGCTGTTAAAGGTCATAGGTAAAAATAGAATCCGAGGGCATCATTCAAGCTATAGCTCTGAAATACTTCCATTCGGGAATTAGAAGATGTGTCAAGTACATAATATATACAAGAATTTCCGACGGATAAGTAGACATATGATCAAGTTTAATATGTGAGAGAATGGCAATTCGAAGATATTCAAGATCATTTACATTACGTGGTTAAAAGGTAATGCAGAAGCTAGTTAGCTCAAAAGGATAGTTACGACGATATATCTATAGAATGATCTATTCCACAAAATGTATCTTAAAGGCATCGTTTAACAATGTTAAATCTGAGATGCATGGCCCTACGTGTTATCAGTGTCCGATCTGTGATATGGTGTAACATTGAAGCCCTAAAAAAAATTGCACTTCAAAATGATCAAGAAGTGCCTCAAAAAAGTAAAATTCTTTGAGTGACCGGTTTTACCATACTCATTTTCCCCAATAGACTGTAGTGTTATAAAAAACCGTTAGGAAAACGAAAAATGAAATTTCGATTTGCAATCATAAATATCTTGATAATCAGACAGGCGATCAGCTTGTAAAAGTCATGGGATTCCTGAGTGACCTAAAGGTTTATAATTATGATTGCAGCATGAGCTAAATCCAGGATTTCGTTTCAGAATCTGAGGCAATGTTACCGAGTCACTTTAAAACTTCATAGTGACGATATAACATAAGGTCTTTGGAAATGTCTTTTTTAAGGAAATGGTGATCAGAAAATGTGCTGGTATTTGGTGACTTCATAAAAAAGTTTCACATAAAAATATTGTCCATAATCATGCACAAAGCTAAATCAAAATTATTTTATGTATGCTTTTAAACAATGAAAATTGTTCGTTTTTGTTCAAAGCAATGTACGAAGACTTTACTTAGGAGTAATACGATTATTCTGTCTCGTCTTTTTTTCTGTGTGGAAATGTCACTGGTGATATTCTCATCTAACCACGCCTCCCACCGTTGTTCCTTGTTTGAATGTGATAGAAATGTAAACAGGCTTGTCAATAATTCAATCAGTATCGTAAACGGTTGAGTAAAACGTCCCAATAGGTCTAGTTTTCAATAGAGTTACAAAATCAGCCGACAGCATTTAGGCCTGTTCCGGGCAAAGCGTTTTGTCGTCGAGGGTTAAGTGCACCGAAGCTATAGCAGACTATATTTGATGGTATGCAGTCTGAACCAGCATGATGCCAAACGCAGTCAAGGCTAAAGAAGTTTACATTCAGCCATTGAATTCCTATATCCAGCAGAAGATGTGTTGTCATCTAGCTAATCATGAAGTAATGAGATACACAAAGAACAGATCTCGGACCCCCCCCCCTCCCCCCATGGCGTCTATTTGAATGCATCCTACATGATAACATGTTCATTCCCAAGCGACAAATTAATAATAAGTCTGTGCAGATAAACATGATAAAAACAGATTATTTCACATAGAAACATGTGCATTCTGAAATTGTCTTTTCTCTAGGTTTCTATGTATTTTCTGAAAACGTAACATTTACAAATACATTTGTCAATCAGTTATTATAATCCGTCGAAGAAATGCTAAAATAATACATTGTTTTTTTTACAATGCTGAATTATTTATTTATAAGAAATATGAGCCGATGCAATATTGTAGATGAAAACAATAATATATACTAACTCAGCAGGTAATAGTCAGATATATATAGTTCGAACGAAAAATTTGTAAAAACATCCCTAAGTTAATAATCTTGCAAATTAATATAACAATCCAGAAAAAAGAGGACATGACATCAATTATTTAATAATGAAAATTTTATAGTTAATATGAAGAAGTAGAAATGAATGAGAAAGAAAATATTTCACAAAATAGTGAGAAGGAAGATAAAACGAACAAAGTGTTTAACTTAAATGTCAATGACCAAAGTTATTGATTGCCGACGTGCACTAATCTGAAAGAAAGTCCATCTGGTAATTCAGTTGGTAGGCGATGTTTTCCGTGTCAGACGATCGGTGTATTGTTGTTCAGCTATCGGTACCCATGTTCGATCACGGTAACAACAGCTACAGATTTGCCATTTCGCTTCGCGCCTCAGAATGCAAACCACAGAATGCTCATAATGCCATTCAAAACAGTTAAATGTACAAGCCTCCAAGTTAAAATATGCAAAACTGTTTAAAAATTAACTTGATGTTATGCCAAAATATATTGCGTAATTGACTTGTTCGAATGTTGAAATGTAATTACTATAATCCTCTTTTGGCGGAATATATGAAATGCAATAATAATGATGTTCGTTTTAGCACCCTTTAAAGTATTCCATGGGGGTGTTTCACAAAGACTAAGATCGACTTTAAGTTGGACTTAAGTATAACAGGCCGTTCATGCCACTGTTTGCTCTCACCATTTACTGGCAATTTGTCTTTCAAGGGACGTACAAATCGTGGTTTCAAATCTACAGAGTTTACATTTTTTGATAGTTCATTATTGAAGGAAAAAATATTATCTAAAGATTATAATTTAGAGACCAATGGGGATAGCAACCAATGGCATGAATGGCCCGCCATACTTAAAACCAACTTAAAGTCGATCTTAGTCTTTGTGAAACACCCCCCTGGTACACATTATATTTAAAGACATATAATTAAAAAGAGTGTTTACCCTTAATAGACAAAAAATATCTCTAGCCTCTTCCAATCAATCGACAAACATCTCGGAATGGAGCTACAAAACTGACTAAGGAAGTTTATTAAGCTTCTTATGACTCGATTCTTTAGCGGGATACAATCCTAATTTATATTGGCTGATGGAAAGGTGTTTTGGATTATGATAATGGTACTGGTATTTGCCTACCTTGGATACAGACACCGGTAGACCTTGTTCTATTCCACCTAGCAGTCTAAAACCCCAGGGTGGACCGCCAGTCATCCGAACTCTCACCATCTCCTCCATGTTCACCATGTTTAGTGCGTTACTCCTATGTAAGCCTCCGTCACAAGGTAGACAAATCCAAGATGGCGTCAGCCAAATCCTTTAGTTACTTTTCACTTCTTAAACTTGCTGCACATTTCCCGAAACTTATCCTGATGAACTTTTCGTCAGCGTTAGATCTAGACGTAGAGTAGGGGGTCGGTTTACGTTCCCCGCCCGGGTGGATAGCGGATTTAGATTTCCCTACCCGGGCGCATGAGTTTTCACTTAACCCCCGTTAACCGAGCGTTTGAAGTAATCCAAGTTTAAGGCAGGGGGGCCCAGGCAGAGGCGACGGCTATCTTGCTGTGCTGGTTTGATTATGCACACAGATAGATAGACAAGGCTTGGAAATAACTTGTGTCAACTGATGCCAGCGATGCGAGGATGGGGATGGGCAAACTCCAATGCGAAGAAGAGGTACTCTTTGTTTACCCGTCGTTCGAGATGGTCGAGTCCATTAGAACGGTGTGCGAGAGGGTTCTATATTCATGTACTGGGTGGTATACAACCCGCTTGGTATCTCGCATTCCCAGCGTAACTTTGTTGAGGTCTACGGGAGTAGCCAGATCGATGTGATTGCAAAGGGCGGCGGTGCTTCATGACTTTGCTATTTTTCATGTCTAATTTTTTTCATTGCAACAGATCACGTCATTGGATTCATTGATATAGTTGCAAGAGCAATGAACTTTACAGACATGGGGGTAGCCCCCATATCGATATTGCATGTATGCTCTATGCAATACATGCTCTAGTTCATCATACCCCTACCCCATTCCTGAAAAAAACAAAGATTGACGCCCCTGTATTATAACACAGAACAAATTACAAGAGATATTATTGCAAGGGCATCGATCCTTGGATGATCTGGAGGTACGTGTAGTCCCCCTTGAATATTGGCTGGCTGCGCAATGAAGTATAAACTTCTGATGACTGTCATCATCCCCTCCCTATTCAAAAAAGATGTGACTGACGCCCCAATTATATCGCACTGTACGAAAATAGAATGACAGACTTTATTTAACTCGTCATACCCTAACCCCTATTTTGCCCCTACACAAATCCCCTCTTTAAGATTTCAGACACAGGGTACTTTCGCACTCCCATCTCTCTCTCTCTCTCTCTCTCTCTCTCTCTGAATAAATGATATCTTACTTTAAAAGCTATCCATATCAAGTGGTAAAGTGGTAAAATTTCCATTTTATATGTGTGTGTGTATGTATGTATTTGTAATTGTAGGGCTTGTATGGGTTTTTCTGTTTTTTCTGTTGTTATACGAGTTTTCTTTGGGGCAAAATAATTTATGTAAATTCAAATCTTAATCATGTTCATCACATTTTGTTTGAATACTTTTGGGGGAGATATTTCGACACACTCATTTATTTGGGTTTTTATAACTTCCCTTTTCCCATTATTGTTTAATATTTTAATGTACTTATGTACAATGTATATTCTAGTGAAAGATTTTGCATGTTATTTACAGTACTATTTGCAAATGTATGTGTTCTTTTTAATGTGATTTTTATGGAAAACTAAATTGAAATAATCAGTACACTATAGGTGTCCCCAAAACTTAATAATGAACACTCTGTTTATCTTTTTGCATTGAGAGACACTATCCAAAAGCCACTCATTCGAACTTCACTAAATTTGATGAAAACGGCACTACTCGAAGTCACTATATTCCCAAACGTTAATATTCTTTGCTATTCTTCCCATTCATCATTTTGTTTTCATTATTAAAAAATAAATTTTATTAAAAGTGGTGTGTATAATTTCTTCTGGTTGATAACCAATATTAATACACTTTTTTCTAATCCAATAAGGTTTTGCTCAAAACAAGCTTAGTTTCATTTCCGTTACCTAAATTATTATTAAGATTAACGATCTAATTTGTAATGGAACGTTGATCAGACTTTCCGAATTCTAGAAATAATATTATTTCAATTACAATCCAATCCAATTACTCTTAGTCGAGTTATTCGATTTCATTCAGAAATGAGTGTCCAAACTAACCATATAAAGTGAACGTTTATACGATTTGAAGGTTGTAGTAGCTTTTATGCATAAATAGCATTTTGGTATTGAACTTGAGATGAATAACCAAGCTCTCCCCATAATAATTGTTGTGTAGAAAGTGAAGGATAAAAAATAGATTTTCGATTTTATACTTGTTTACTGTTTGGATAGAACCCGAGCATATTACTATCGTCATTACTGATCTTCCCCTTCCAACATTTTTTTTCTTTGTCTGATTTAACTCTAACTTAATTCAATTTTGTTCCTGATGTTTTTTTCCGCTTCCACTCCCAGCAAATTTGATACGAAAAACTAAAGAAAGAGAGACAATTGAAGAGGAAATAATAAAGACAGGGAGTGAGAGAGAGAGAGGGAGAGAGAGAGAGAGAAAGAGAGAGGGAGAGAGAGAGAGAGAGAGAGAGAGAGAGAGAGAGAGAGAAATGGAGAGAGGGAGAGAGGGGGTAAGGGGTAAAGAAGAGGGGAATAAAATAATAGAAAGTGAGAAATTGGAGAGGGGATATGGATGTAGAAAGAGGGAAAAAGAGAAAGAATAAGAAAGAAAGAAGGAAAGAGAGAGATAGAGAGAGATAGAGAGAGATGAATAGAGAGAGATAGAAGGGGGTATATAAGGCTTTTCATGTGAAATGTTTATGAATTCAAACATCATATTAATGAAGATGACATAAGAACTTACAGGCGAGTGATTTCATGGCAAAGACCAATGTTTCATGTTCATCGAGTTACCCAAGACATAATGATAAACGAAGTCACTGGTGTCGAGGTATTGTCATGACATTTCGAAGCTATATCAAGTTATTATGAGTATCTAGGGTACCATCTCAATCGGGGGAGGGGTGGGGTGAGAATCAGAGGGACGGGGGATGTAATGAACAATCACAACTGTTCCATACAAAATCAAGTCTAGTAATTGCAGTAAGGAGTTCCGAGCCGCCATGTAGGAATTCGTAAATTAGAATAGATCGAGATATTGGCTGGAACATTTTCATTCAAACAATTTGCAACGATTAGAGATGAGAAAAGAGGAAATCGCCGACAACATCCTCCCATAAACCTTTGATGTCATCCATGCATGATTGAGTGTAATATTGTGACCTATGTATCTCTCTCTTGACTAGTCCATGCCAATCAAATTTGATTTTCGTTTCCACTTGCATAATACAATTTACTGAGATATACCTTTGAACATGGAAAGTGGCTACTGTTCTGTAGAGGTTGATCGAAGGCACTAAAAGAACGATTTGAATGTGTGATGCTGTTCGAAGAAAAATAACGACAGCGTTGAGTTTTTGTAATATTGTTTTAGATAGGTTAAATTTCTTTTCTTATCAATGTTTTTTTTTCTTCAAAATGTTACAATACAAAAAGCTGAAATTGAGCAATAATAAAGCATAACAGTACACAAGATCAGCGTGAATGTCAATTTAATTAAATTAATTAACAAGTCTACAAAAATAGACAAAAACAAAAATGAAAGTTTTCAGCTAACGGTTAGAATAACCCTTTCTCAACATGAATCTGCAATAAGTTTCGTTGGTGTAGCCTCATTTAAAATTGATTCTCCATCTTTGCAACAAGAAACAAAAGTTTGAACTGAATGGTGACATGGAAGCCTATCTGTACATTGACGCACGGAGTTAGATCTCTGCGAGTGGAGAGGTCGGCCTAAGACGAAACGAGGTACCCAGCAATCCACTCTACCATATTAGGAAAGACGTCGGCGCCAGACCCAACCGCCTGGAGCTCAGCTGGCAGAGACTCTGTGCAGCGGATGCAATGGCTGTCTTGGATAGGGTAGGATGCAGGACCACGTACATACACACACTCCAATAACTCAGCATGTCCACAGTACTATAAAACACACTAAAGAAAATTACCCGACTTGAATGTCTAGTTCCACCCAACCGATAACACTAGGCCTAACCAAAGCTATATTGTCTTGATTAAAGGAACTACTCACTATCCCTGTCATATGAAGAATATATATACAATTTATACATACATACAGACAGACAAACATACATACATACATACATACATACATACATATATGTATATATTTATTTATATTATATCAATGTTTATGTCAACTTCTGAAGGGAGGGCAATTTGAAAGAAATATATTTGAATAAAATCAACTGGATATCAGGCTCTCATATTTTCTTCTTCCAGCATTGACCAAACTTCATGCAGAGCATCATATTCATGTAATTAATACTTTTGAAAGTTATATTTCTTTATGATTAAATCAATTATTTTGCGACTTTCTTTCTTTATTTTTTAAATATCAACAAAACACGTCCACATCCAATGTAGATCAGGGCCTGGTTTCATAAAACTTCTGTATTATGTCAGTTTGCCGTCACTTGTTTTTTGCTAACCGTTGACGTTGTTTTGTGGGGAATTGGCCCGGGCTATTTTAAATGATAGTGGGAACACTTCCCCATATTACAGAGTGAGCGTATCATTGTTGTTGGCATTATTGGTCCATGGCACTGTCCAATGAAAAGCATTTGTCATAGATATCATATACGAGAACGCAGAGGGCGTACTTCCTCAGATTCATATTATTCTAAATAAGATCTACATTGTGTCTATTTACTGCGACTTCTATAGGAGATGGCAATAAATGATGGCAAACAATGCTCCGGGCATTATTTCGTCAAAAATAATATGATGAGAGTTAGGATTATAAGTGGGTTTTTTTAGTGAAATTTCATTAGGGTCAGGGTTTTAAAAACTACTAGATTCCAACGTTGTTATCAATTCGATGGATGCTATAGGACTTTTCGAGTTAAGAACAAAAATAATGCTCGGGATAATATTTCAGTGTTTCCATAGCGCATTATCTCTGCCTCAACGTCTGTATGTGCTCATGAACAAATGTAAAGGAAGGACGGTGCTGATTGCAATATTATTTGTCAAATCATAGCTTATTCAAAATGCTTTTTAATCAAGCACGTTTGATAAGGGTTTTAAATTAAGATATTGAGGATGAGATGGGATGAGATGGGATGGGATGGTGTTCCAATGTGCATGGGCAGCATGAGCAAATGATCTCTCCCCATAAACGTATAGCTTGAATGCATATGAGTTGATCTCAGATGGCGTGAAGGTGCATACTTTACTAAGGACTCATTAAGATACTCTGGTGTCAATGCATGAGGACATTGGGAAATATGATTAGACCGGGAGCCATTGCAGCTGCTTTATTTGAGAGTATTTGTTATGTCACAACAAGGTGACATTAGATTATAAAATCATATAATAAAAATCTTAACAAGTAACAACACAACAGTATGAATTCAAAACAACAATAATAAAATACATGTACAGACGGTCATAGGTTTTAAATACAAATTCAACACTTTTTCAATTCACTCCAGACCCTCTGCGCATGCCCATAATTAACATTAACATACATGAATATGTATAAGGTTCGTAACAGTTACTATGGGTAATCAATCTTGCTTCCGAGTTCTATATTCCTTGGAGAGAGAAATGATGCACATCGGTCGTAGCTGGCTGGCGCGGGGAGTGGGGGTCGACAGCCTCTAAAAAATAGGAACCTTCTGATCAGCATATCAACATGTGCGGAAAAAACAATTTAATTCTAAGTAACAGACCCCTGCATGATATAGGGAATGAGTATAATTATGTTCGGAACTTACTGAATTGCAAACCTTCAAAAGAGAGAGGGCGAGAGTACGTGCATGGGAGAGAGAGAGAGAGAGAGAGAGAGAGAGAGAGCAAGAGGGAGAGAGGGAGAGAGAGAGAGAGATAACCCATTATAACGAGATTCCCAGCATAAATTCCCAGCATAAAAGTAACGGAAATATCAGATGACACCATAGCTTATGAAAATTGATAGGATTATTGATTGAGTCAATGGGGGAAATGTTATCACTTAATATACGTAGAAGACAAACAAATCATACTAACTGATGGCACAATGGATAGTAGACATCAGGAAAGTACGAGAAATGTTGCAATCCACGTCCCAACTGAGAGAGACTGATGATACTCTGATCAGAAGATCAGAAGATAAATAAGTAGATAGTTATAAGCTAATAATCTGATACGCTAAGTCCTATAAGCAGCCATGAAAGCCTCCTTATGTTCTTACTATATAATACCATTTTGCAATGTGAAGGAGATTGGTGCATAGTATTCAAACGTTGGCAGTATAAAATATGAGTGTCTTCCAAAAGCATAATACTTCCTGACGAACTCGGTTCCAAAACATTGCTCTGGCTAGAACTTCCAACGGTTTTGTCCGGTCCTTCAAGATTTTCAAGGGATGTACATGTATTTGGCTCTTATCTTTGCACAGGTAAGGAACAGAAACGTCGTGAACCAATTAATATAGCGCTTAGGAATCTGAATGTTAGGCCTACTCACAAAATTATCTACATGTTAATAATAATCTGGATTGATATAGCGCTTAACACGAAATACCGTCTCTAAGCCCTTTAAAGAATTTATTATTACCCGGTCATCGGATTCATTCACGCACAATGTGCACCATCTCCTCTCCCTGGGGAGTATTCTAACTATTTGGTAACCGTGAGGGCATATATGGCAATTACTAACACGAAGGCTTTCGTCATCCTACCAGGTCCCAATTTCTCTCCCGGGTATAGAGTGGCAAATGTAGATTAATGCCTTCGCAAAGAACAGTATAATGTGCCGTGTCGGGTTTCGACCACTCAGTTCATACTGTTTCCTGTGCTGTGACATGTTTGAGTAGGTCTAGAATATAGAGACTACTGTCCTATAGGCTTTAGATTAGAGGTATTGATTTCTCTTATGGAATTATTGGGATTCCTTATATTTCACAGGCTTTCCCATCTTTCCGAGACTCTCCTAAACTTTAGTTGGGATTCATTTGCCTTTGGTGTGTTATAATTTTGAATTTTGAACCCTTCTTGAATCCGCTCATTTAAAACGATTTTTGTTTGGCTCTTTGTATTTGAAGATTTGAAAGGACTTCGGATCAGAGAGGTTGAAGCACATACAGAACACTTTCTTAATTATATGCTTAATTTTGTAATTCTCCAATTTGGCCGACAATAATAATTTGGCAGACACACGTACCTCAGCTAGCTCGGTCTCCGGAAGGGCGGTCCTCTGCCGCCACTAACTGCTCGCATCCTCGCTCCAAGCCAAAACAACAAAGGGGATTGCCCTATTATAATTCAAGAAGAGAAAAGCGTCAGCGCCAGTTGTGCCGATCGGGAAAGCGGAGTAAGTAAGTTACATTTTATTTGAGTCATATTAACCGCTTTAAATGTAACTTTTACATTTATTTGTTTAAAGAATGATAAGTTAACTAGAACGCTATGATTAAATGTTACAGAATGAAGCACAGTCTTTTATGTGGTATTTATGAGGTGGACGTGGGCTGAGCTTGAGGACCGGTCCCACGCGTTGATATTTATGTTTGTTGATAACTTGCATGGCATGATTTTATTGAGAGAGCTGTGGAAGAAGAAGGACAAAAAAGAAGGAGAAAGAGAAGAGGAAAGGAGGAGGAAAAGAAGCACTGTTTTACTCTCTATTCCTTTGCTTTCTGATTGTTATCTATGAATAAGTGATTTAATATTTTTAAAGATGAATGTATCTGCTCAATAAATCTGTAAAAGTGTAAGTGTAATCATATCTCTTAGTCTTACCCCCAGTGCATTATTATTGTTTTTGGTGGTGGTGTTATTATCATTTTTATTATTACCTTTTTTTCCCCCTCTTCTTTGTCTCATAAAAGCTGCAGGCTTCCTCATTTCTAGATCAGAATTCTGGCTACCGTGAGATCTTTGAAGTTTGCCCAACATTGATCACCATGGGTCTGTTCAGCAAAAGAGGCAGTCTAAATCTCTCCAAGGCCGAAGCCTCCAACCAGGTCCATGACCAGATTGACCCCAAATTTGAGAAACCGGACAACCCGTTGGACACCTGGGCATACTCCGTTGAAGATGAGGACACCTTGGAGACGGAACTGTCCCTCGGAAACAGCCACCGTGTCGTCCAAGACGGTGATGAGGATCCACAGGGTTGGTCTGGGGTGCAAGCCTCCATGGACGATGCTGGAAGCATGAACTTTATCCCTGGCATAGCGACAGATCCCAAGGGAGGAGTTACAGACTTTGGTGAAAGCAGCAAGGGGTGTTGCGCTAAATGCCGATACTCCTGCAAGATCGCCTTTCGACCCTGCACCACCAAGCACAACCCTCTCCCGCACAATCCATCAAGATGGAAACGATTCAAATTTGCTTTTCTCTGCCCTCCACATGGTATCGTTGGCAGGACTTTGACTTGTCTCATACTTGTGTTACTGTTGTGGGCAGTTCTGTTCACCATAACAGGGGCGAAGCGTTGCCGGGCGGTAATTTGTTTGGACTGTATGTACTTATTATCAGCAGTATTGTACTTGGGCTGTTGGTCAACAAAATTCTGAGGCTTCCATCCCTATTAGGTAAGTCATAGTTCATATCCTAGCTTGTTGCTTTCCTCTTTGATAATTGGAAATAGATATGTGCAGGTTTGCAGTCTGTAGATGTGGCGTACTTTGAAAATGTCTCATGTTAAACTGTTAATTTGCTTAGAGAATAACAAAAAAAGCCTATAAAATAAAAAATTAACTTGTGTTTAATTATGAATGATAAACGTTGAATTTGCAAAGTGCTTTCTTAGTAAAAGTGATCATCATTTTTTTTTTCATCATGACATAATCATCATTCCACGATCCTACTTTATAACTCATCAATCCATTTTGAATTTGTAGGAAAAAGGCAAGTATTTCTTGAATTAAAGGTTGTACATAGTTTAAACTACCTTTAGCACCAAAAAGGGGAAAGGGGAAATCCACCCTGATATTAAGATGGTTTAATTAAGCAGAAAAACAAGAGAAACAAATAAATGGAAGTTTGAGCAATATCCATTTAAAATTAGGAAAGTTATGAATTTTTGAAGTTTTTGAATTTGTCATCGGTGAAATACATATTGGTAACACTGTGACTTATCTTGCGAGCTCCTGTCTAATTTGCTCTCTACAGAAAATGTCATAAACTTTCATTTTCTTAGTTATTGATGACGGAAAAGAATTGTTTCGTACAGGGGTTGTATGAAACATATTTGCAATAATTATATTTAGGGTTAATGTGTGATTGAAAATTTTCTTAGGAAAATTTTTTTTTTATTTAAACATTTTTTTTTTAGTACAGGGCAAATGGGAGGAGATCTGGCAAGATACATCACAGAGGTGCCAATTTGTGTTTGAGTGATTCCATCTTCAAAAATTCTTTCTTATTCTTCATCGGTGTTTGCTCAAATTTTCACTGACCTGTTTTATCTATCTTTTCTGCTTCTATTTCAAAGCAACCCATATCAGGGTGGACTTCCTCTTTAATATGTGATGGCATCAGTATATCATCAGTAAAACAGGCAAGACCATGAAAAACATTGTCTCACAAAACTTCTTGCTCCCTCTCCTCCCCTCCTCCCTTGCCCCTTGCACTTGCCCCTACTCCTCCCACAGGTATGCTAGCTGCTGGATTCATCCTAAAGAACGTGAATGCGATTGGCATAGCCAACGACATCTCCCGGGAGTGGGCCAGTGCTCTTCGCAGCATTGCCCTGGTGGTCATCCTCCTCCGCGCCGGACTGGGCATCGATGCCAAGGCTCTTCGTAGGCTGAGTCTGGTGTGTCTTAGACTGTCCTTTGTACCGTCTATCCTGGAGGCAACTATCATAGCTGTTGCCTCTCACTTCCTCCTAGACTTCCCCTGGGAGTGGGCTTTCATGCTAGGGTAAGAAAGAAGGCACAGTTGTGGCAATAGTATAGACACTAAGTAAGGCCTCTAGTGTGCTAAAGCAGCAGCTATCATAGTTGTTGCCTCTCCCTTCTTTCTAGACTCCCCCTGGGAATGGGCTTTCATGCTCTGGTAAGAAACCAGGCACAGTTGTGCTGATATTTTAAATAGTAGTACAAGTATGGCATCTCTGTAAGTGTTAAGGTACATTTTGTTTGTTTTTGTTTTTTGTTTTAACATTTCAGTCCTCCATAGGCTATTTTATTGAATCAAACTCAAACAAAACATTTTACAATTCAATGAAATCAAGTCTTACTTTAACTCAAATAAAACAAAATACTTTCACATTTCTCTCCTTTTTTTCATATAAACAAATGATGAAGTGCCTGCCACATAGTAAAAAATTTGTTATACATACCAGATATAGAATAAATATATCTCTCGTCTTCATAATATTGAATAATTTTCTTCGTCAAAGAACTAAAATTTGGAATTTTGTTGTTAAGCTTTTGTACAAATATTTGATGCTTAATCAAAGTCACCATGCAATTTAAAGCACCGTTTC
Source organism: Mesocentrotus franciscanus (assembly GCA_037976565.1). NCBI lineage: Eukaryota > Metazoa > Echinodermata > Echinoidea > Camarodonta > Strongylocentrotidae > Mesocentrotus > Mesocentrotus franciscanus. The sequence continues at coordinate 5,166,571 of CP137685.1, forward strand.
TTTTGTCTTCAAAACCAAAAATTACATTTTCTAAATTAAACTCTAACTGTACTCGAGAACCTTCATTTATCCATTTCACCGTTTCATTCCAGATTGATTTACTGATTTTACAATTGTAAAAGAAATGTACAATATCTTCAAGCTCTTTTTTACAAAAGGAACATTTATCATTACTCACTATTTTCATCTTATACAGTTGCTTGTTCAAATACAGAATCCTATTTACTATCTTATACTGAGAATATCTTAAACTGATATCTGGAGTAAAACGAAATATCATTCGATGATATTTCTGCATTCTTGGACATTCAGGGGTATAATATAAATGTCGTTCCCATTTCAGACATATTGAGGGTACACAATTTGTTTTTCCAAGAAAAGTTTTGTAAATATATTGACAACCTTTTATGTCATGCACTAGTATTTTGATATGTGACGGCATTAAAGGATCTACTACATGTTGTTCACATTTTTCAATATGCATTCGATATCGACACTTTATAGTTTGAGTTACAGAATAATAAGACAAATAATTTAGTTTCATGCAGAATTTTTGTTCACATTGCTCACGAGTCAGAAGTTTTCCTTTATCATCAATCAAGTCATTTATACATCTGATGTGTAAAGGTACATAACACCATACATCTAAGGTACACTGGAAGGGGAGGACTCCCCAAACTTGCACTGTAAGATCTTTAGATGTTTGGAAGGTATTACAAATTTGGGGAGGGGGACCCTCCCCTCCCGGAATTTCCTCCCAAATCGGTTGGTGTGAAATTGATTGGCAATATACACATTTTATCAAATTATTATAGTAGATTTCCTGTAGGTGCGTTCTGGTGTTTGTTGGATTATACCTATATAAAGTTTTTATCGTGGTCATCAGAATTCCAGACTAGCGCTACACGTGTGTGTGATACAGCCACATTTTAAAGTTAATGTGTGGATGTTTTAGCTTTCAGCTTCAAGTTATCAGAAATCTTGCCTGTAGAGTTGATGTCAGGTTTGTTTAGATTACCGAATGGGGCTTATGATGCCTAGAAATGCATCTCTAGATTTTACCCTAATTCCTTGAGAAGGGATAAACAATTCAATTAGTTTCGTAACCATCAGAGCACATTTACATGACTTGTACAAGGCAGAGAGGTACGATCTAGTGGATAAGTCACCGAACTGTAGTCCACAAGGTACAGGGTTCGATTCCCTGTTCTTACATCCTTCAGCAAGACATTGATCTACATTTACCACTCTCATCCCAGGTGTAGCAGGTGGGTAACTGGTAGAATTTATTTCTTGAATGCATGGGGAGCTACAGTTTTCCGAGCTGAAAGCTGGAGTTATTTCCAAAGTCCTTTGGATGCCTATAAAGACATTTTAATCATGTTATATAAAAGAACAGAATGTTATTACTATTTTCCTGTCCTTTCTCCAGATTTGTCTTGGCAGCGGTTTCACCTGCCGTGGTGGTTCCTTGTCTCCTGGTCCTGCAGAATGGTGGCTATGGATCCAAGAAGGGCATCCCAACCTCGCCATAGCATCCTGCAGTCTGGATAATGTCCTCTGTATCAGTGCTTTCGGGGTCGCCATGGGAATATCTTTCTCATCAGGTAATTTTTCAGCATGTTATTTAATCAATTAATTAATTATTGGTAGTTTGATAATGTCTTTCTGTTTAATTCACAGTCGCTGGAGAGGGGCGGGGGCAGTGTATGTACTTTTCTTGTAATTCTGACGTTTCCAAAACCTTACAATATACAATTACTCTTACATACTACTTAACCTTTCTCAATAATTTTGAGAGTTTCTTTCTCAATCCTTAAACACTTATTATCTGATGTCTCTTTTTTCTGATTTGCAGGGAGTCTAGTCTTGAAGATCCTCCAGGGTCCTTTAGAGGTTGTGATTGGAGTTTGCTTTGGAGTGTTTGCTGGTGCACTACTCTGGTTTATACCAAGCAAGGACTTGGTGAGTGACAGAAAGGTTGAAGATACGAGCTAGCTATGGAATACAATTAAAGGGATCCGGTAACTTTGTCTCAGATTCTGAAACAAAATTCTGGATTTAGCTCATGATGCAATGATAATCATAAACCTTTAGGTCAGTCAGGAACCCCATGACTTTTACAAGCTGATCGCCTGTCTGATTATCAAGATATTTATGATTGAATTACAAATTTTGAAAACCGTTCGCCTGATGGTTTTCATAACACTATAGTCTATTAGGGAAAACGAGTATGGTAAAACCGGTCAATCAAAGATTTTTACTTTTTTGAGGCACTTCTTGATCATTTTGAAGCGCAATTTTTTTAGGGCTTCATTATTACACCATATCACAGACACTAATAACATGTAGGGCCGTGTATCTCAGATTTAACACTGTTAAACGATCCCTTTAAAGACCCTGTCGGAAGTGAAAAATGAAAAATAGATGTATTATATACAAATGGAAACCTTATAAGCCATAGATTACAATAATATCAATTATATGCTGCTTAAGTGCCAGGAGGGATTAGACCTCCCAGCATGGCCACTGACAGGTGGTTATCTCATCAACTCAGCTCTCAATTAACATAAGGAAAAGAGGATCATGGGGGACCAACGGGCACCGCTTAGGCATTGTTTTCTATATAGAGGGAGCAAGTAGCGAGAAGTAGTGCAGTGGGGCTTTAAAACCTGCAAAAATCAAATGAGAATTGTATAATTGACACGTGCTATGATTTCATTATCAGTTAATGGCACAGTGCAACAATCTAAGATCTGAAAAGAGAACGTAAGACATATTTCTGGAGTTGTCATGGTTTACTAGGTCATGGTGGATGGTTCAAAACATTGCCTGGGACTAAAATCTAATGGCAAGACAGAAATTCAGGTTTGCCACTCTCTACCCAGGTGTAAATGGGTGCCTGATAAGCTAGAACACTACATTATGTGGCCGCTTAATAGTTATGACCTGGGTAATAATGATGGAGTGCCAAGAGCGTCATGGTGCAACAGACTTGAAGGCTACATGAGAAGCCACTACTATTGCTATTATCAACATTATTATGAGTTTTGTTTTTCTTTCCCTTGCAGAAAACCCTGACCCAGCTGAGGTTTCTGTTCCTGTTCTGTGGAGGTCTGTTTGCAGTCTTTGGTAGTACAGCGGCTTCCTTTCCTGGGGCCGGAGCTCTGGGATGTCTCACGCTAGCTTTCATGGCTTCTCTAGGATGGAAGGATGAAAAGGTGAGAAAGATGCAGTCAAAAGCTCGAATTACATGTGATAATGATTATAATTGTTTCTTATTAAAATGTACAACCAATCACCTAAAAAGTCATTTGTGTACAGCTAGAATGTATCAAATGAGCCACTAATTACTTTACTTGGCATGTTATGGGTGCAAAATGGATATGGCTGATTAACCTCGTGCTAAACGAGTTATCCAACAAAGTCTAGTAATACTACTACAGGGGGGTGTTTCACAAAGACTAAGATCGACTTTAAGTTGGACTTAAGTATAACAGGCCGTTCATGCCATTGGTTGCTATCCCAATTGGTCTCTAAATTATAATATTTAGATAATATTTTTTCCTTCAATAATGAATTATCAAAAAATGTAAGTTTTGTAGATTTTTTACCATGATTTGTACGTCCCTTGAGAGACCAATGCCAGTAAATAATGATAGCAAACAATGGCATGAACGGCCCGCTATACTTGAGTCCAACTTAAAGTCGATCTTAGTCTTTGTGAAACACCCCCCTGGAGTATAAAGAAAATAAAGAATAACATTAGATACCGCATACAGACACAAGTCGGACTTAGGGTTACGTGCGGGCCATTTTCTATACGAAAGCAAACGCATATTATGTCGAGTAGTCTACTCACAAGTCCCTTTTCTGTCAATTGAGATTATAATTCACCTTTATTCTCTGCATTTGCATTTATTGCTATGATAGATGTTAAGAACAACATCATATCTACCAATAAGTACATGAACTTACATTTATAATCAGTTACATCTATGATATTCTAAGATATAATTGATATTCAAAAGACGATAACCAACTAAAAGAGAAGATGTAAACATCAAAATTGACCTTTAACCCCTTAATAGCTTGCTGTTGGGAAGCTGATTGGTATTGTTTGGTGGCTGTTTGAACCCATCTTATTTGGTCTTATCGGTGCAGAGGTTGCTCTGGAGTATCTAGATGGTGAAACAGTGGGTAAGTCTATGGTAGCTTGCAGGCACAAATCTCTGTCAATTGTACACATTTGTTTCTTGGCTGAAGGCTGTACATGTCTACTGGCAACACAAAATTTGAAGTTATTAAAAAATCCCTAGAATCGATTTCTATGAGTGTTTGTGATCGTGTATTTCATACTTTTATGAGTTGCAATCTAGACTCGATATTCAGTTCTTTTTTTCAGACATGACCTACCTACCCTCTAGGCTCTACCCAGGTAGTGCTAGCAAGTATCTGACAAGAAACTAAAAGATTCCTCAAACTTCATCATGACATTGATCATACAATGAAGCATGTTAAAAACAACTGAAGATGTACAGGAAGAGCAGATTTCAATGACAGATTACTTGTTAATAATCCTGTCATGGAAAGCACTTTTTGTGGGAAAGCCTCAAGCAGTCCAGGGAGGTGATAGAAAAGGAGTGGAAACTATTGTAATTTATTCAAACGCATGCGTGAGTTCTAAAGCGTAACAATGGGATGCGTAACATTCACCTTTTAGTTTGGCAGGCCTTTCCAAGCTTCATGCTTCATACTGCACAGAATGTACTGGCCTTTATCATGTTTGGGGTTTCTTTTCAAGCCAATCAGGTAAATCCAACTGATATCCCTGTACAGCTTTCCTGATGGTTACATAATAAATCACTGTCACTCAATAAATCGGTCATTATCATTATTCATTGATTGCTAACAGGTCTGGGAATTGCTACCCTGGTGCTTGGGTTGGTGATTCGTATTGCAGCAACGTGGCTGTCTGTTCTTGGAGCAAAGTTCACCAACAGAGAGAAGCTCTTCATGATCTTTGCCTGGTTTCCAAAGGCTACTGTCCAGGTAAAAGGATACAGCTGAATAATATTAATGATGGAGATCATGATGATGATGGTGATGATAACACTGACATCAACAGCAGTAACAAGAACAAGAACTACATCATTAACAACAACAACAACAGCATCATCTCAGAGATGCCAACCAGTACGATTAAATCGTATTTAGTACGATATTATGAGTGAAATACGATAATACGAATTCACCTCTTAAAATACGATTTTTTTTTTTTTTTTTTTTTTTTGCGAGTCGCATAGAAACATGTACAAGTAAACCCCGGAACCCCAACAAAAACTTTGCTTTACAATTTTCTCATTAAATTTTAATGAAAGATCAAACATTTTTACTTGACCGTTCTTACCAGTAACACATTTTTCTGAAATTTTACTAGCTCGAGGCCAACGGGCCAGTGGTAATGTCAAGTTTTCGTGAAAATCTGATTTTTCTCTCCAAAATCTGATTTTTAAGGATATTCAGTCTGTTTTTTTGTGTCAAGAGGTTGGCATCTCTGTCATCTGCAGCAATGCCAATATCATCAACAACAACAATAATGAATAAATAAAATAGTAATTGTAACAACAACCATAAAAATGATGATATAGTAACTGTGAAAATTTGCCTTTTTACCCATAAATCATATATTCTTTATATTTAAGCATTCTTTTTCACTACATGTATTCGTTAGACCATTTGAAACAATAATACGACAACAAAATTTGAAGAGCTAGGTTATTCCTTATGATATCTCTTGTTTTGATAATTTCTTTTTTTAACTTATGTATTTTATTGATTTTGTTGTTTTATTTCATTTCTAACTACAATTCAACTATTTTGACTCCAAAAACAAACACCTAATCTTTAAACAAGACCCAATAACCAATGTTTTATCTCTTTTTAGGAAAAATGACATTTCCATCACAAAAATGAGCGATTTCCGGGCTGACATGCAAAGACAAAAGGTCACGTGACTTTGTAACTGTACGTCCGATTTTCAACAACAAAAAAAAAAATTGTTTTTAAAGATGCGCCCTTCCCTCGGCCTTATTAGGGTTAAGATACTGTCATGGAACCCCAAAACGCAAGCGAAAAAAATTAGTTCCTTTAAATTAATTCTTTCATTTCTCCCTCTTTTTTTGATGAAATATCTAGGCTGCATTGGGACCCTTAGCTCTAGATGAAGTCATCAAACAAGGCATTGTGGATGAAACAGATGAAGCAAATCAACTTAGAGGCATACAGGTAAGACAATGAAAAAGATGATAGAGTGAAGTTTATAATACAAAACAATGGAATCACCACACTGAATTTCTTCAAATTGTGAAGGTGTTTTGTGAGGAAGAGGGTTGTCAAAAAATGTTTCAGGCCACAAATATTTTATGACAGTTTGAGGCTTTATTCTTACTGACATTATTTATTAGGTACTTTCACAAATATATACAACAAAAATCATAAATGCATAAGTATTGCACTTAGCAAACCGTTAATGATATAGCTTTGTTACAATCTCCTTTCAGCTCCTGACCATTGCTGTCCTAAGCATCCTGATCACAGCTCCCATCGGAGCCATACTCGTCACGCTGTGCGGCCCAAAACTCCTGGAGAAAGAGACTAGGCCCTCCACGGTCAGCCAGCAGGCTGGGGAGCTGGGGGCAGGGCCAGGGGATGAAAGGGAGGAGCTTGTTGCCAGGCAGAGTTTAACGATGGAGGAGCAGTACTGAACCTGGTGACGTTGGAGGAGGAGGAGGAGCCAGGTAATTGATCGTTGCATGCATCCACCTGTAATCTGTTCATTTGTATGTTACAGACATTCAAGCAAGGCATTTTATCTTCATTGCCTCTCTCCACCCAGGTGTTAAATAGATGCCTGGACAGGAAGAGGAGCCAGGTGATTGATTGTTATATGCCTTCCACCTTTTATCATTCATTTCATTCCTCTGTAGAAATTCTTAAGCAAGGCATTTTATCTTCATTGCCTCTCTCCACCCAGGTATTAAATGAGTACCTGGTTGGAGCGAAAGTCATTGTTTTTTTCAGCATTGGAAGTGTCTGTAAGATGGTACATGGCTGGAATGCTCCCTGGGGAGTGAAGAGTGCATATATTGTGTGTAGACAATTCAGGGAAGTCTGATGACTGGGTTGATGATATCTGTTTTGAGCCAGAAGGGCATTAACTCTGTGTAAAAGTTAATGGCCTTTTGGCTCCAAAGAGACAATATATCTGAAAAGTGCTTAGAAATGTTTTAGATGCGGGAAGCACCTTTCATACCCAGAATATCATATTGAATGTTTATGGAGAAAGTCATACCATGTGCCAATCACCCTCGATGGCACGATCATCAGCTCTGTGATTTGCTTGTAAAACAGACAGTGCTCCAATTTATGCTCCGTGAAAGTTGCTCTGGGCTTCTATTTTGGCAGAAATATAAGGTTAGGATAAAGATTGCATTTAGGTTTTCTAGTTGGGTTTAGGGTAAGGTTTAGGGTTAGGTTTAGAGTTCACATATACTGTTTGGTGATGAGGTATAGTTTATAATTCAGTTGTGTGAAATCGACCCGGGAGCAATTGCCACTTGAGCATAAAATGTGCTTTCCACCCAGTGATTTTAAAAGATCTGCCCAAGGAGAGGAGTTTCTCAATCATGTCAATCCTCCTCCCAAACCAAAGTGAAATACTCCCTGATTTCTGATAAGCCCTGCTCTGAGAAAAGTCCAAGCAGGATGATAACCAGCGGATTTGTTGCTGCATGCAAGATTTGTATACAGACTAATTTGGAAGTCTTGTGTGAATAAATTGTGACTCATTGGTGAAATAAACTCACGAAAAACTGCCTGTGAATAATGTTTTCTCTGTTACATCATGCTTCATGTATACTTTATCAAATGGATTTGTGTTTAATGTGAATATATTCATCATTCACCTACATATATTTGTTTGTAATGATCTTTTTATTCTAAAACTGAAAGATACAGGGTTTTATAGATTTATTGTTCTTGTACATTTTGTTCATTGAAGTTCATTAATTTTGTTGAAATGTTTTTATTGTATACTTGTTCATGATCTTTTCTTGAGTCTTCAAATCAGAATTTTGTTTGTTTAATCATTGTTCATGTGCATTCATTAAATCACTGTTTTCATTTTAATTTCATGTTGAGTATTGTTATTATACGCATGCATGTACTCATGTATTGGATACCATCTTCATTGTTTAAGTACATGTTTATTCATTATGTGGATGTACTTTTTATGATTATTTTTGTTGTGCAAGTACACGCTTGTATGCTACTATATTATTAATCTGCAAAAGTAGATTGATTGGAGTATGAAACTCTTTCTTATTCAGTAGAGGGAACCATTCCTTCTTCTTTACCTACCTTTATAATATAATAATGTCATACCAGAATATTTTGCAAATCGTTTACAAGAAGAATCTGTGATTCAAAAACATTAAGTGTCATGATTTTAACACTAAATTTTTTATAATCAACTAAATTTGAGAAAGTTTCACACTTTCTGGTTTTACATGAGTTGAGACATCATATAATTTGTCAAATCAATTAACAAGGTGGTAAAATTGTTTTGCAACCATAATGGAAATTAACAGTTATAACATTTTCTTGAGGGAATTTAAGAAGATTGGTAATATTGTAAAACAGTGTGGAAGATATCTGAAGGAGCATCTGAAAACGGTTGCTTAGATTGGAAACAAAAACAGGGATAGTTGAGTTCTTGTTCAAGACCGCAAATGCCTTCAAAGACATTTCTAGTGCCCTTTTAGAATCTAAAATTGCTATGAAGGTAATTTTAGACCCCAAAATGTGTTAATTTAGATTAAATATGATCATACCAATTCAGCTCCACTTTTAACAAAAATACGGTGACGTTAATTAATTAATTAAATAATAATAACAACAATACACAGGCCGGCTGGTTGTGCGTATTATAAGCAACACGAAAAAGCCAACAAAAAGCCAATATTGGCATTGGCTGGAATAAAAACGTATAAGGCGCTATCTCGTTTTTCAACGGCTGGTTCAAAATTACCGAATATTTGGTACCACCACAAATATTAGAAATGGTTATATTTATGGATATTTCAGCCGTCTCTGAACTAATTTTGATCAAACAAAGATGATTTTGTCATTTAAATTGTATATTCATTCAAATTTGACACTCAGTTTTTCATTATCTGACAAAAAAATTATTTTGTGTAGCGCCCTCTGCAACAAAACTCAACTCGCCTGTTCATACAGTTGCAAAAATATCTACTCCAGTTGCAAAGTGTGCATACTGCCATCTAGTGGTAGAATCTGTGTATTCTTGTAATGAGTGAGTGATATGTTTTTTAGTGTATGATGGATGAGGGTTTGGGTATGAAGTGACAGGTAGAATTCCAGCTATGCTATCCTGGATCTTTAATTTGCCAACCAGCTTGGCTATGTTTAGATTCCTTGTAATCTGAAGCAAATGATGGCTTTTTGAGTACTACCAAATGTTCATTCACCTTGTTCCCTCTTTTTTTCTGATATTTTACTTTGGAAGTTGTATTGAACAGTTGTATTTAGAATCATTTTGGGATTTGCAAACAGTTCAGTACATCTCAGAGAACAACAACAGAAAATAAACAATTTTTGTTTTGGCTGTGCAGTGCATGTATAAATATAAAATGTATATTTTGTAGCAATATTTGTTTGAATAAAATGATAGGGGCTCTTTTTATCTTTTTTTATACATCATACACACATATACCTACATTTATAAATATAACTGGGCTTTCCTTTCCTTTTGAGCTTTGGTGGTTCTTTTGTAGACTTGTGTAATTACAGTCAAACCTGTCTATAGCGACCACCCAAGGGAAACACAAAAAGTGGACTTCGTAGACAGGTGGTCTTTGTAGACAGGTTCCTTTAGTACATGTTTCAATGAGAAATCATTTTCAAGGTCACTAAAGCAGGTTTGACTGTAATTGCCTGAATACTTGTTTAGTGACAGTGTTTCATAAGCCCATTCTTGGTGGAATCAATATTAAATTAATGAGATCTTTTTCTTGATGAGGTGAATGTGGCAATATTTTCATAAATATTTACTTATTTAAAAAAAAACTCAGTGCAGCATTTGAAATGTCTTGAAACACAAAAAAGGAAGTATTTTGTTTTTACCTTTATTCGTTCCTTCCCTTTTCCTTTCTGTTTGAAGCAACTTCAGAAATAGCATTCATATTTCCCAAAATGTATTACCGGTAAAAGATATAGGAAACCATAACTCTACATAATTCGCTAAATTTCCAGAATGAGTACACACCCTTCCATGCTTTAAGATTTAGGTTATGTTTTAAGTTATAAGTGATAATGAATGAATGATATATACAAAATCTTACCAAAAAACTTGGCCTTTTCTCATTGTATCTACTGATGTGCTTACATTACATTTTACCAGATTAAAATCACATTTTGACAACTCTGACCCCTAAAAAGCTCTATGAAGTTAGTCATCATCATCATACTGATGATGTGTAGAACTTTCCAATCATGTGTTCTATCTTCATGTACAATTTCCTACAAATGAATTTTCTGTCCTTCTTAGCATAATGCGTGTCAACTCAAATAAATATATTTCTCACTAAATCTTCCTTTTACTAAGTTTACACCCAGTTAATGTGATAACCTCTTTTCCCTGACCCTTCCATCTCCTTGAGATAACCGTATTTGTTCATTTTATTACTTAAATATAGAGGTTAGATCCAAATGCAATGTTATTTTGTTTTATGGTGTATGCTTAGATGTACATATTATGTAAAACAAACAAACTTCTGTTTACGAGAGCTCTTTTCGATTAGCAGTTAGATTTAAGAGCAGTGATTTGTTATGTGATGTGTGCTACAGTATATACATGTAGCAGCTGTTATCATTGTTATAGGTGTGCATATACACCTGCTCATGCATTTATTGATAATTGAATAAATATATTTTGTAAATGCATTGTAAACCAATCATGTAATGCCTACATGTAATAATTGATTAATCAATCAATTGAGCTTTCTGGTATTTTGCAATTAAATGAAAAGTATCCACAACTCTGATTGTGGCAGATCATCATTAAATGCTAAGTTTTAATGATCCCTATAAAATGTCTAAGTTATAAAACTTGTTGTCAAAATCATTTTGAAAAGTATTTTGTTAATTTTTCTCTTAGTAAAGCAGCTAATAACTATACTTTTTAGCATTTTAAAACCATAACCATTCTTTACCCTTACCATGTCTCTACAAATTTCCTTTTAATAGTGTACATGTAGTTGATAGGCGATAAATTGTCAGTAGAAAAGGCATTACACTGCCTATGAATAAGATTTGAAATGGGATTTCCATTCAAACTGAAATTTGGAAACCAGATGATGACAACTTGTTCATTTTTGTCTCGCCTGCGTAGCAAAAAGCGAGACATAGGCGCCGCTTTTCCGGTGGCGGCGGCGGCGACGGCGGCGTCAACATTAAAAACTTAACCTGAGGTTAAGTTTTTGAATTTTTAATATAATTTTGAAAGTATAAGTTCTTATTCAATGAAACTTAGACTAAAGGGTTATCAAGTATCCCCAATCATGTGAGGAGAATTTCAGGTCACAAAGTCAAGGTCAAAGGTCATTTAAGGTCAACAAACTTAGACCATGTTGTGGCATCATCATCAAAAACTTAACCTGAGGTTAAGTTTTTGAATTTTTAATATAATTTTGAAAGTATAAGTTATTATTCAATGAAACTTAGACTAAAGGCATATCAAGTATCCCCAATCATGTGAGTTGAATTTCAGGTCACGAAGTCAAGGTCAAAGGTCATTTCCGGTCATCAAACTTAGACTGTTGTGGCATCACGTTAAGATCTTGAATTTTTATCGTAATTTTGAAAGTATACATTCCTGTTCCATGAAACTTGAACATAAGGGTTATCAAGTATCACCAATCATGTGATTAGTCTTTTAGGTGACAAAGTCTAGGTCAAATGTCATTTCAGTTCTGCATATTCTTAGTCAATATTCACTTCAAAATGCTGATTAGATTCAGAGGATTTCATTTTGGGGGGCCTGCTAATGGGCAAACCTACCTATCAATAATGTCCCTACCTCAATTTTTCATCATATCGAATTGCGTAATGCAGGCGAGACCACCGAGAGCGTTTCACTTGTTAAATATCATGTTTTTATTAAAAATGGTTTGTTATTGGTGGTGATTATTAATATTTGTGTATTCTCATGCATTAAGATTGTACAAATTAAATTCTAAAATGTTAATATCATATTTTTAAAAGAAGTCTGCATTTGTGAAGCTTTGTCTAAAAGTAAGAGGAAATTTAATTTGTCTATGCTGAACCTTGCCAAAAAAAAAGAGATCTTTTATTTGTTTGAAGGTTTGTACAGCAAGAAATTAAGAAAACAAGAAGAGGAGGAGGAGAGAGAGGTGGACAGATAATATTGGAAAGGGGCCGAGAGAGGGAGGGGGGAGGAGAAAGAGAGAGAGACAGAGACAGAGAGAGAGACAGATGGACAGACAGGGGGAAGAGAAAGGGGGAAGGAGAAATTAAGAAAACAAGAAGAGGAGGAGGAGAGAGAGGTGGACAGATACTATAGAAAAGGGGCCAAGAGAGGGAGGGGGGAAGGAGAAAGAGACAGAGACAGAGAGAGACAGATTGACAGACAGACGGACAAACAGACAGAGAGAAAGCATAGAAAACAAATGGGCAGGGAGGAGTGGGATGAAAGAGAGGATAGAAAAGAAAAAGAGAGAAAGATAGAGGGAAATTCAAATGTATTTGAGAGGGATCAAGAGGGAGAGAGAGAGAGAGAGAGAGAAAGCACCAGAAGAGTGCCCCTGTATATAGGATAAGGTGATCTTGAGATCTTTTACCTAGTATATTTATCTATGTACTTTCAAGATAGATAAATATGTCAGCACACTGGATAAGTTTAAGCCCTGCAAAAAAAATGGAAAGCAAATTTTCTCATGGGTTAGGCTGAGTATTGCATTACCCCTCAAGCCAATGTATAAACATTCAGTAACAGATATTAATGACCCTATCTACAAGCGAAGACAGATAATAGTAGGCTCATGGCCAATGGTATTTATGCTATTCTAAACAGAGCATCTATAAACCGTTAGACGATCCTGCTTTATGGTCCTCCCTCCGCCTTTGTAGAGTTTATACTACCCGATTCAGAGTGAAACAGAGTAGAAACTTTATAAAAAGAAATGTTTATTTTTTAAGTGGTACATCTGTACAGCCATTTTCCTATCTCTTAATGTTGATATATCTTATTTTATTCACAAAAGGAATGCTTCATTGCTACCTATTAGTTTTTTGGTTAACAAATAAAGCTTGGGAATAAGTGGACAGTTTGCATTATAGCAAATTAGTGGGATTTTGGGTCATGTATGCTACAACCATATCATGTGTGAGCCCTTCCCATTGCACATTTGACAGCCAAATTATGTTGTTGTTGTTTCACATGCATGTTATTCTGATTATCATGTCTGAAAAGGTTGATGTCAATATTATCAGCTTTCTCAAATATCCAATGAAATATATATATAGTCAGTATTTGATTGTTATCTGATTGTTATCTGAGCTAGAAACAAGTGTTTCTGTGTAATCTGTAAACAAAAAAATGAAAACAAAATGACACATTCAATTCAATTCAATTCAATTCAATTTTATTTCTGTTTCCAACAAAACATAACAAATAAATTATTAGCTATCCAAATTCATGGGGAGGGGGTGGAATTCACAACAACAAAAAGTGAATGAATGAATCTGATTTTTCCCAGCATATTTCCTCCCTTACTAACACTCATCAAAAGAATAAACCCATAGAAAACGGGGGGAAAATAATAAGGGTTTGATTGATACAACGAACAACCAAGGACCCTGTGAGCATGAATAGCTACATTTTTCTAGTTATATGCCATCGACCTTTGCGGTATAGGGTCCACAGTTATGCTGTGCCCTATTGAAAGTATTGTTTGGGTTCCTATTCACTGCAATTCAAGCATCTAATTTGCCCCCTTTGGCACCTTCGGCAAACTTCTCTACAACACCTGCCTTGCTTCCCAAACACTCTCCAAATCCATTCACACGAGAGGAAATTTATACGAAATTGATTTAAAGAAACACATATGATAACCATATGGTGAAAGGGGCATGCACACAAGGTACAGCGATAATAAATGTTGTATAAAGAAACTATAGTTTTGGAGAGAAATGCATGGTTGTACTTTGTAGACAATTCTTACATGCTCTACTTCTGCAAGACATTCACATGATTGAGTTGATCCTGATTCTTTTTCAAATTCTTGTCCAAAGTGCAAATTGATGTCCATACCTCTCTATTGATATTTTACGTTTTATATTATGCTCTGGGATATTCACTCAAGAAAAAAGTTTGGGTATTTATTGTATTGTTCTTGAGTTTTTGTGTATAAAATGTTGTATAGTTTTCTACATCTGAATGGGGTCTCTCTCTTTGTTTCTCTCTCTCTCTCTCTCTCTCTCTCTCTCTCTCTCTCTCTCTTATTCTCCCCCCATATCTCTCTCTCTCAGGCTTGGTATTGTGATTAAAGATACATTTTCATTTTCATTTTGTGTCTTAGATTAGAAAAGTCCTGTCTTAGGTGCACTTGTTTTATATTCTCCCCTTGCCGGAATACAATACTTTTAGCTTGAATATCCTTTATAGCATTTGTTCTACAATTATTGAGGTGGATATGCCTACCCCTAGGGAATTAGAAAATACTACTTCTGTAAGAATCAATTTTCCTTTTTTGTAGAAGGAGACAATTTGAGCTCTTCTCATAACCCTAAATGTCAGAACTTAAAGAGAAGGTTTAGTTCCCGGGAGAGGTGAAAAATAATTTGTGAGCGTTTTCATTGTTATTATATGCAAATGTGGAAAAACATCAGAGAAAAAATGTTCCCTGAAAAGCACGGTTCTTCAAATGCCTTCATATTCTAAATATGACATGTAACAGCTTTAAAATGTGGGCCTCATTTTATGCAACATGTGTATATGTAGTCCCATATACATCTTTCTGTGTACAGTGCTTGTAACTTTACCAAGACTGGGCCAAATTTCTTATCACTTTGATGATTCCAGAACCTTGCAGTATACCCCAAGACTTATATGCTAGATGATCAACCTTTTCTGATCAATTCCACACCGTTTCTTTCACAATGCAATCACATGACCAGAACTGGTCTATACCTTTAATAGAACTTTTTTTTTCTTTGCTGTCATGGGAAGCCTCTGTACTACCTATTCTTTAGGTGGTTGACCCAACTTGTGGACATTCTTCCCTTTCAATCACGAATAAAAGCATAGATTTTATCTCCAGTCTCTTTCCTCTTTTCATCACCTTCATGTTTTGAATAAAAGGTGAAGTCCCAGTGAAGGCCTGGGAATAATTCTTGGTCAGAGTAGTATAACTTCTCCATATGGTCAACAGGTCAGGGTGAAATGTTGTTTACAATTATTTGGAAATAGATATATGTGTAATTCAACCACTATTAGTTATCATTTCTAAATATGATAGTATTTGTTCATTTATTTATTTATTCATCTTTTCTTTAAAAAGCAAGGTACGTATGTAGGTACTAGGCGTTGTGGCGTGCGCCTGTAATCCAGCTAACAGTGGAAGTTACAAACTGATTCAGCGGAGGACGCAGGTTCGAAACTGAGTCACGTCTTTCGGATGGTGACGTTAAAGGTCGGTCCCTAGACGTAAATAATCATATCTGATTGATACACGTCTGTAAAAACCCAATCACACACACATAGGTCATTGAGGTTATTGTGGTTTAAAAAACGTGAAATCAAATTTCACATCTGTTCTGCATTATTTTCATTTGTAAAACAGTCAAGATGAAATTTACTACCCTTTTTACACGTTAGCTGGATTTTAGTTCCATAATGCTTGTCTCATTTGGTCATATTTGATTAGGAGAATAAAGTGATGATACTTCCAGAAATCTGATTCTTAGTCTGGATCAAATGAGTCTTTGAAACATCTCCTGAAATTTTCAGTTGCATTGGGTCATAAAAAGAAAGACCACCGTGAAAATGTTTTAATGATGATTTATCAAAACAAAAATAGGGGTAAATACCTTGTTTGTGAATGTTTTAGATTATATTTTTGAATTTCAGTTTACATGTTTGTTAACTGGAAATCCCTATACACCTCTACAAGCTTTGTCACTTAGAGCATAATAAACATTTAATATAAATATAATAATATTTACTTTAGGCTTGTTTAAATTTTCAAGGTCCAGTTATTCTAATCATATTCCCTTCCCTAGGTCTTTTGTATTATATCAGTTATATGCCTATATAGAAATCATAGTGCAATGCACTTCTGTAATATGATGGGGATGGGTGTGTCTGAATATTATCTGTTTGGAGCCAGATGGATATTAACTTCTACAAAGAATTCAACCCATCTTGGTCTGAATATGATTGTTTTGCACTTTTTTATCTGTCCATTATATCACTCTCTATAAAGATTGATATATTATCATAGCAGTTGGTCATTTTATTTCTAAGGTTTATGGGTATCGTTACCATGGAGACTGAGGGCCAATAGATGGGCTGGGTCTTCAAACATACCAGACTAAGAATTCTGTTTATGGTTGGATCTCTTGCCCATTCACACCAGCCATCTATCATTTTAAGCTCACTCCCATCCACTCTTCAATTTCAAAGGTACCCTCTGACAGGGTCCTTCAATCTGTTGAAACTTTTCTGTCAATTTGGCCAAGAATGTACCCCTGGGATTTAAAAAAAAAATGTAGTAAGAGATAAATATTTTGTTACCTGCGATGAGAATAATGAAATGCTGTAACCCTGAACCTTGAAATAACCCTACAATCATGAATTCCACACCATTTTTGCCACCCACTTAACCTTGCATCCCCATCATCTTATGGACTGAATTTTTAACACAATATCTTTCTAGATATTAATTGAACTGTTATCCCTCAAATGCTGGATTTTTCTGTAGTAAATTGACAAAATGAAGAAAAAAATTGTCTTCAAATGTCCTCGAGGAGGATACAAGGGAGATGATTGCATTACTTTTCAAAGTGATGAGGGCAGTAACTTATACCACAAAAACAGAAGCCATTCAATACTAGTATTATCATTTCATTGTATGGTTCATTATGGGATTGATTTCATATGAATGAAGCCCCTCATGTGTAGTTTGTTTGGTCCTTCCCAATTCCACACTGTCAAACCCTTATATCAATCAAACCCCTTAGTTGCTACCAATAAATAAATAAATAATAATAAAAAATAAACCTTCATTATCTTGGATGAATGATTCCTATATTTTGGTCTTCACATCAAATATAAAAAAATTACTCAATTATGCAGCTTTTTTGTCCCTGAAAACTTCTTTTCAAAATAATAATATTCCACATTTATATAGCGCTTAATACATCAACAATGTCTCTAAGTGCTTTACAGATATATTATTACCCGGTCATCGGATTCAGGCTTGCCCGCACACAATGTATGCACATTCTCCACTCCCTGGGGAGCATTACAGCCAGGCGTCAATTACAGACGCTCACAATGCTGAGCAAACTACATTAACTTTCGCATCCTACCGGGTACCCATTTAACACCTGGGTTGAGAGTGGCAAATATAGATTACTGGTAATGTCTCGCCAAAGGACGTTAGTGTCGGGCTGGGATTTGAACCCCGTATCTTGTGATCTGCAGTTGGGTGACTTATCCACCAAAAGCATATGAAACATATTAAATTCCTAATATTTCTTTGAGAAGTTCCTTATTTGTTGTGGAAGGCTGCAGGTATTAGGTCGTAAGTTTTAATAATTTAACACATATTAATTTTCGATTGACAAAATCTGGGTTTTGTTTTTGTTGTGGCATATCCAGTATTATTGTGCAACAATGGTTTTCTTTGATCTACATTATCATTTTAACAGATATAGGGCAGGATGAGAATTATATAGGTGGCTCATACTAAATCATGAAACCTCTTAGGGTCTAATTAGAAAGATCTTGCTAATCGGTCATCACAGAGCGTAATATCCCAGGTCCCTCTTTATCAGGTTTTATACAGAGCTGTTATGACTGAGGTGGAAATGGCTGATTATGTGTAGATTATATATCAGATAAACAATACAAAGAGGGGTATATAGAAGGAATTATTGGGTAAAGGAAATGGCTCGTTGGAGAGTACTTGTCTCTTCTTGTTGATTTGGACCAGAACAACAGTTTCCACTTCAGCGATTAATATATTTCCTGCTTCATAGGTTCAGTGGTGTTTGCTGGTGTTGAATTGAGTTATGGGATGATATTCTAAACAAGAGGTATTCAATTTTTAGATAATCCACATTCAATTTTAGTGCTCCTACATATCTTCTATTGAGACCCAGTAGGGCATTACAATGTAGCTCTGTGTTATAGTATATGACTTAATGCCTTCTTGCTCTAAGCAGACAATATGCTCAGATGACTATTGCTGTAGACTTTATTCTGTCAGATAGAGGGTTAGGTTTAGGGTTTAGAGTAACGGTTGCAGTTGGGTTTTAGTTCAGGTTAGGTTTAGGGTTAGGATTATTGTTAGATAGTGTTGGTACATGTTTATAGTTAAGAATTCAGTTGTATAGAATATCGACTACAGAGCAATTGTTGACTGAGCATGTGTGTAAACCTTACCTTTGTTCTTGAGGTGAAATGCCATAAAATGAACAGATTGACAATTTTCATCTTCTTTTTTTCATTTTCTTTTGTAATCAATATGACAGGATATATGCAAAGTATAAATAAACCTGAACTGGAGCAGAAAGGGGTCTTTGGCATCAATGCAAGGTAAACACAGGGTAAAAAGCAGGAAAAGTGCCGACAATGGCCTGGGCTGGGAGTACCCCGCTGAGATTACCAGGGTAGTGGGATGACCCTTGGGGTACTGTGGTCTGAAAGGTCAAATCCTCCCCCAAACCAGCGCTTTGGGTAAATTGCCGTTTGGTCCAATATCAATTTGTTCAATCCCCAATTTGTCTCATGGCTTTTCTGTCAAAATTCAATCCATTCTTCATGAATTTCTCTCAAGATCAGACTTCTGCTAAATAGAGATACAGGTAACCGGTTGCTTGTCTCTCATGCTTGTAAATCTTGGATTGAGGAAACCTTAATTCTTTACCAAGTAGGTAATAGTTTAAAGATCACTAGTTATGTAATCACAGGTCAATATGTTATAGCCTCTTTCCTAATTACCCCTCTATAACAAGAAGAACCACTTAAAAGACCTCGCTGTGCGTTCCTTAAATATTTGAAGACTTATCTTTGTTATCAGTCTTTCCTGTAATTTGAATAGCTTTGTTCACATGCAAACCTCACTTAGGCTACTGAACTCAGATTTAAGATAACAATTCCACCAATAATTTCTGCCAAGGGTGGAAGTTTCAGTCTGTATTTTCATATATCACAAAATATCCATGTAATTCTACAATGAATATGGTTTTGCGTGGTGAACAACAGAGAATTTAGTAAATTGTCTGTTTTTCACTTGGGGAAAGATTGCATAATATGTTATGATCCTATGGTTACAAACCACTTACTTGTACATTATCAAAATGAAATGAGAGAAGCTAATCAATGACGAAAATCTTTTTCATATAGAACATCCAAAATTTCCTGACATTACAAGTTAACCATTGACCAATGAAAAGTAATTACACTACAAAAAGAAAACTTGGGTGAAAAAAAGAAGTAAAATTGTGGTTACCGGTATCATTTTTTGTGCTTTTTTTGCCAGGGGTGGGGGCCCATGCCCCCATGCCCCCACCCTGGATCCGCCACTGTGCCAGGTCTAGTGTGGACACAGTTTATGATAACAGGTACTTAAGTACATGTTAAAGATCTGAAAAGGTCTTTATTCTATTGTTTTATTGTTTAGTGTTACCTTGACTGTTAATCTTTTCAATTTACATAGGTACTTTATGGTGTAAGGTCTGAAGATTACTCACCTTGAAGGAGTTACAAAACATCACTCATAGATTAAGCTGTACAAATGCTGAGATATTTCAATTTTCCTTGCAATGGGTGCAAGACGTAAAGCTTCAGTATATCTGTATTTGTTGCTATTCTTTGATTTTTAGTACAAGTTCAAGTTAAAGTTCAAGATCTTATTTTCCATTTTCCATTTTCAACAAGAAAAATACAAATTATGTACAATAAATTAATTACAAACAACATTTTACAAAGTATACAAAAGTAATTATACAAGTGTACATGTTATTTTTCTTTGCATAACAAAAGCCATTGTTTATATAATTCATAATTTAGTTACAAGGAATTATATGATAATCATATCGATCATACAATTTAAATCAAGAAGAAGAATAACAAATGTTGCTGTATATTTATATGTCAAATAAAAAAATGGAGGGATCCACTAAAAAGCATAGCTTGTAGAGTGAGCACCGGCCCCTCAACAAATAATGTTATAACAAATTAACTATAGGCCTACCAATCATCTCTTTGATTTTTATGCCTCCGCCACCGAAGGTGGTGCCGGAGGCATCATGTTTTTGGGTTGTCCGTCCGTACGTCCCGCGTCCGTACGTCCGTACGTCTGTACGTCCGTCTGTACGTCCGTCCCGTTTGACCGTTATCACAATATCTCAAGAACCATTTAAGATTTAAACTTAAGACTCGGGAATAGTATTTATCACCATAGGAAGACGATCTGATTAGATTTTGGAGTACGTAGGTCAAAGGTCACAGGTCACAGAGGTCAACTTATGAAATTCCTTGTATTGAGTTTGTTAGCGATATCTCAAGAACCATTTGAGATTTAAACTTCAAACTTAAGGATAGTATGTATCACCATAGGAAGACGATCTGATTAGATTTTGGAGCACGTATGTCAAAGGTCAAGGGTCACAGAGGTCAACTTATGAAATTCCATACATTGAGATTGTTATCATGATATCTCAAGAACCACTGGAGATTTAAACTTCAAACTTAGTGATAGTGTGTATCACTATAGGAAAACAATCTGATTATATTTTGGAGCACGTAGGTCAAAGGTCAAGGGTCATAGAGGTCAACTTATGAAATTCCATACATTGAGATTGTTATCATGATATCTCAAGAACCACTGGAGATGTAAAACTTCAAACTTAAGGATAGTATGTATCACCATAGGAAGACGATCTGATTAGATTTTGGAGCACGTAGGCCAAAGGTCAAGGGTCACAGAGGTCAACTTATGAAATTCCATACATTGAGATTGTTATCATAATATCTCAAGAACCACTGGAGATTTAAACTTCAAACTTAATGATAGTGTGTATCACCATAGGAAGACAATCTGATTAGATTTTGGAGCACGTAGGTCAAAGGTCAAGGGTCACAGAGGTCAACTTATGAAATTCCATACATTGAGATCGTTATCGCGATATCTCAAGAACCACTGGAGAATTTTCACTTCAAACTTAATGATAGTATGTATCACCATAGGAAGACGATCTGTTTAGATTTTGGAGCATGTAGGTCAAGGGTCACAGAGGTCAACTTGTGAAATTCCATGTCTTCAGCTCGTTTAATATGACTTTACATTTGATATTCGATATGATGTAATTTTAATGGAATTTCTGAAAGGATTATGCTTTTATTGCAAGACTTTTCGCCTGTAGAGTATGACGTCACTCGGTGTTGAGGCTGGTGTTGAGCTATCGATAACGCGATCGGTATCGTCCTTCTAAACTGACCGTCGGTGTTGGAGCTCGGTTTAGCAGCCTTTCCATGCTCTCAACACCAACACCAACACCGAACACCGTACTTGAAATCACTCAATGTCTTATGGGTACACAGTTCATGAGAAAAAGCAAAAGGCACTGACAATTGAATTTCATATGCAGCGCATGTCATTCTTTAAAAAAAAATCAAATGAAAACGAGCTTTAATTCTTTATAATGGCAATACATGGTTACTTTTTATGCCTCCGCTACAAAGTAGCCGGGAATTATGTTTTCTGGTTGTCAGTCCGCGCGTACGCACGCACGCACGCACGTCTGTGCGCACGTCCCGTTCTCGTGATCGCGTTATCTCAAGAACCAATTGATGGATTACCGCCAAACTCAGGTCATGTATGTATCTTGCAGAGCTAATGAACTGATTAGATTTTGGGGTCACGAGGTCAAAGGTCACAGGGTCCATTATGTATGCAAAAATAGCTCGTGATCGCGTTATCTCAACCGATTGATGGATTACCGCCAAACTTGGGTCCTGTATGTATCTTGCAGAGCTAATGAACTGATTAGATTTTGGGGTCACAAGGTCAAAGGTCACAGGGCTCATTATGTATGCAAAAATAGCTCGTGATCGCGTTATCTCAAGAACCGATTGATGGATTACCGCCAAACTTGGGTCATGTATGTATCTTGCAGAGCTAATGAACTGATTAGATTTTGGGGTCACGAGGTCAAAGGTCACAGGGCTCGTTATGTATGCAAAATAGCTTGTGATCACGTTATTTCAAGAACCGATTGATGGATTACCGCCAAACTTGGGTCATGTATGTATCTTGCAGAGTCAATGAACTGATTAGAATTGGGGTCACGAGGTCAAAGGTCACAGGGCTCATTATGTATCCTAAAATAGCTCGTGATCGTGTTATCATTAGAACCAACAGATGGATTACAATCAAACTTGAATTTTAAAAATTGCTTCCATTTTGGTTTGTAAAATTGCTCTATGGCGGAGGCATTTTTCGACTGCGCGCAGTTGAAGTTCCATCTAGTTTTTTTCAGTTTTACTTGAAATATGCTAAACTTATGAAATTAAAGTACGGTGGTGCAAGTATAAATTTCATAGAAATTAAGGAATAAATTATTTTAAAATATCAAACCACCATGCATTTTGAATAAACTTTCAACTTAAAAGAAAAAATAATCCTTTGAAAATAAAAAGTGATGTTTCTGTTTTTTTATATAATTGTATTGCTTTTGACTTTGCAAAGTAAATTCAATCAGTTATTCAAGAAATCTAGTTGTTTACTTGAATTGAAGCTAGAATAGCTTTTAGCCCTTCAGGAATTAGGTAAATATCTTCAGATACTTCTCTTCCATAGCAGTTTATTCTAATCAATTTCACTTTTAAAAATTGGTATCAATCCAAATACAAGAATTAGCTGGACACCATACCCCTTGATGTTTACACCAGCTGTGAAAGAAATACCTTCATTTTTGTAAATATAATAAACAAAAATATTTGATTTGGGTGTACATCCACACACCCTGGTTATCACTGCTTCCACCCGTGGCAGCTAGGGAGATATGGCCTAGTAAAGCCATCAAAATCGTGGGAAAATGGTCCTTTTGATCTATTTTCCAGAAAGTTTGGGGCGAAAATTCCACTTTCCTTTTTTGCAATGTGGCCCACCTACCTCAGAGCCTGACTTCTTTCACTTCTGAAAATGAAAGTAAGATTGAAAACAAACTCTATTGGAAGAGTTGATTTTAAGAGTTCATACATGTATTTCACAATTTTCTGTCAAATTCCGGATTGAATGTCATCTTCAGTGCATTATTGATTGTAATTGGCAAATTTATTATTATTCAGTTCTCATACTATGGATAATTGTATCACTCATTCCTCAAAATGGAACATAGCTGTTAGATTGTGATGAGTGCTAGTATAGAAAGTGAAATGTAATAGGAGGGGGTTCCTTTCATTCATCACCAATGCCACGCCTTTTCCCCTGTTACCCCCACACCCCCTCGTTTCATCCAGAGGGGGGCGCTCTCTGTATCCTCCATTCCTCTAAATGGATCATAACTGTTAGAATGTAATGAGAGCTTGTAGAAGTGGTATGTCACCCATGACTTGAGGGGCCCTTCGACATAATTTTTGTTACCTGCTCCTCAACAGCCACGCCCTTTTACCCTGTTACATTCTCACCCCCTTGTTTTATCCAGAGGGGCGCTCCCCCTATCATCCATTCCTCTAAATGGATCGTAGCTGTGAGAATGTGATGAGATCTCGTAGGAGTGGTATGTCACCCATGACTTGAGGGGCCCTTCAACAGATTTTTTTAAACCTGCTCCACGACAGCCACGCCCTTTTCCCCTGTTACTCTCTCACCCCCTTGTTTTATCCAGAGGGGCGCTCCCCCTATCATCCATTCCTCTAAATGGATCGTAGCTGTGAGAATGTGATGAGAGCTTGTTGTAGAATGTCAAACAAGGCTTGATAAAACAAAAAAGTGAAAGTATCCTGTTTCTGGCCTCTGAACAATAATGATTGATCTATCAAAGCAGGGAGAGGCTAAGGTTGACACACTTCACATACACCCTATTACTCTGTTCTCATTAGACCATTATGTATTAAACTCTAGGCTCATTGTCATCCTTCTCTGCGAATGGTGGTGTTTATAAGATATGATGCAATTTGGGGCTAGAAAACATCAAGAAAATATTAAATGGTGATAAAACATAAAGAGCTTTGTGATTCTATATTTCATGTAATATAAATATAGATACCGGTACTCTTTATTGTAAGATATTTTATGATTTGTTTCTCCTCATATGATATGCTAGACATATGCTATTTTGAATATGTAGAATTAAGAAAAAACAGGGCAGAGTTTACCTAATAAATTATGTGATCTATCCCATGTTGATTGAGTTGAATTTTTGTTTCATATAACAATTGTTTCCAGATAGACTTTCAAGTAATTTAAAAATGTTGTTTATAGCTTTCATGCCTCAGCTCAGTTTCAAGCAATATTTTAAAGTCTAAAGAAAGAGCCCAGACACCATTCCTTGTAGGTACTAACTATGGTTGAGTTGGAATTAAAGTCTGTCTGTAGAACCAGAATAGGCTACCAGAATTTGCCATAGAGGATTCTGCTCGAACACCCTCTTCCTGGGCATGCTGGGGCTAGTGAGAACACGGTACGCTGGGCAGTAAATATGAAATCATAGCTCCATTGACTGATGCCAACAATTGTAGCATTCCATAACAAATTGAGTTACATCCCAGCAGGGGTGCGCTCTTGGGTTCAGCTAACACCCCTCCAGCGAAATCCATCCATCCAGCCCCTCATGAGAATCTAGGCATCGCCTTACATGACAAGCCAAGTGAAATAACTGGCCTGGTTGGCTCAAATTGGTGGTGGTGGAGGAGGTGGTAAGGGGTGGAAAGGGATGAGTGTGGCATTTTTTACCCCCTTTTTAGACTCTTGACTCAGCTTACAAGTAACAAGATGTCACATTACAAACAGGCCTACAAATCACATAAATGAATGGTGGTGGTGTGGTGGTGGTGGTGATGATGATGATGATGATGTTAATGATGTTAATGATGATGATGATGATGATGATGATGATGATGATGATGATGATAATAATGATGATTGATGATTGATGATTGATGATGATAATGATGATGGTGATGGTGATGGTGATGGCAGTGACTATGACTTTTGAGTAGGGGTAGAGAAAGGTGCATTTTGGGAGTTTTTGTATGGGATTGTTATTTTTTTCTCCCCTGAACAGATTTATTTTAAAGAAATGCAGTGGCATTGATGTAAAATATGATAATAATTCCATTACATTTTATTGTTTCAATTCACTTATTTGAATATTTTAACTCACTGCTTCGCTGGTTATGAGGAAATTGCATTTATTAAAAATCAGCCTAGAACTGTTATTGTCACATCCCCTATCCCAATAAAATGGAACGGATGCCACTACCACCTCAGATCACTTGTGATAGTACACACAGTTTGAGTCCATGTTCTCACGCTTTTCTAGCTGTGACCTGGCACGCCTAATGATATTGGAACTCACGTATGAAGCAATAGGAGTGTCATGTGATGGATATCCATAAATACTATCACTTTAACTTGCTCATTACCTACAGTTTTCATGAAGATGTGCATAAAAGCTGATTGATGGTCTTAAATGCTCTATTAAATCCCCATATTTTTACACTATTAAATGCATCTGCTTTCTCCAATTTCTCTGCTAGCATTTTGAGGCTCATATTATGGGTCTGTTACTCTATAATTAAGAGTTTTGAGTGTTCATAATTTCATATTCACTTCACCTCCAGGCTATAAATTGGGACAGAGAGAAGGATAGAGGGAGACAGAAAGAGAGGGAGAGAATAAGGAAAAGAGAAAGCTAGATGAGAGAGAGAAGGAGGATGAGAAAGAGACAGAGAAAGAGACAGAGACAGAGAGACGGAGAGAGAGAAACAGACAGACAGAGACAGAGGGAGAACAGAGAGAGAGACAGAGGGAGAGAGAGAGAGAGAGGGGGGGGGGGCGCGGGAAAGAGATGAAGGGAATTGTTGCAAATTGTAATTTAAAAAAAAAAAAAGTTAGCCAACCAGCTCCCCTCACCCAATCTTGATAAAAAAAAGTGATGTACCGGTACAGAGCTAGATTCAGATCTATTCATTATACCCCATGCAATCTTTTAAAGGCTATGCTCTATTGAAAACCACTAATTAGCCATGGGTCTGCAGGATATATACAATCAATCTAAAAATGGACATTTAATCCTAATAAGTCCAACTTAATGAAAGAACCCTGGTAATCTTTTCCGTGACCTGTTCCTAATCAGACAATCCTGATGCTTCTTCTTGCGTTCCCTATTAGAAGCTGACCCATGACAGAACGAAAAAATCAAAATGAAATTGAAGACGAAAAAAATATGAAATGGATGCGACTTTGGAGTACCCCCTCGTTGGCCCTCTCATGCCCATCCATGTGCGGCAGACCGATCATTTTCTGATTGGATGCTCGGTCTGTCTGATCGAGTGCATGATCATTATTAATGAAGTCCCACCAAGCCAGAGTCGGTTCAAAGTCGCCTTCCCCTCAAGATCATGTCAAAGTAGATTTGCTGGCATTGTGTCAGAGCTGTACAGAGGTTCAAAATGGGATGGGACAGTTTTGTGTTGGTACATTTTAGTTGGGAGGCGCTGCACGAATAATAGTCCAAGGATTGTTTCATGTTTTCATTTTGGTTTTACATGTGTTCTGTTTACCCCCAATCTGTCTCTCTATTCCCTCTCTCTTTCTCTCTTTCTATCTCTTAAATTCTTTCATTTTACTATTTCTTTATGTTCATGCCAAGATATTATTGTCTGTTAAAGAGAAAGACCAGTTCTGGTCATGCGATTGCATTGTGAAAGAAACGTTGTGGAATCGATCAGAAAGGGTTGATCATCTAGCTTATAAGTATTGGTATGTACTGCAAGGTTCTGGAATCATCAAAATGATAAGAAATTTGGCCCAGTCTTGGTTAAGTTACAAGCACTGTACACAGAAAGATGTATATGGGACTACGCGACCACGTGCGCGATATCTATTTGGTCCCAATAGATATAATAATTTACCAAATATATCAATTAGTAGGCGGTTTCGGACTTTCCCGGCAAAATTTGTATCATCACGTATTAGTCGAAACATATTCTTTCACATGATTGGTAATGAGAGCTTCCATTTCATTTTTTTGAGAGAGGGGCGTTTCCAAAACTGGTCTTTACCTTTAAGAGCCAGAAGGGCATTGATTTCATGTTAAAGTGTAAGATAAATAGGAAAATAGGGAAGGATCCAAGATTTTGTAACATGTAGAGGACCACAATATATTGTGGGGTGTCTTTCTACTCACAAATATTCTCTAACAAGCAAAACACTGTGGACACATCTCCAGAGTTGGTATGCCACTTGGGTTTCTACAGATGTGACCCCCCCCCCCTCCCCCCTCCTCTAAATCCCCCAGTGGAGTTAAACCCTTCTTGTTCTCATAAGACAATGTAAAGCTGTACTTCACTGTGAGTTTGTATCACATTGTACCTCTAACTTTATTTGTAAGCAGGAATGTTATTTTTGTAGGTGGCATTGGGAATGGATGCCAAGGGACATTTTGAAAATAAGGTCAAGCAGTTAAAATAAGTGTATTAGATTTTTACTGCAGCATGTGTGAGAACGCAAAGTTTTGGGAAATTTTGAAATTGGATGGATAGTAATTCTTTAAATTTTTGATATATTTAGATGCCACTGTGGATGTTATATAAGCACTAACAAATTTAGCCCCTAAAACACTTCTGCTTACGAGCAAATTGAATAATCAAAATTTACCGGTGCTCCCGGTAAATTTGTAATATTTCAAATAGCGCCTAAGGCCATTCCATGGTAGCTGCGACCATGAAAATCTCAGAATATGCAGTTCTGATATATAACTTCCAAACGGGAATAGCAAATTGGTCGATTGTAGTCAAGAAACATTGTTTTAAAGCTAAAGTAATATCAGTCTTGAGAGGGCGCTATACAACATGAAGAGTTTATTATTTACAATTTCATCACTTTAGAGTCGATTTCAACGGCGACAACGATCATTGAATATTGTAAAATCGCATATGCTTCCAATATGTTCATTTGAACCAAATTCATGACCCCATACCAAAACTTTACCTTAAAGATACAATGTCCCTTTTGCAGCCAACATCAAATTCTGTAGAACTTTGCAGGAATTATGAATATGTCATGTATGTCCTATCTGTGAAATTTAAACGTTAGCAGTGTCCTAATATTCAAATTATGCAAGGAAACCCGTTTACTTGCTAGACTTCACTGTCAGACACTATTGAGTGACTGACTGGCCTTTTTCATCTTTGGTAATAACATACATAAAATGAGCTGTAAAGGGTACATGAGCATTTGTCTACATCAATAACCCACTTCTTGTAATGGCCAAAATTAAACTGATTGAATCTTTGCGCAGCATAAAATGTACGACCATTCGGTACAATGGTCTGAAAAATCAGACTATTACTTACTGGCTCTATAGCTCCTAAGTCGATTCGACAACTAATAGTCGTTATTTTCCCACTTAAAGACATTTTCAAGCCCCCCTTTTTTTAGGGAAGTTCTAAATGAGTATTGTCTTTCAAATGCCGTTGGAATTTAACCTTTTCATTTTTTTGGCCTGCAAATGGGACATAGTACCTTTAAGGTACTTGTTTCCTTGTAGAACATTGAATATTGAACATTGAGTCTTAGCATAGAGGCATGAATTAATGTACCTTAAATGTGTTTACGTCTGCTAGTTATTGACGAGAATATTAATACATTTACATACATACCAGCAAGAGATCAGGATAGGATATCAGTTTCATATTAAAGATAGTTGTTAGCAGGTAGAAGGTTATTGGTTGCATGTCAATGGAGGATTTTATGCGGGTAGGTGATTGAAAATTAGTACTGTTAGGGTTAGCTTAACATTTGTGAAAGTGTGTTAGAGTCATTGTATTCATATTACAAATTTTAGGTATTCATTCATATCTGTTAATTACATTTAAGTACTCGTAGTAATGATGATGATGATGATGATGATGATGATGATCATGATGATGATATTATTGATGGTATTGATGATGATGATGATGATGATGATGATGATGATAATATTGATGGTATTGTTGATGATGATGATGATGATAATGATGACGACATGTACAAAAGAGATGCTCCTTCAGTACTTTTGACTCTCTTTGATTTGATTTGATGATATCAATATTTTGTCATAGTAATGTGTTTGATGTTTAAAGTTATATCACTAATTTTCATTAATCTACACTGACATGTCGCTTTTCAAAGGATTTTAAAGGATAACTATGCCAGGATGGAGTAGTCCTCTATCAAAGCACTATTGGGTCTGTCGTATATACATTTACTTTTGCCATGTGATCTTAGTTTTACAGTTCTCAAGTGTACAAATATATTTTGTGTTTTATTAGAGGGATACATGAATAAACAAACACCTTTGTAAGTTTATTTTCACAGTTTGTACTTTACTTCATAGAAAATTGGCATGTGAGAGTGAAATTTAAAAAAAATATATATATATATATTTTTTTTTAATTTCCCTCTCACATGCCAATATATATATATATATATATATATATATATATATATATATATATATATATATATATATATATATATAATTATGTATATACAACAATACAAGAAATAAGTGAAATAATAAGAAATAATTTCTTGTATTTTATCTATTTTCTTGAAATCCGAGCAGAAATCTAGACTTACTTCTATATATATCTTTGTCTGTTTATAACACAAACACAAGGTAGAATAACTTTTTTGTAATATTGTATTTGTGGAGCCAGAAGGGCCTTAACTCTTATACTTTAACAATAAGTTAACACCCTTCTGGCTCTCAACAGATTATCTGAAGTTCAAGTGTGAATAAACTATATAAGGACATTTCTTAAATCTTCCCCCCCCCCCAAAAGAAAAAAAAATGCTCACAATTTTACTCTTTTCTTTCATTAAATTAGCAATCAAACAGTTTAAAGTCGATATTCAAATCGATGTACAATGAAAGGTATAGCCTGCTTGGAAAGCCATACGTATAAATATAAATAGAAATATGGTTATTTGTGGTCAGGTGAATAGATTTGATGGTACACATGTTAATGATGCATGCTGTGTATGGTTCAGCGGCATCTAGTTCACTGGTTCGTAAAAATATAAACAAATTCAAGGAAAAATAAAAACATCTGTAATTCTGTATTTCAAAGATATTGCATAATTGTTGCAGGTGCCATCAAATGCATACAATTCTTCTTGTTTTATTTTTAGAAATCTGATTAATTAAGACTATAATCGATTAGTTCTGCATTATGAAATTACATATTCAACAAGATGATATAGGCAGGGTGCATGCAGATATCAAAAAAGATCTCCAGCACATCTCTCCCTCCCTCTCTCTCTCTCTCTCTCTCTCTCTCTCTCTCTCTTCTCCCTCTCTCTCTCTCTCTCTCTCTCTCTCTCTCTCTCTCTCTCTCTCTCTCTCTCTCTCTCTCTCTCTCTCTGTCTCTCTCTCTCTCTCTCTCTCTCTCTCTCTCTCTCTCTCTCTCTCTCTCTCCCTCTCACCCTCTCTCTCTTCATAACAAATGCTGAGATAATGGCCCGAATTCACAAAGGAGGTTTACATTTAACCCATGGTTTAAACCCTCATTTACATAACCCATGGTTTAGAATTAGCGCAAAATAAGCGCAACACAGTAAAGAGGTCCAATATTAGACGCGCGCAAGGCAACGTACGCTTAATTTGCGCTAAATTTAAACCATGGGTTATGTAAATGAAGGTTTAAACCATGGGTTAAATGTAAACCTCCTTTGTGAATTTGGGTTCAATCATAGGGAAACTAAGTGGAAATATTGTCAAATTCATCATGTAATCAAGCTAACCCGTTCACTACTGAATTCTCTAATTCCCATAGGCTTAATACAGGGACAACCCGGTACACTAGTCAATGGGTTAGAGTAATTTAAAGGGATGATTTATTACAGAATCTGGAATCATTTCAACAAAATAAATTGTCATTCAACCTTTGTTCTGGTTTCAGTTGGTAAAGACATTATTTTGCAAAGGATAAATTGTTAGAGCTTGGATTGTAATTGGGTTTTAGGTTAGGGTTTAGGGTTATGGTTAGGTATGACATTTGGTCAAGAGTTAAATTGAGAAAATGTAGCTACTGGTGTTATAAATTGAATGCTGAACATAATATAGTGAACAATCATCTCTTGAGCAGTTTGTCTACAATCATATATATCAAAGTACTACTTCTGATCTTGCTTGTCATTTGTGCCTTTCATTTCATAATCTGCATAAACATACACATGTAGGCATATATTTTACATTTCAGTCAGGCAGTGCCATCAAAATGGTTCTAATGAGGCCAATTCAAAGTTGTTTTTGCGGTGTTCCACAAATATTCCAGGGATGTCAGTTACAACCGCAACCCACCTCCCTTCTTTCTCTCTTCGGTTACGGACAAATAGACCTACATCAATTATGACACCCCCGTATGCATTGTAAATAGACAATTCCTGCATCCCAGCTTGGTGAAGTTGAGCCTTTAATCACAGCACTCGATTGCACTCGGAAATGAACTATGAAGTGAAAAGCATGCCCGGCTGTATTTTTAGAAAGCATTTCCATGTTATATTATTTAGAAAAGGAAAGCAAACTTCTCTCTTTTCAGAGCAGGATTAACAAAGTAGGGCAAAATATTTTGACATTTTAGTTATAAAAACATTTTTGTTCCGAGATTAGCTGAGATTGGACCGGTTGGATTACATGTTATAAATGAGAATGCAAGCTGTAAAGAATGAAATAAATGAGAAATTCAATTACAAGGGTCATTACACTTTCAGAATTTCAAGGTATTGAACTGGTACCCAGTGTAACAGCAAGTGTCTTCCTACATTTCAAATGAGAATCAAGCAGCTCCTTTTGACCCAGAGCTACTAGGAAACTTGATATCACATGTCTGATAATGTTCATGTTTTTGTTGTTTTTTGTTAAGATAACACTGAAGTATTATTGTTATATGACAATGTAGCGCCTTGAGTAGTATTATATCATAAAGTGTGAAGCAGAAATACTTATTATTTTTAATTTTAATATTTTTATTATTATTGTGATTATTATTGTTATTATAATTATTATTATCATTATTATTATCATTATTATCATTATTATTATTATTATTATTATTATTATTAATAATATTATTATAATAAATTTACACAAATGAGTTATAACTCCTTGCTTCCACAGACATGAATACGACTGTGGTTATTTTCCAAGCAGACATCACATCATTAAAGAATATTATTCTTTTTTATCTTGCCATATACCTTTGTACTTCATTTTAAAGCCTTTCCACTTTGCCAAGGCTACAGATTGTTCTGGGAATGAATAAAACAAGCACAATAAAATATTGACTCTAGGGAATTTGTCTATTGTTCATTGTTAGGTCATGAAATTAAAGCTGCTTTTTGTGCGAGAAATAAGAACACAAAATAAAAATTATATACCGGTATGAAATTTAATGCCCTGAGGTGATTATTAGAAAAGTAATTGTAAAGAGTGATTCTACTGGTAGTCTTACAATTACAAGAGTGGGGTCAAAAAGTGAAGGATTAACCTTGTTATGACTTTATAATTTCATTTTAATACCTATGCATTTAAATACCATTAAATAACGATGACCAATCGCATATCAGTTTCAGTTTTCAGTTTAGTTTCTTTTATTTCACATGAACAAAAAAAACAAACAATACATTAACAAAACATAGCATATTTACAAAATTGATATTCGTGAGCGATAAAGACATCTACACAGCATAAGTTGTATTGCATTTACACTAAATAATTTCGGAGTTACATGTGAAAAAAGGAACTTAATAAAAAGCATATAGCTTGTAGAATTTAAGTTCCTCAGAAAATTTTTGACACAGTGTCATTCATAATAAGGTAGAAGTATAATAATAAAAAAAGCAAAGTATACAGACATTGATGATAACCTTTGCAAAAATTTATAAAATTTCAAAGAAAATAATTTAATGGATAGTTCAGTGAACCCAGAAGGACTTTTATTTGCCTTTTCAGAATTAAAAGTTGTTTCCTATGAATCTCATAATATAATTTTCTCATTAGGCAAACATTACATAAAGAGCAAGCATATTTTATGATTTTTCATATTTCATAGTTTGCCTGACTTTTCTCAAACATTCATCTCTTACAAATTGAGAATTTGAAGCTGAATAAAAATTTGGTTAGTGTTTCATCAGAGAAATTGGCTTGTGGCAAATATCTTCACAGATTTTCACCAATTGTGTGATGCATAAAGCCTCTGCAGAATCGTCAGTTTAACAAACTTGCAATGAAAAACTAGTATTTAATTTTCTTAGAGGAAAAAAAGAATTTAGTCAACATTTGGTGTGTGTCTTCTTCTGGGGTTTGTAAAAATCCATGCACACAGCTGTACATGATAATTTTGATCCCTGGCCAGGATGTAAAACTATTTTTACCTCTTAATTTGTTTGATATACATGTACCACTAAAGATGAAAGTATTTCAAAGCATTGTTAATATCTTGATATTCATCATCCAAAATGTGAGACAGTAGATGACTAATTTGTTGGCCTTATCAAAACTATTAGTACACTTTTAATTAAATGTTTTAACAATATCAGCAGTAACCTTGTTTAGTCAGAGAATTCTCACCAGTCTCATAAATTGCTAATGAATGAGACTGGTAGATGAATCATTATATATTAATTGATTGGTGAGAACTGATGCTACTTTTGGACTCATTAACAGACAACAGGGTGATTAACCATGACTATGACGGAGTAATGATTTATAGACAGCTGGTCTAGGTCTCCATTTAGTCTCGGAGCTTAGACTGTACAGTGGATCCTACACGTGTAGTTATAAAGAACTGTGATACAGAGAGGTATCTGTTATAACAAGGTGATTTCGCTGGTCCCAGCTCTTTATATTCTTTTGTTTTTTTTACCCTGATATAACAAGATTCCTGACATAACAAGGTAATTCCCATGGTCCCATGGACCTCGTTATAAAGAGGTTCCACTGTATATTTAAGGCTTAGTCTCCAGATCTACCTACAAACTTCAAAATGGAGGCTGCAGTCCAAATTTGAAGTGATATAGAAATACAGTCAAACCTGTCTAATGAGGCCATCTAATGGTAACAGTGAAAGTGTAAACAGTAGACAGGTGGCCTTTCTAGACAGGTTCTACTACACACATTTCTTTCTCAAGGGAGAAGAAATGAATTTATATAAAGGTGGCCATTAAGACAGGTTTGACCATATAGGCCTATATTGATACCTTGTTGTTATGATAATTTAATGTAGGGGACCAAACCATACATAGAATCACAATGCTGTTTATAATTGTTAATTACAATGCCCTGTTGTATTGCCTATAGAAATCTTTTTGGATTACATATAACATGTTTTTGTCATGTTTGTACATTTCATTAGGTAATGCACAAGGGTATTGAAATTGATTTAGGTTGATTTTAAAAAAAAAGTATTTTTGTTTCTTGTTGCTAATCATCTTGCGTGGTGAATTGTTGAGGGCAAAGCAAACCATTATATTCATTCAGCGTTATTTCAGAGCCATTCATAATTCTCTGCGAATCAATAAAAACAAGAACTACTTTCAGTGGGCATGTCTATGATGTTAAAAGACCAGATGGCATGTAATTACCCAACTGATTATCTACATCGAAGGTTAAGCTCTGGTTCAATGCTGGGCATGGTCATTGATTATTTCATTCATACAACCCCAAATCTGCAATATCCCAAGCCGTAATAGAATAACAAGAGTATCGTGTCTCTAATTAGTGAAATTAAAGCATTGATTTTTCACAGGGTATGTGGAAAGGAGGAAGTGAAAGGGAGAGCTACACATGTAGTCTGGAAGGACAGACTCTTTTAAAATCAGTGTTAGCATCTCTCATTTGTTCATAGAGCACTTTTGTTTTATTGTTTACAGTCTCCTAGCTATTAAAGAATCCTGTTTAAAGGTACTATGTCCCATTTGCTGGCCAAAAAAATGAAAAGGTTAAATTCCAATGGCATTTGAAAGACAATACTAATTTAGAACTTCCCTCAAAACAAAAGGGCTTGAAAATGGCTTTTAGTGGGAAAATACGACCATTAGTTGTCGAATCGACTCAAGTGATTGCAATCACCTAAGTAATAGTCTGATTTTCAGACCCTTTTACCGAATGGTCGTATGTTTTGTGCTGCACAAAGATTCAATCAGTTTAATTTTGGCCATTACAAGTAGTGGGTTATTGATGTAGACAAATGCTCATGTACCTGCTACAGCTCATTTTATGTATGTTATTACCAAAGAAAAAAACATGGCAGTCAGCCACTCAATAGTGTCTGACAACGAAGTCTAGAAGGTAAACGAGTTTCCTTGCATAATTTGAATACTAGGACACTGCTAATGTTTTAATTTCACAGATAGGACATACATGACATATTCATAATTCCTGCAAAGTTCTACAGAATTTGATGTTGGCTGCAAAAGGGACATACCGGTAGTATCTTTAATGAACAGTATGGACACACTGTTTTATGAACGATTTCAAAGATAAAGGACTGTCTAATATCATACAGTCAATCCTACTTTAGCAACCACCTGTATAGAAAGACCACCTGTCTATAAAGACCACATTTGTTTGTTTTCCTTGAATATGGTTTCTCATTGAAATCTGTACTAAAGGAACCTGTACATAAAGATCACCTGCCTGTAACGATCACTTTTCATATTTCCCTTGAGCGGTCTTTATATACAGGTTTCACTGTATAAAGTTTGTTACTGTTATTTTACCTTGACCTTGGGAAACGAGCTCCATGCATTTCAAATCAATTTTGACATCCTGTTCCTGAGGTTCCTGAGGTTCCTGAGCCAATGATTTCCTGTCTGGTGTCTGCCAAATGCAAAAAAAAAAATTAAAAAGAGATACTTCTCAACATCATTTGAGGAGACGCGATGGCTCAGTGGTAGAGCAGTGGTCTCGTAACTGGGAGGTCCCGGGTTCGAAACTAAGTTTATGCGCTAGTGCCCTTTTTGGTAAGGCATTAGTCCCCATTACCAAGTCTCTCAGAGAGGACTTAAAGTCATCGGTCCTCTGGTTGCTTACTTACAAGCATTCATATTCTTGGCAGTCAGTTAATACAAACAAACAAAACAAGGATGTTACAAAGTATATGAGTTAACACTCCTCTAGCTCCAAACCAATAAAAAATAATAATAATAATAATAACGTTTTATTTACCCAGGGTAGCCACTTCAGTTATGAAACTGCTCTTCCAGCGGGCCCTGCATAACATAATATGTTATTACTACCCGTCTCCAATCTAATATGCTGAGCGCCCAGCTAGAAGGCAGATGGTCCCATTGTTATAAGTCTTTGGTATGACTCGGCCGGGGTTCGAACCCACGACCTCCCGTTCATGAGGCGGGCGCTCTATCCAATTGAGCCACCATGCCCGGTTACGGATGATGTATTGTTTGCTCCAGAGCTATATGTGCCTCAGTTTGTAATGGGTTTTTTTATACTGAAAAGCATATCAACCTTTAAGCTGTTTTGTTGTTGTCATTGTTGCTTGTTTGTGTGTTGTTGTTTTTTTATAGAGAGAGATTGAGATATATCTGTTACAAATAACTTTCAAGAATTGTTTACTCCCCAAATTAGAAGAAATTTTTAATATTGCCCCATGCATTTCCTTGCAGATCTTGCCGTATATTCTAAGTGAACTCAAGTCTCAAGCCTTAAAGTTGATATTCATAGAAGAGCCCTAAATATGGAGATATTCATATCTACAGAAAGCTTATAAGCCATACAATGAGCTTGGATGACATTCAAACAATATAACACTTCCGAAAAAGCGAAATTAGGGTGAAAACAATCACCCTATTCTCTGGGACAAATTTGCCCGAAACGGCCTGTAGCTGTGACGTAGGAAAAGGGAGGCGTGGCTAGTGTGCCATTTCCGGGTATATAGTAGAATGCATGTATAACATTATAAGGCTGAAAACACAGCTTCAACTTATGTGTTATTTTACCCATACTATAATAAATTATAAAACAACATCGTTTGTAAGTTACTTCTCATTAATATTTCCATCTTGATATTCTAAGAAATGTATTATTTGTGAAATAAAAACGTTGAAAAATGGGGAAAAAGAAGGTGAAACTATGGCTGTGTCCCCGGCTTTGTTGTACAGCAAGCCTGCATATATTATGGGGATTTGGGTGCCGGCGATTTTTACCACCATTCACTTTGACATATCAGTCGGAGACTTAATTCACCTCTTCCACTATAAAAAAACCAGTTAGTATTGATTTGATATTATGAATAAAATAAAATTCAAACAAATCGAAGAATATTTCATTTAGTCGATCGTATCATGGCTAGATTAGCTGGAAAAATCGAGGCGATTCTGCTGTTGTTACGATTCATCTGCGAGTAGTGCGGCTCTTGGCAGCCGCAA
Source organism: Mesocentrotus franciscanus (assembly GCA_037976565.1). Lineage (NCBI taxonomy): Eukaryota > Metazoa > Echinodermata > Echinoidea > Camarodonta > Strongylocentrotidae > Mesocentrotus > Mesocentrotus franciscanus. The sequence continues at coordinate 5,204,568 of CP137685.1, forward strand.
TACCTACACGGCTGATCGCTGATTGAATTTAGTATCGCTGGCGGATTTACATTACCTGCGCGCACATCAAAACACACGTAAACGTGACTGCACTGCACACCGCACACACACGGTGCTACACGCTTGCATTTCAGTCGCGATAGACGAAACCCTTACGAAACCAAAACGGCGAAATACACTATTCCTTGTAATTATAGTTATCGACAAATGAAAATGGAGAAGAAACATTATTCCTTGTTATATGTCAAAGCAAATTCCACCTCGGAACATGATTCTACTAAATTAAGGTAATTTTATTTTGAAACACAGCTAGGTTGATTTTTCATACTATCTCCGTGTACATACAGCTCAGCTGGCATGCAAGCGAAAGCCGGTGAAAAAGTTGAGTTGTAAACAGTTATTTTACGGATATTGTCACTTTTTCAATGCCAATAATGACATGAATATTGACATTAGGATCTGTTTCAGGACGGGAGAGGACAACTGTATGTCAGATATTGACCATTCAGGCAATATCAATCGTTTTGAGAGAGTGGAACTGACATCCACTCTATGAACATTTGTGTGTAGATCGCAGTTATAGTCTCTATAGCTGCGTGAAGCATATCCCGGCTCTGACGTCACTCACAAAGCCACTTTCCCTTAGGCGATTTCGTAGGTCAGGATAGAGTCAATTTAGTGAAATTTGATTTTCATAAAACACAAAACTGCACACTTTCGTGGAATGTTAGCTGCATAAATTGCTTTAATAACTCATTCAATTATAAAATAAACTATATTTATTTGATTTTATTTCCTATAAGTATCAACTTTAATTGACTATCAGGATAAATTATGAATATTCATTTCTTAATATCAGGACAAATTATGAATATTCATGTCTTAATATCAGGATAAATTATGAATATTCATGTTTAAATATCAGGATAAATTATGAATATCCATGTCTTAAAATCAGGATAAATTATGAATATCCATGTCTTAAAATCAGGATAAATTATGAATATCCATGTCTTAAAATCAGGATAAATTGTGAATATCCATGTCTTAAAATCAGGATAAATTATGAATATTCATGTCGTAATAGCACTTAATGGCATGTAGTTTTGGTTCATCAGTACAGTTGGCTACATGAACACAAATTAATTTCATGTAATTTTATGTAAAAGCCTAATTGATTTACTAGAAAGGTTAATTGTGCAGTAATGAAGGGCACGCAATTTTCATGATGATTAAAAATGTACCGGTAACTTTAAAGTTTGTTTAAGCATAAATGCTAGCTCATCGAGCAGTAGTGCCTCATTAATGAAATAAAATGAATGAGGAAACTAACTCATTATCCCGATGACAGTTTTTAACTACTTTCGATTGCTACAGCCGCGAGATTGAATGAAATTGTGATGACAAGGCTTCATTTAAACTACCCTGTCAATATTAGCCCCATTCAGACAAGCAACTTATATGTTATATATAATAATAGCTATAGGTTTAGGTAAAGGTTTTAGTTGCAGTTTCAGTTTCAATTTATTGTTTCATATTTCACATATATTTAACAATTATGCAATGATTTTACAAAGTTAATTGTACAAATAAACATGGATTCTATTAACAGAGACAAAAACAGAAAGTGAGTACCTCATATAAATATAGAGGTGTCGTGGTCGAGTGGATATGTCACCGGACTGTGGATCACAAGGTCCGTGGTTCGAGTCCCGCCGCGGCACTAATGTCCTTTGGCAAGACATTAATCTACATTTGCCACATTCGACCCAGGTAAGGTAAATGGGTACCTGGCAGGAATTCAGTCCTTGAAATGCTAGAGCGCCGTATTGGCAGCCATGCTAAAGCCGGGGTAATAATTTCCAAAGCTCTTTGGAAGCGCATAGAGACGATATAATGTGATATGCGCTATACAAGAACAGAATATTATTATTATTATAAATTTGTTCAAATGCATACAATTTAAAGACTTAAAAGAAGAGTGAAATGTGGAGGGGTTATGGTGAAATTTATGCTAAGGTATAGGTTTAGGATAAGTTAATACAATTTCATGCCTGAACATTGGAAAAACAAAACAGTACATAATGAAATGGAGGTTTGAGCATTGTTTCAATCAAAAACTCTGTCAAATATGAGGGTGCATGCATGTCCTGGATAAACATGATATCATGAAGATAATTGTTTTAGTGGATTGGGATCATCCTCGGAGCTTGTGATCTGCCTAAAGTTCTCCCATAACCTGCATGGGACCCATTTAAATTTCACAAAGCCTTTTTTTCAATGACAATGACACAAATCAGTGACAAATCTGCTGATAACCAATCAGAAGCAAGGATTTCACTAGCTCATAACAAAAACTGTCATTTGTCACTGATGACAAGTTTTGTGAAATGGGGCCCTGAAATGATGGTTAACCCTAAAGGACTGGACCCAACGCTATACTAAATCTATACCTAACATGAAACCCAATAGCAACCCTAACCCTAACCCTAAATCTTTGACAAAATAAAGATCTTTTTTTTTGCTGGAGCATTTGTCCAATCGCCGACCACTGATCGTTGTTTGCTATTTGGTTTTCATATGTGCTCCTCAATATGACATTTGTTTCATAATACAATATTTCGTCTTGTCTGAAAGGGGCTATAGGATGGACGGAACATAAAGACAGATTGATGGAGAAGGTGGATCATATCTCCTACCAAACTAATTATCCGATTAGATTGTCTAGCTATAATGACCCCTTCTCAGTCAGGTTCCGTGGAGCCAGCCAGGGAGCTCATATAAATCCTCCCCAGTTTTGATGATGGATTTTAACCGGACACACGTTCCAAGCCACCGATTTTCAGATGATTGCGTTGACATCTACAGTATTCATCCTCTTTTTATAAATCATATGGGAATAAAATGGCAGCAACTTTGGTAGGTAATTTACTACCCTATCTCTGTCCAGGTGCCCTTCCAATTAAAGGCACCATTCAATTTTGCTAATTAATGTTGACAATTGATAATGGGAAGTAAGATTATATCTGTGGTGACCATGGTAGTGAATTACCTTGAGATTTCTCCTGTACTTTCATTTTTCATTTCATTTCGTTTATTTCCATTTCCAACAAAATAAAAATAAAATACATGGGATTGCATTGTACATAGTAAAACAATGAAACTAAACAATGTAATTGTAATTGGTCTACAGCGTACAACAGGCATAGAAACCAGGTTGGTAATCTGTGAATTTAAAGTGAATTGACTTCTCCATGAATATCATTTTCATCTTTATTGAAAATGGACATTCTATTTGCCTTTACTTAAAAGTTGTAATTTTTTAAATAGAAATCATGTTCTGATTACGGTATGTATGTGCTCACATTTCAAAAGTCGATGGACAATGTTATTGAAATTACCTCACAATTTTCATTTTTCATCTGTTTTATTATAAGTTTTCATATGAAAACAGACACGTTTCTTCTATAGAACGATGGAATCACAAAAATAGTTTGTGATTTCTGTTTATTTAAACAATTTATAACAGGAATTGATTGTCTATAGTGTAAATAGATCCCTCTTTATATTTTCTTTCCTCTTTTTTGTTTTGTTGATGGCGCTGAAGACTGATATCCTGAAAACAATATGTCATACACAAACGTTTGAAAGGATATTTGGTTGTATGCTTTTTAATGTTTCTTTTACAAGTGCATTATGAGAAGTGTGAAATGAAGAGTATAAAAAATGTCAATTTTGTTTATTTTTAGAGAAATCTGAGCCAGCCTGAATGACTTTGTTATGTTCTATGAATATCAAGGAATTAATTATTTGAAGAAAACATATGATCTTTTAGCATCCTTGTTATGAAGAGGGTTGTTTATGCCTTTACAGACATTCATTAAGGGTTTACAAACACTTATGATGTTATGTCACATGATGGTGAATATTGTAACCATATACATCTTGGTTTGTAATGACAGGACAAATTGTAATTATGACACATAGTTTATGTCATTTTCAAATAAATGAATTGATTAATTTGAATTCATTGATTGGTTAATCAATACTGTGGAATTGTGTTTCAGAAGTTAAACTGTAGGTAAAACTTTGTTTAAATTTGAAAAAGAGCAATGTGAAATGTTCTAGAAACAAGTATGCAGTTTATTGTGTCACTTCAAAGGAAAAGAACCCTTAGTTCTCAACACTTGCTAATATTTATTGGCATCTGAAGTATTGATCCATTCTTCATCCCATATCCTGATGAAATGTTTTATTTAAGAGTGATATTCAGCAAGGTTCATTATTTTGTAAAGCAACCTTGTTAGGATCACAATTGATTACGTGACTAGCAATTGTGATGATATTGATGTTGATATGTTGTTGTTGCTGCTTCAATTGTTATTGTTGGTAATAGTAGTAAAGACGGTGGTGGTGGTGGTGGTTGTTATGAGGCAAATTCTTTCAAATACCACAGTTAAATTTTTTATCTGAATGCCTTTCATCTTGATATTGCCAACAAAGCATGGCATGAGTTGGTTCAAACAACCTGCTTTATGCTTTTTATGAGGGCATATTTCTGTTAGACAAAATAAATCAGACTGTCGACAATTGTTCCATTTAACTGACACACTGACATATGACAGAGGATCCATACAAAGAATGCTGACATCCAAGTTCTTTGAATCTGTTTAGAAAATAAAGGGAAGAGTCAGAAAACCCCTAGAGGATGAAATAAATGTAAACATGTCCCATTAATGTCTACATTGAACATGACATGTGACAAAGCCAGTGGCGCCATATAATTCTGTGGTATAAAAACTAAAAGTGGGCTTGGAATTACATGGACACTCGTGGGACTCATTCCTGTTTGCAGTAAATCCATAATTCTATGAATTTTTATACCCACGCAATTGATTTCGTGACATGTCTAACGAGAATCGTAAAATGATCATTTTATGTGCTTTTTTGAAAATGTAACTTAACAGGAATCTTTAATTTAGATGGAGGGGTGAAGAGGGCAATACAAATGAGGCATATTCTCCAGAAACATATTCTCCAGAAACATATTTGAAGTGATAACAAACATTCTATATAAGCCCCAAAAACTCATCTTTTCAGAATTCCTTTCCAATAGATCTACTTGTATTTACTACATTGTCTCAATTTAGTGTATTTTCATGTTGTTAGTTGTCGTTTGCGCCTTGAGCACATTAGTCATGGGGAGTTGGCGCATTCTAGTTTTTACTCTTCACACATAACCATAGCTGCCAACCATTCCTATATCTTGGTCTTCAAGCTACTGTTTTGAACCCTAGATTCCTCTCTTTTTTGTGAAATATTCTGTGTGAAAATTATACAAAATGGACTGTATTCCCAATTTTGCCTTGAGAGATTCCTAATTTTGTGCTGTGAAAGGTTGGCAGGTATAATATTGTTATTACTGTTAACAGGAATTCTATAAGCATAGCTTTCCCTACCATAGTGATGGTATTGAACGAGAAGACCTATGGCCTTATCCCTATCTGAGAGACTGGGTGATTTGAGATTAATAACTTTCAAAAGAGCACTAGCACATTCATTTTTAGGGCTTTCACACAAGAGTAAATTTTTATTGACAGTATTTGACAGTATTGCATTTTTAATGATCGAAAGAAACATGTTAAGAAAAAGGTACAAGAAACTCTTGATGATGGTATAATAGCAGAATGGTCATGCAGATACAAATCATATGAATTAAAATAAACCTTGTATAGAGAAACTTGTTTAGAATTAAGTAAGTAGCATTTGCGTTCAAGTATTCATACTGTATGAATGTATAACACTTCATGTAGACCACAAGTTCTCATTCAAAACGATTCGCAAATTAACTTTAATTAACTACTCAATTTTTCACTAGCCTATACTTTCAGTCATGCAAAATGTAATTTCCTATCTTAAAGCTATCACAAGAACTTTTTATATACATTAGTTAGTTTTTCTTGTGTCAATGGGGCTATGTTTGAACCCAGAACCTTCCAGTTCCAAAACATTTTTCTCTGTCCACTATATATTAAAGGGCAAGTCCACTCCAAAAATAACGGACTTTTAATAAAAGCAGAAAAATCAGACAAACCAATCAAATAAAACTTGAGCAAAATCGGATAACTAATAAGAAAGTTATGCATTTTTGAAAAAGTATGTAAAACTATGGAACAATGAGAATCACAACACAAATTGCCAAGATGGTTATCAGTTTGTGACGTCATGTCCTCACAACTTATCAATTGCTTTATATAGTTTAATCCCATTAATTTCCCTTTTTATCCCCAAAACTTGATTTCACCATGCCTTTGCCCAGGTTATATGATTTGTATCATATTGCATGCATGACATTTCCCAAAAACTTATGAATTTTGAAGAATTGATACTATTTTCTGAATATTGTATTTCATAATTATTGATTTTTATATAAATAGTTTATCAAAATTCAATTTTTCATGATTTAACTGGACAAAATTACTCTTTATTTGTGCATCCACACAAAAACATATTACTAACAATCTAACTTGGATGCTGGTGTGAAGAAATAAGATTCTTAGGGTGAAAATAGGAAATTTATATTATCAATATAAAGAAAATAATTAGTGGATAGTGAGGACCATACGTCACAGACTCATGAGTGAGTTGCCAATTTGTGTAGTGATTTTCAAAGTTTTTCATGTCATTAAAAATTCATAACTTTCTTATTAGTTATCCGATTTTGCTCAAACTTTTTTTGATTGGTTTGTCTGATTTTTCTGGTTCTATTGAAAGTAAGTTATTTTTGGAGTGGACTTGGGCTTTAAAACCATCACCGCCTCCTTAGATACAGCTCAACCTCAAGAATGTGAAGTATTTTAGGAAATACTACACTAATCACAAAATGCCCTTGACTGTGTTCTTTCAAGGGTCCCCCTCCCCTCTCTTTTTTCTTCTTTTTAAATCCAAAGTGCCCCAATAATGGCTTGAGTGAAAGACTAAGTGGTTAACCGCACTATTGGTTTAGCCCACCTAAGCTTTTTGGACTGTCAGCTTGAAGGCGATAATCTCATGCTTAAAGCTTGGGTTACTCATTTTAAGAAGACCCAAACACAAATCGTGAGAAATAGAACGTCTGATATTCAGGGGGTATGGTTACACATATTTTTCAATACCTTTACTTCTTTGGTAATTCAATATTTTTGTGTTGAATTTTTAGAATTTCAGCCCTCAAACTAAGTTTCTTGTACTTTGTAGATATGTGCAAGCTTCACAAAGGATGTTATCTTCTCAATCTCTAAACTTTTGATAAATGAGAGACTATTGTAAAAGTCGATTTCCTTAGAATTAACAAACTGTTTGTAAAACTTTGCTCTTAGTTTAGCCTTGTACCTCATTTTACCTTTAAGTTAACTGTTTATAGTCCAAAGCTTTTAGCTGACCTAAAGAGGACATGTCCAAAGAAAGGATATATTACCAAAAATAAACATCATTTGAAATTCAAACAAGCAGATACTGTTTACTATAACTATAAGCAAACAAAATTGTGATCTTCACAAATAGTCTGGTGTCTGAACTTTAGACTTTCCATTTTCCATTTTCTGTATGCTTTAATTTTCTTTTCAAATTTGTGTTTCCTTTTCACAAATGAAGGTCCATGTTTAGACCATTATTCAGAGAATGTAATGTTTTTTTTTTACGTGAGATTTAGGCTACAGGGGGTTGTGTTTATAACCAGCTCCTGTACTTTACAGAACTTGACTTTAAAAAGAAGTGGGGAAAAAAGTGTGAGTGTATAAGAAGTCTATTTAAACTGGCCAATTCTCATTACAGAATGTAAATATACCCCGTTAGCATTCATGGAACTATCTAAAATAGTCGAACTCCTTTCTTCATACCTTGTTTTATTGGTTGTAGTGTGAAAACAAGCCAAAATGTGTGACTATATCATCAGCTGAGTTAGAGCCAGAAGGGCATTAACTCTATGTAAAAGCATGACTTAAAGTCCTTACAGATCTAAGCACATTTATTAATGCAGTATGGAAAAGGAACATTTATTTTGCCTTAATTTTTCCAAACTTAGAATAACCAGATTTATTGAGTAGATGGAATATAAGCATTACTCATAGATTATATGTAGTCTCTAAATGGGCATGAAATAATTGATTTTGACTTCTTCTTTCTAATGTCAAGGCACAGTTTTTGTTGTCTATATACTTCAATGAATAATTGTACAGTTACTTTTTTTTTGCATTTACCGTGAGGTGAGTTTTCACATAATATACAGTTTAAGAGGATAAACTTCTCTGTGTTGTGAAAAGGGCCTATAGGAAGCACTTCAAGATATTCAAAGCTCAGCTGCAAACAGATAGTTACTGTTCTAAGTGTAACGGAGAGCAATAAGATGCAAAGACTTGCTAAGAAGGTTTTAGAAGGTACTCAGAGGAACTTTTAAGAATTCTTATAGTATCAGCAGCTTCTGTTATCTGCATCTTCTGTGCAAAGAAGTGGGTCATTTATTAGAGACATTTTCAGGACTCAGTTTCAGTTTGTCCTCTTTTGCATTCTAATTTGTTGTTGTTTGTAGTAGTGAGTTTTGGAGTGTTTAGCTTGTATTATTTAACACCTTCTCATAACAAAGAAGAAAGAATGTAAAGGACCCACTCATCTAAACTCTAGATGAAGTGTGAAAACCAAAATAGAAGATAGCATGAACTTGTCAAAAAGCAGCATTAGGTTTGAGATGAGAGGTGTTTTTTTTTTTTTTTTTGGCTTTTTGGGGTGGGGGTGGGGAGGGGGTTTACAATATGATTGCAGGTGCCTCAGAGAGAACAGTATTAATAGTGATGAGGCTACCCTGGGTAAACAAGCCCTATTATTATTATTGTTGTTGTTCTTGTTGTTATATAATTATTGTTGTTATCACCTGTGCCTAGATATTTGGTGAATTTGGGTGTTTGCCTGTGTTTGCTTGGAATTTAATTATATTTGTCATTTGTGTGAGGATTAGAGTTTTGTTTTAGTCCTCTTGAATGAGTATATATGTATGCGCATAAATTTCTAAATCTATGGCGATTGTCTAATACCATGGAGATTCTGGTGGCTTCATTGTTTGTATTACCAAGCATTAACACACTATTCAGTATTCTTCGAGAAAAGAGGGGAAAAAATAAAATAAAAATACAGCAGTAGTAGAGGAAGATGATGATGAATTATTTATGGTGTATTTATTTTGAGAATAATTGTGAGAATGTAGTCTCTTTAGTTTGATATTTGCTTTTCAGAAGATATTTCAAAAACAGAGACTAATGTTATTAATTCTGATGTTTTTGAAAAGGTTAGCATCTTCAGTTGACATTTGTGTTCCAAGAGACGTCAATCGATTTTAAAGAAATGCAAAGAACAGAATGAGAGAAGAATGAATATTTTATAAAAAAGAATCAACTCAATATTGCACTGTACGAAAAGTTCATTGACTGATATTGTAGAGTAACTATGATTTTACTTTTCTTTCTTTATGAACAGTGAATAATAAGCATCGGTTATTAGATTGGTTTAACATTTTCATTAAATCCGGATCAAATAATCAGTTTACCATGAAGCTCAATCGTTTCTTTTTTTTAAATTCATTTTCATGAGCTGTCAGAATAGGAAGGTTGGATTAATTCATAATTTAGAATAGAAAGACCATAGGCCCATTTACACATCCCAAACACTATTTTGAAAAATCATCAATTTTTTTGAACTGCCATTTACACTACTTGAAAACCAAATGGAAAACCGATGTGTTTGCTCATTCTGATTTTGCGATTTTGCAATCTTGCAATCGCACAGAAGCACGGAGAGTCACGTGACAAAAAAACAGAATCGTACCAGAGTTTTGAGAGCGGGCATTTACACTGCAAAAATCTGTAAAATTTCGGCAGGTGTATAAAAAAATCACACTCCAGCGGTGGATTTTTCGATTTCAATTTTTCATCGTGTTTACCAGCGAAACACCGGAATGTGAGAATTTGATGATTTTTTCTCGCAGTGTACCTAGATGCAGCTCATGATGCTGTTCTTCAGTCTGACTCAGGCTTTTCAGACATGGCCGATGACTTCATCTTAAAAGTGCAGAATACGCTTCACGTGTCATGCGTTCTAGATTCTGACCCGGAGTTCATTCATTCCATGCCATCTTGGGCCGAAAATAGAACGGCTCAGGGGGAAATGCAACACCTGGTCTGGCATTCAAGAAGAGAGACGGAAGGATAAGACAGAAGATTTTGTTATCTTGAGAATTATTCAAGAGAAGGAAGCAGGTGTATCATGGGATGTATGGTAAAATGGCGGAGAAAGCTAAGGCTGTAGTGGCAGATAGACGTGAAACACTCTCATGCAACAGATTATGTAGCTTACCAGAGGGGTATGGAAAGTGTGTTATATTTTACAAGATTTATCGCCTGTTTGGAGCCAGAAGGTTGTCACCCCTTTTTATCGTAAGTAACACAGAGTTTACATCCTAATGGCCCTGAATAAACAATATCCAAACAAGCTAATATCATAAAAATGGTATTCAATTGTAAAATCCTATTTTGATACTGATAAATGTGAATTTTATCTTAAATGCTAGGGCTAAATATAAACATTTGCACAGCTTTCAAAGTTGATGATCATATTGGTGATAAAAATGATATTCAAAATTACATAACAGCCCAATTATAGGAGGATGTAACCCATTCAGAGGTACCAGTACATGTATGTAAATCCTAATCACTCCATGACTGTTATATTAATCAGATTGTCTGCTAGCAAAGTTTTGAATTATGATGTTTATAGTATAATATCAGACAGTAGCCAGACAGTGACACTATCTGACCTTTAACCTTTTGGACAGTGGCCATTTTTAACATAAAAAGTAGGCTTCGTGCGTAATTAATTGTGTACCCTTTGATTCTATACCATTTTAAATGTGGACAGTTCATTCCTATTTTGGAAAACTTTTAAGGTTTCTAATACAAAAATGATCATTTTCCAATATGTTGAAATATTAAGAAGTGATGGATTAGCTTTCACTGAATTCTCTGTATTAGAGAACATAATTGCAGAGACTTTCAAGAAATCAAGGGCAACTGAAGGGCAATATCAATACCCTGGTGCCTATAATAATCGTGTTTGGATTATATGATGATATTATGTCATTGTAGTCTTTGTACATTTAATAGGTGATACACAAGGCTATTGATAAAATTATCCTATTCTTGTTAGTCTTTGTGATCATTTGTAGAGAAAGACCCCCTCCCCCCAAAAAATCAAGAAATTAATTACCCCCCCCCCCACACACACACACATACACACCACACACAAAAGGAAATACAATATAATCTTTGGTGGTCTTCAAAATGAAAGGTGAAACTTGAAAACCCTTCAAAGAGTCAGGAGACTACAGTGAATCACAGATTTATCCTCTTAATGAGCTTAAAATCCCACTCCAATCCAATTAGAATTGGTTTGAATAGATACAATAATCTCATAGGGAAGTCACCAGGATTATCTCTAGACCTCTGTTCACCTAATGAGGCTTAAGAAGATTCCCCCATTGATTGTATCGATAATGAACAATAGTGCTTTAATGAATTAAATCTGATTTACAGGGTGAGAGTCCAAGGGCTACTTGGAAGTCTTACAGGAAATCAAAGACATCAAAGAGCCCTTGAAGTGATCTTGCAGGATTTAGGCAAGTGTGGAGGATGTGGTGTGTGTCCATGCCAGTTTTTATCTTCATTACGTCGAGAAGCTCTAAAATCAACCTTTGCTGTGTGGGTGGTTTCAGGAGAGGCTCATGGTGCATCCATACTAGTTTTTATTTTTTCTTACAATGGCAAGCTCACAACCATCTTTTTCCTGTACCGTGTATGTTGAAGGATAGACATATCGTGCATCCATCCCAGTTTTTTTATACTTGTAGACCAATAAATCAATTCCAATTTTAGTTGTATAGATGATGAACAATCGTGTTTAAGGAGATAAATCTGATTTATAGGATTTCAGTCCAAAAACTACTTGGAAGTCAGGAAATCATAGACTTGAAGGAATCTTTGAAGGAAGTTCTGGAGGATTAAGGCATAGTTTGGAAGACTTAGGATGTGTCCATTCCAGTTTTAATGTTTCTAATCGACAAACCCTCAATCAACTTTAACTATCCCTGTTGGTGTGAGGGGAAACTTCTTCTTTAACATCATGAACGTGGTCAATTGTCAAGCGATCATTGTTGATCACCTTATGCTGTACTTCAATGTGTCCATGCCAGTTTTTTTATATTTGTAATGATTCCATTGTCTATCTCAATCAAGTTAACCTTTCAATGCAATGTGATACCTGACATTATGTTCCTGAACATGCCAAGATATCTTTGTATGGACTTGGACAGCGACTTAAGTCATTAATGTCATCTCACATTTAATGGACAGTAAAACATAACATGTGATATGGGATATTGTCCCATGCCGGGTATATGGCAAGAGACATCGCGCCTTTATCAACTGAAATGATGTAACTATTTCATTAAAGGCATCGTTTAACAATGTTAAATCTGAGATGCACGGCCCTACGTGTTATCAGTGTCTGTTATGGTGTAATATTGAAGCCCTAAAAAACATCGCGCTTCAAAATGATCAAGAAGTGCCTCAAAAAAGTAAAAATCTTTGAGTGACCGGTTTTACCATCCTCGTTTTCCCCAATAGACTGTAGTGTTATGAAAACCGTTAGGAAAACGCAAAATTTGGTTTCGATTTCCAATCATACATATCTTGATAATCAGACAGGCGATCGGCTTGTAAAAGTCATGGGGTTCCTGACTGACCTAAAGGTTTATAATTATCATTGCAGCATGAACTAAATCCAGGATTTTGTTTCAGAATCTGAGACAAAGTTACCGGATCCCTTTAAGAGAAAACAACTGATTCTGACTTCACTTTGTGAGAGAGTAGAATAATTTACAATCATGAAGTTAGATACAAGCACTTCCCAGTGTCCTTTTGTGCTTTGCTATACTTCAAACTTGGACTAGAAATGGTTTGGAATGTTGATTGGTGTTGTTTGATGATGATCCATGCTGGTAAATAGCCAGTTTTTGTGCCTAGAAGCTTTTCTTCATGGTTTAAGTTATTGCTGGCTCAGGTCCCATTTTCTAAAATCTTTGGCATTTCAGAGTCTTGACTCTTGAAAACATCATCAAAGGGTTTCTTATAGATTTTAAAGGTATGCTAAATAGCCACGACAGTACTTTTTTAAAGGAAAAGTCATCCCAGAAAAAAATTCAAGACAGTCATCAGCACTTACCGGTAGTAAGGGAACTTTCAAGTTGATTTTCAATAAAAATGATAAAAAACTTCATCCATACTGTGATATGAATATCTATAAAATTATAAATTATCAAAACTAGAGAAGTAATTTCATTTGACTTCCAAGTTCCAGACCATTGTCAAACAAATTGCTTCACATATACTTTTGGACTAAATTTTCAGCAAGCATTATATTTTCACTTAATTTTTTTTGTTTCCATATGATTTTTTTCATATTCATTACTATACTTACGTTTGTAAATTTAAAAAAAGTACCATGCAATGAAGTTTCCTTATAAAAATGAATACAAAAGTTGAATATACTTATATAGTACCCTTTAAGCAGTGATTTCATGTGATTGTCTATTAACCTGATTAAGGCTTTTAATTAATGGAATCCAACATTTGGAGGCAAGATTTTAGCCTTAATTTACATCATCTCTCCCATATCTTGCCTCTGAGAAGCATCAGGTGGATTGCATTGAAACATAAAATGTGTTGATTAACTTACTTCATTAATTCATTGCTTTTGAGACCGTATGCACCCTATGCCTCATCCATTACATTTGGATGAGCCATTTGGGAGAGAGAGAGGGGGGAGGCAGGAGGAGAGAGAGAGAGAGAGAGAGAGAGAGCAAGAGAGCAAGAGAAAGAGAAAGATAAAGAGAGAGAGCAAGAGAAAGGTAGAGGGAGAGAGAGAGAGCAAGAGAAAGAGAAAGATAGAGAGAGCAAGAGAAAGGTAGAGGGAGAGAGAGCAAGAGAAAGAGAAAGAGAGAGCAAGGGAATGATAGAGGGAGAGAGAGAGCAAGAGAAAGAGAAAGAGAGAGAGCAAGGGAATGATAGAGAGAGAGAGAGAGAGAGCAAGAGAAAGAAAGAGAGAGAGAGAAAGAGAGGTTTGCGTGTGAAGAACCAAGCTGTGTTTTCAGCATGGCATCAATTTGAAATCGCCCGTGTCCGCTATTCTCTTCAAGCAGCTTTCGAAGAAGACTCCGATGGAGGCAACCTCCGTTTAATCTAATTGATTTTGTCAGGATTGCAAGGGAACTTTGTCAGATCCTTTGCAGGTTTTTACCTGTAACATTTAAGCAGATCTTATAGGGGGAGGGGGAAGAAACAAAATTAAATTAAAGATGCAGTGTTCAGGCTCATGCATATGTTATTCATTAGGTAATGCAAATTATAACCAGCCAGAAGTTGTGTTGTATAGAAAGCAAGTCAAACTTCAAAAGTCTGGTCGACAGCTCAATAAGCAAGGCAGATCATCATAAATATCTTGAACAAAAAAAAAGAAAATTAAATCATGCAATATTACCTCATTAATATTTTGAAGTTAGACTTTGCTGATCTATACAGCATATAGTCTACATAATAAACAATTAAGAATAATTATTTCAAGCCATTTGTTTAATTAATTCCAATGATGCAAGAATTCAACTTTGATAATAGGTATGATCAAATTATTGAAAATTAAATTTTTAGAGATTAAAGTTTCATAGATAAAAATGAGAATACACTCAACTGCATACAACATGCATATAAAAGCAGAAACTTTCATGACGTGAGACTTTGGCTCATCATAGAGGATGGCAATTTTCATGGCAAGAAACTACTGCAAATTGCAAAACTTAACCTTATACCATGTGTTCAAGTGTGATTTGATTATTCTGTGGCATAACTTTTGTGTGAATCTGAACCACCCGCAAAATTTGTTTATATTTAATTCATATAAAATTTAGGGTATTACAGTGATATGTTGTTCATACCATGGCTTTAGCTGATCTGCTAGGTAAGCCTTTAGAGGCATTGTTTAACAATGTTTAATCTGAGATGCATGGCCCTACGTGTTATCAGTCTCTGTAATATGGTGTAATATTGAAGCCCTAAAAAAAGTGTGCTTCAAAATGATCATAAAGTGCCTCAAAAAAGTAAAAATCTTTGAGTGACCGGTTTTACCATACTCATTTTCCCCAATAGACTGTAGTGTTATAAAAACCGAAAAATGAAATTTCGATTTCCAATCATAAATATCTTGATAATCAGACAGGCGATTGGCTTGTAAAAGTCTTGGGATTCCTGACTGGCCTAAAGGTTTATAATTATGATTGCAGCATGAGCTAAATCCAGGATTTTGTTTCAGAATCTGAGGCAATGTTACCGAGTCACTTTAAAGGTAAAGACCAGTTTTGGAAAAGCCCCTCTCTCAAAAAAATGAAATGGAAGCTCTCATTACCAATCATGTGAAAGAATATGTTTTGACTAATACGTGATGATACAAATTTTGCCGGGAACTGGTCTTTATCTTTAAGTAAAAGGGGGCGTGTCACGCCATGTTGCCGCTGTGTTATTCTGTTTCACCCACTTTCTGTTTTTCTCACCTCCCGTGACATAGATATTATTGGTTGATATGTGTGTGGGAGGTGCAGAGAGATGAAAAATATTTGTCATTGTTTCATTTTGATCTGAAATTATTCAAAGAATGAATTTAATGTTTAATCCTGTCCTAGCAGGCTCTAGTTGAATAGATGTCAAAAAGAATGTTTAAAGATAAAGACCAGTTCTGGTCATGCGATTGCATTGTGAAAGAAACGTTGTGGAATCGATCAGAAAAGTTTGATCATCTAGCATATAAGTATTGGTGTGTACTGCAAGGTTCTGGAATCATCAAAATGATAAGAAATTTGACCCAGTCTTGGTAAAGTTACAAGCACAGTACACAGAAAGATGTATATGGGACCACGTGCGAAATCTATTTGGTCCCAATAGATATAATAATTTACCAAATATATAAATTAGTAGGCGGTTTCCGACTTCCCGGCAAAATTTGTATCATCACGTATTAGTCAAAACATATTCTTTCACATGATTGGTAATGAGAGCTTCCATTTCATTTTTTGAGAGAGGGGCGTTTCCAAAACTGGTCTTTACCTTTAAAGTAGCCATTTGAATTACTTGTTCTTTGATACAAATACCATTTCTAAATGTTACAAATAAGAGACTACCCCCCAAACAAAAACAAAAAATAAATAAATAAATAATAAACTAAACAAAGTTACTGAATAATGGATTTTGCTGTTTTTGATGTTGCTTTTATTATTGTTATTGTTGTTTTTGTTTCTTTCAATGACTGACACTTTTGTATAGTGTGTTTTAGTCACTCTTTTTGATATAGAGGAAACCAAAAGGAGTGAATGTCATATACCTCTCAGATCTTTCTGGAAACTTTCCTCATTTGTTTGTAGATTATTGCAAACTTGAAAATTTGCGCTCTATTTTCAGTGCCACATATCACCATTAATTCACTTCCATGAATGACACTGCACTTTACATGGTGGGAGAAATCAAGAAACCACATAGTTTGTCAAAACATTTCTTTTCAAGAATCTTGAGTGGGCCCGATGTTTTGTGGGCAAAACCACTAATTTTAAGGAGGGTCATTGTATTTTAGTTGTCATGGAAAGAGTGCTGGTAAATAAATGCAAACTATTTTTTCAATGAATTGGCTTTGAGTAGGGCAGCTTCAACCTCAAGTAGTTGGGACAGTGTATTAAAAAGGCAAAAAGAAACAAAAACATGTCAGATGTTTCCTCAGGATTAAGGAGAATGAAAGTATTCCAAATTCCAGTAAAGAATAATAGAGATCTAATTTACAAAAATGTTATATTAAAGGCTATATACCAGGTATGTTTCATAGGAAATAGAAAAAGACATTATTCATAACCTTTAAATGTGTACCAAATGCTTAGCGGAAAAGGGCTATTTTATAGCCTCTCTGCTGCAATGTTATTTTTTTTTAACCTGTGGATGACTTATGCATAAGTATATTCATGGAATAGATATGATAATATGATGAATGATTTGGGTGATGTTTCTATGGAAAGGGCTCTTCACATCTATATAGCAACCCCTTTTTTATCATGAGGTGAACTTTCTGTCCATGGAATGGTTCCTGTTTGGATGGTTAATTTCAGGATATTTGTCCTAATTCTAACCCCATGATATCTCTCTCTTCCAAATAATTTATTCCATAGACATCGTGTAAATATCACATGGTTTAGAACCACATGAGCCTTGGGATGTGTGGGCCTATATTTTTTTACCCCAAAAGGGAAAAAGGGCATTTTGTCAACATATACACCCACACACCCACATGATTGATTGAAAGCATATGCCAACATTAAAGATAAGACTTAAAGAGATATTATTTAACTTATTGTAAATATCCCGGTAAAATCCTTTCCTAAAATTGAAAATCCTTTAAGTCATTACATATAATGGGCAATCCTTTAAAGATATGTGATCCCACAAAAATATTTTCCTATTGTTATTCCACTCTCCCACTCACTGGAAGGATAATGTTCTGTTTAAATTTTATTTAGCAATGTCTTTTTTGGTTGAATGGTGAAAGATGACACCTTAAAAGTGTTGGGAAAAAAAAAACTTTTTAAAAGGTGTTAAACAAATGACAAACAGATTTTGTGTTAAATAAAAACCACTTTTTATCACCGGGCACATATCTTGTTTTGTTATCCAATTTTCGATTATTTTGTGAAGATAATGTGTTTTTGTTGTTGTTGTTGTTGTTAGTTTGTTTACATTACACTTTTTATCAAATTTTCTCTTTGGCTGTCCTTTACAAGTTGAGATGATAGTGCACAAGTTTTCTCTTAAAATTAATGTTAAATAGTTCTTTTAAAGATACTAATATGTCCCTTTTGCAGCCAACATCAAATTCTGTAGAACTTTGCAGGAATTATGAATATGTCATGTATGTCCTATCTGAGAAATTCAAACATTAGCAGTGTCCTAGTATTCAAATTATGCAAGGAAACCCGTTTACCTTCTAGACTTCTAGACATTTTTTTCTTTGGTAACAACATACATAAAATGAGCTGTAACAGGTACATGAGCATTTGTCTACATCAATAACCCACTTCTTGTAATGGCCAAAATTAAACTGATTGAATCTTTGTGCAGCACAAAACGTATGACCACTTGGTCTGAAAATCAGACTATTACTAGGGTGATTGCAATCACTTAAGTCGATTCTACAACTAATGGTTGTTATTTTCCCACTAAAAGCCATTTTCAAGCCCTTTCGTTTTGAAGGAAGTTCTAAATTAGTATTGTCTTTCAAATTCCTTGGGAATTTAACCTTTCATTTTTTTGGCCTGCAAATGGGACATAGTACCTTTAAAGACACATGATCTGCCAAAATTGTTTTCCTGTTGTTATTCTATACTCCCACTCATATTATCACAAGGTTACATGTGAGGAGGCCTGGAATTCTAGAATGTTTTAAGGATAAGGTTCAATTCCAGTGAAATTGAAAAGTAATTTGTGAGCTTTCTCATCCTAATGTCAGTTTTGCAAAAAATTATGATAGAAAAAATATCCCTGAAAAGGATTGCTCATCATATGCCCTCAAATTAAAAAAAATGGGAAAGAGCCAAACAGTTTGGTCCCACCTGTCTGGTCGCCAGTGTGTTCAGTCTCTCATACACCTATCTGCATTTTTTGAATGTGACTTTCAAGAAGATTGAGTATATTCTTATCAGGTTGATGATTCTAGTTTGCTTTAATTCTTATGTAGTACAAATAAATCAACCATTCTCAATTTTTTCCTGACAATTTCTTTCACAATGATATCATAAAGACCAGGGGGGTGTTTCACAAAGACTAAGATCGACTTTAAGTTGGACTTAAGTATAACAGGCCGTTCGTGCCATTGTTTGCTCTCACCATTATGATCTTTAGACAATATTTTTTTCCTTCAATAATGAATTATCAAAACATGTAAGTTTTGTAGATTTTTTACCATGATTTGTACGTCCCTTGAGAGACCAATGCCAGTAAATAATGATAGCAAACAATGGCATGAACGGTCTGTTATACTTAAGTCCGACTTAAAGTCGATCTTAGTCTTTGTGAAACACACCCCAGAACTCAATCTTGACTTTAACACCCACTCAGAAAATGAAGAAAAGAGTTTGTTTACATTCAATAATATGTAATCTCCTGAGTCTTGATAAAGGGAATTCAGCGCACCCGCCGGAAGGACGTGTTTTTGCTTGACACACCTTCGGAACCAAACGATTGAAGAAGAGAAAAAGGTACAGTTAAACCTTCATTACAAAGACTCCTCAAGGAAGGTGGTCTCCATGTAGAGAGTGGAGGTGTGATAGCTCGATGGTAGAGCAGTGGTCTCTAAACGGGATGTCCCAGGTTCAAAACCAAGCTGATGCACTAGTGCCCCTTGGAGAGTCACTCTGAGAGGAGTTAAAGCCGTTGAGCCCTTGGTTGCTTTCTTAGCAGTCAGGTAAAAAAAAAAACTAAATGTACAGGTTATTGCACTACATGTTTTAATGAATGACACATTATTTTTAAGTGCGGGTTCAAAGAAAATCACAAATATGGCAAATAACATATTACTAGAAACTGGTAAGCTAACAGATGGCCATCGTACAAGTTTTAGGTCAACTACATATCGGGTGATTTATAAAAATACAAATAAAACCACCTCCATAGCATCTGGGATATGCGAGAGATTCGCCAGAAAAATAACGATGTTTTAATGCCGTCACAATATGAACGAGTCCTGCGCAAGCAGACGACATCCCATAAAGAATGAACATAATTGCAATGCTATAATTTTTCAAATTATAATGAGTTTAGTGTATATAAATATGATGGAATTTTACACCATTCAAAAAGGGATATGAAACCGATTCTGATAACTAAATTCTTTTTGTTTGTAAATACACAGAATAGGGGCTAATGAACAATCAAAGAAACCACACTTTCAAATTTAAAACCCCCCGGAATGATAGCATGGACGCATTTGTTCCCTCTTGAAACGCCGAACATACCGCAGTGTATGCAGCTGAAAATACAATGGCGTCTTATTTTGTTTACAAGCGACGGATTCCTTTATTTTTTTTTTCGCTGCATTTTTCATCAAAATAATACCATGCGCGGGGTTGAGAGTGAGGCAATACATTAAACATTTAGCCTGACGATAGTGAAGTAAGAGAAATAACTGAAAAGAAGATGACGAAACAGGCACTGAAAATGTGTGAGATGTGATGGGACATCGTCTGCTTGTGCAAATCCTGTTCAACATGTGACGTCACACATCTTAGCCGCGATCGGAGAGCATTTTAGGTGCTATGCCGGGGCTGTATTTAAAGGCCCGGTCCCACTGGCCGATGGACACAAAACGTATGCATAAAGGACACAGCGGACGAGCAAAATTTCGGGGGTGGCTCCATCCGTTTTCATCCGCTCCAGAAATGGACAAAATTGGCGAAAATTGGCGAAAACAAAACGGAAAAGAACGGACGTGGGTAGTATGTAGCGGGGATGTTAAACGGATGTTCATCGGAAGTCTAGCGGATGAAAGCGGATGGAAGTGGATGACAGCTCGAAGGGGTTACCGGGGATAATTGCGAAGTGGACGCATAGCGGAAAGAGCGGATGCATATCTGATAAAGCGGATGCATCACGTATGCCTAACGGAAACAAAGGGGATGCCGAGCGGATGTATATCGGATGCAAACCGTTCACTGCGCATGCGGGGTATGAATTGCGTCCGCTCCGTGGATATAAAGGGATGCAGCACGCACGCAGGCGTTGTGGCGTGCGCCTGTTATCCAGCTAACAGTGGAAGTTACAAACTGATTCAGCCGAGGACGCAGGTTCGAAACTGAGTCACGTCTTTCGGATGGTGACGTTAAAGGTCGGTCCCCAGACGTAAATAATCATATCTGATTGATACACGTCTGTAAAAACCCAATCACACACACGCATTCAGCATAAAGCGGAAAGACATGCTGGCGTCTACATCGATACATCTCTACTACATCACGTTATTGAAGAAGGCTACATTGATACATCTCTACTACCTCTTGTATCAACACCATGGTGCGTCAGTCAGGCAAGAAAAGGAAGTCGGTGCCTATTCGTTCAAGCCCTGGCAAAGTGAAGAAGGCCAGAACCAGCACCCCACCCTGACACTGACTCTGATGGTGAAGCTGCTGCTGCTGTGGTGGACCAGCCCCAAGGCCCTCAAAGCCCTGCTGCTGAAGACCCTGATGTTCAAGCCCCTGACGCCCTGATGTTCAAGCCCATGAAGGCCCTGCTGAAGCCCCTGAAGGCCCTGAACAAGCTCCAGCCAGAGGTATGAAGAGGCAAGGGAAGAAGAAGGGAGAGAGGAAACAGTACACCGTTTCCGAGGAGCATGAGGACGATGTGCTGGAATGGCTGAGGAAAACGAGTACCTCTGGAGAAAGGGCCACAGACTGTATCGGGACACCAAGAACAAGCAGGCAGCTTGGAGAGACAAGGCAGAGAGCCTGGGTACACTGCATAAGTAGAAGTACTCCTTGGATGGTGAAAGCACATGCACTCCTGGTATGGGAAGCTACACCTCAAGAAATCCGGGCAGGCCGCCGTCAAGCTCACTGACCGGGAGAAGTACGTCATGGCCAAGTGCAGTTTCCTGGATGGTGAGATCCGCCACCGAGGAGCAGCCCCTCTGAGACCCCTCTCCCTCAGACAGCCCACAGACAGCCAGGCATCTTCAAGCCAGGAGCCCTCGACAGCTGCACTCCCCATATGGTGCCGAACTTGGAGGATCCCGTGGACGATGACGCCCTGCTGTCACAAATGGAGGAACAAGCGGCAGCCACCAGAGGCCAACCCACCCCACCTCCACCACCAGATCCAGAGGACGCAGGCAGAGGGGCAGACTGGAGGGCCAGGGCGACAGTGTGCTGTTGGAGATCAGGGACACAATGGAGAAGAGCACAGAACTTCTCTCTCAGCTGGTCGACTTGGACAGAGCATCCTCGACCGGAAGCCCTTCATCACCTACGTGATGCTGACTACAAGTTCATCTACATCGATGCTTCAGGCAACGGGTCAGCTTGGTGAGGGTCTTCATTCCTCAGCTCCACCATCAACTGGTCATACAGTCCAAACTCCATTCTTCTCAGGATCCATCCTCGGACCCACACAGCTCTTGGACGTCTCCTTCTTCTCCTTCTTCTCCTTCTGTCTAAAACTTGATACAGTCTGAACAGGTTGTGGTTCTGCTGTTGAATGAGTGCAGTTATCCATGGTGGAGAACAATTGATGATGTTGAAGACCAAGACCAAGGGTGATGAGGTCTGTACACCACGGCTGCTCGACTCATACTGAGATCCAGATGATTTTCTCCCCCTTTTCATACAAAATATCGGTTGTCCGCTAGGTGTCCTTCTACATACTCTAGACATACTCCAGACATACTCCAGACATCCCAGATACAAACGCTTTGTCCGTTTTGAATACTTTATATACGAGATGCATACGCTTACATCCTTTCTGTTTCCGTGCTACTAACGATGTATAAACGTTCCATGTACCTTACCTTTCCTCCCTCTTTCCGTTTTCCGCTGCAGCGGATGTGAGTGCGAGGATGCCCAGAGGATGCAGAGAGGATACAGCGGACGTTTAACGGATGATAACGTTTGTTGCTCGCATTTGTCGCGGATTTACATCGTACACGGCGGAAAGTTCATCCGTTCTAAAAGTTTTGTGCAGCTCAAAACTTTTTGCGCGGATGAAATCACAGTGGACGGATGCTCGATGGATAGAGCGTATGAAACACGTATGCAATGGGTACACAACGGATGCATAGCGTTTTCCAACGGATGGCAAGATTTTTTTTACGTTTTACATCCTCTTTGCATCCGTAAGTGCAGTGGGACCGGGCCTTAAGCGTTTTGTAATTCATATTAATCATTACTTTCGAATGGTTCAGAGCATTGAATTTTGATAACCTTGTCAAATCAAAGTGTCACATTTGCAATAATGACAATAAAGATAGTTTTTAAAATCAATGAACCTTATCTTTAAGGGAAACAAAAAAACAGTATTTCTATACAGTTGGGATATCTAGACAGGTCGTAGCCGAAGCATCTCACGTTGGGTCTTATTTTTATTTGCTCAAGGGACCATGTTGAATTAATAATCATTTTGTTATGGAGAAAAAAATATAATTTGCTAGGAATGCATTGTAAGCATATGCCTCTCTGGTATTCTAGATGCAAATATAAAGATATAAGAAGCAAGTCAGTCTTTGCTTTTTGAATGAATTTGTAGATGTTATTGAACTTCCTGTTTATCACCCACCGCCCCACCTCCCACCGTCCCACCTCCTACAAAAAGGAGAGGAAAGACAAGGAAAAAAATTATGAATTGAACATGAAAACTGGAAAAAGAAATAATGAAAGATACCCATATTGGTAAAGCATCTTTTCCATCAAGTCATATCAACTGCTAATACTTTTTCCAGATGGAAATAATAATTTTTGTCCTACATTATATGGTTTGTGTGAACCTTGTTGTTCCCCTTTACCAATTCACGTTCATAATTTAGGAGGGGGTAAATTAAAAACTCTTCCCTTGGTAATCCAGATTGTACTTGTAGTGAGCATCTCCAACAAGAATTTCATTGTAGCTGCATCTTTTTTCCGTCTCCCTGGTGGTGTCCTCATTACGATCCTCCGGAGCCAATAACGTGCTTCTATTTTGGGGTTAACTGCTCCTGGTTGTGCCATCACTCTCGCTGCTATCATCTGCTCTCCAGCTGTCTACCAGGCATCACCACCTGCTAGGAGAGGATGGTGCTCTCATCAGGATGGTCTCTGTCGTCATGGAAGTTTTCAGGGGAGAGATGAGGATGGAGGGATGGAAGGAAGGAGGGATGGAGGGATAGACAGAGGAAAGGAGGGAGGGGTTGTCAAAGGAGGGAGGGGAAGTGAGGGAGAAGGAGGGAGATATGGAAGGAGGGGGGAGGAAGGGAGAGGAAGAAGGGAGAGAGAGTTGGAGGAAGGACTGATGGAGAGAAGAGGATGGAGGATGAAAGAAGGGAGGAATGGATGGAAGGGTATAGAGAGGGGGGAATGGATGAGGGAGGGAGGGATTGTGGGGAGTTTTTTAATCTTTATTTTAACACTTTCACACTTCTGACTATAAACATTGTAATGAGAATTTTTTTACATGAAATATTGAATGTTTCTTTTAATTTTACACATATAGGCCAGTTAGGCCTACCTATTTAAGTCATGGGAAAGAGGTGCATGTATGTTAACTGCAAGAGAGGAAATCTTGTTTATAAATGCTGTTGAAAGTTAAGGAAAGGCTTTAACCAGTGCCTTGTCTATATGTCATAGAGCTAATAACAATCCATGCAATTTTTCTAATATCAAATATAGTGCAGATACTGTACCGGGTAGTTGCATTATAAGCTAAAGTGCAAAAAGACAAAGGTATTGTAACAAATCAATAGAATAATAAAAGTATATTCTATCAATTTTCTATGGTCTTTTGTTCCTTCAAAGGGTGATGACAGTTTTAATCAGCTCTTGAAGATATAATTTAGTCTTTTAAACATTATTTTCATCAATCACACAGAATAAGAAGCGAGATAAAGCCAAGAAACTGACCCTTTGTGCTTCTGGACAATCAGTTCAGAAGTAATTAGTTTTATTTTTATCTTTTAATCTTATTTTCTCTCCCTTTCTAAGGAGAGACTATTAAACAACAATCTAAATAGACATTCCTACTAGATCAAAGAGCAGGATAAATACTGATAGGATTTCTTTTATAGTTTTTTTTAAATAGGTTTTCATACTTGCTATTCCTGTCTAGAAGAATATCACATGAAAAGGATCGCTTGATATGACTAGAAATAGCTTAATAAATAGCTCATAATAGATTATGTTGTCCCATATTTGTGAATCTTTGAACAAAGTAGAACATTATCAATCAGTCCCAAGTCATATGAACAGCAACTATTATAATAAAAACATGCATAACAATTAAAAACTATTGCCTAAAAATGAGCTTGGTTGATAATCATTGGCATATTTATGTACATGATTGTCTGTGCTAACTCTAGCAAATTTTGTAAAATGTTGGTAAATATGTGTTTGAACAAAGTAAATGATAATCATTTGCTTGAAACTTTCTAATGTTATGATTCAAAGCATATTTCATTTATCATAATTATGGACAAATATCATGCTTTGTATTCCATTTATAGATAGACTGTATACACAACATGTTTAGCTATACCATCTGCTGGAGGGAATGTGGGGGGGGGGGAGGGAGTGTGGGGATGCTTTGGATCCCCAATTATTGCATAATAATTGTCCTTCAGCAAGAATTTTGACTAAACCATACATACTGGTATAGGTTTTCTATGTATAATAAATCCTGCTATCTAGAAGTAGCACAATATTGTTTTATATCTTTACAAAAATGAGGCTGTATCCTTTTTTTCCTATTCTCTGAATTTGTTTTGTTTCCTCTTCTCTGAAATGATGACCATTTTTTCTGACCCACTGTATGCATGGTTGGGGATGGAGGAAGGACAGGAAGAGACCAAGCTCAGTGATGACTATTCCAGAAGAATTGCGAAGAGGCCTCCAAATTAAGACCTGATCGTTTCTCCAGAAGAAGCGTTGCATTAGAGCGCTTGCTTCTCTTCGGGGAAGCCAACATGCTATACTATGGAGTGCACATGCATTTTGATATCTTTACATCATGCATCAAAATGCACAGTGTATTCGTGTCGCTAGTATATCCATGGCGTATCAGGTCAAGTTTTGTAGAGTACCCTCATATAGGCAATATTGCATTTTTAATGCACCTCTCCAATTACAAGCATCTAATTGCATAAGAAGATGCTCATGGGTACCTTATGACGTGACATAACAGTTCACCCATGCAATCTCTTGTGCATTTTTTTTTCTTATCTTCTATGGAGCATGTACTGTATACTTTTTCAAAATCTGCCAAATTAATTTGCTTCAAACCCGACAAATATCCTTTGTGGAAGATAATTGTGGTGTTAATTGCTAAAAAGCTTGCATGATATAAAAAAAATGCCAAGAAACAAATAATGAGTACTTAGATATGCGAGGGGATTTAATTTTCTCAAGGCGTTAAAAGAAGTATTAAAGGTGAAGTCCACCCTGATATTAATTTGGTTTAGAAGGAGAAAATTGGGAGAAACAGGTCTGCGAAAGGTTGAGCAAAAACCGATTAAAAATAATAAAGTTATGAATTTTTGAAATGGCCCTTAATCAAACACAAATTGGCAACTCTGTGACGTATCTTGCGAGATCCCCTCCTATTTGTTTTGTACTAAAAAGAGAAAATTTTCAATCATACATTCACCATAATTAAAATTATTGCAAATATGTTTTTTATACAACCCCTGTATGATACAAATCTATTCCGTCATCAATAACTAAGAAAATGAAAGTTTATGAAACTTTATGTACACGCCAACTTGGAGAGGAGTTTGCATGATACCCAGTATGTCAAAGTGTTGCCAATTTGTGTTTCACTGATAACTTCCCCTTGAAGACTGTCTTGTCTGTAACCACGCTCCATTTGTGATGTATACCATGTGTGTCAGGTTTCATGTTGAAGCGGAATGGATGTTGCCTGACATGAATGAATACATACATGTCAGTAATGTGATGGTTTGATGCTTATGAACAGAGAACATGGAAAATACATTACATGCATCATGGTTCTGATGAGACACCACAGACGGCTTTAATTAAACTTTTGTAAAGAGTTTTGGGGCTTAACCTCCCCCCCCCCTCCTTATTCCTACTACCCTGTGATGGCCCAGTGGTAGAGCAGTGGTCTAGTAACAGGGAGATCCCAGGTTCAAGACCAAGTTGTTGCTTTCGTGCACATTACCACTTTCCAGTGCTCTTCAGTGGTTGTTTTGTGTTTAGCTTTCCAGGCCTGGTCTTAATTAAAGCCTCTCTAAAGTGTTGGGAGCCCCAACAATTTAATGGCAACATTTCCCTTAAATTGTATCATAATGTGAAAGAGGATGTCGTTAAAGACACATTTCTGCAATGATTTTCAAAACAAATGTGTTTGAAGTCGAACATTGATGAAAGAATACAAAATTGAGGTTTTCTGCATACAACAGAAAACCCAAATTATGCATTCTTTTATCAATATTTGTCTTCAAACAACTTTTTTTTTTTTTTTTTTTTGGGGGAATTTTGCAGTAGTGTGTCTTAAATGACATCCTCTTTCACATTATGATATAATTCAAGTGAAATTTTGGGGCTTAACCTCCCCCCTCTCCTTATTCCTTCTACCCTGTGATGGCCCAGTGGTAGAGCAGTGGTCTAGTAACAGGGAGATTCCAGGTTCAAGACCAAGTTG
The DNA here is from genome assembly GCA_037976565.1 of Mesocentrotus franciscanus. Classification (NCBI taxonomy): domain Eukaryota; kingdom Metazoa; phylum Echinodermata; class Echinoidea; order Camarodonta; family Strongylocentrotidae; genus Mesocentrotus; species Mesocentrotus franciscanus. Next base: position 5,232,119 of record CP137685.1, read on the forward strand.
TTGCTTTCGTGCACATTACCACTTTCCAGTGCTCTTCAGTGGTTGTTTTGTGTTTAGCTTTCCAGGCCTGGTCTTAATTAAAGCCCCTCTAAAGTGTTGGGAGCCCCAACAATTTAATGGCAAAATTTCCCTTAAATTGTATCATAACGTGAAAGAGGATGTCGTTAAAGACACATTTCTGCAATGATTTTCCAAACAGATGTGTTTGAAGTCGAACATTGATGAAAGAATACAAAATTGAGGTTTTCTGCATACAACAGAAAACCCAAATTATGCATTCTTTTATCAATATTTGTCTTCAAACAACTTTTTTTTTGGGGGGGGGAATTTTGCAGTAGTGTGTCTTAAATGACATCCTCTTTCACATTTTGATATAATTCAAGTGAAATTTTGCCATCAAATTTTTGGCGAATTTAGGGGTTCCACATTTTGTTGTTGTTCTCACTATACAGGTCTTCAAAGAAAAGTGTAGAGATCCAAGTACCGGTATGTCAAACTTAGAATGTATTTACAACAAGGATCTATGATCATCCTTTCAAAATGTTCAAATTGGCAACACTGTGATTCCGGCAAACAAGCAAGCAAATTGACGAACATTTCAGACATGAACAAAGCATAACATTTTGTTTTAGAAGTTGCATACTATAATACCATTTCCCTCCTTGATCCCCCCAAATATTGAAAGTTAACCCCTGTCTCTCAAGGTATTCCCCACAAATTGTGAAATTTCTTGTGTATTTTGCAAGAGTCATTGTTTTGTTTTTTATTGGGGGATTCCCCCAAACCCTAGTCCCTCTCCATTGGATCAACATACAAAGTTTATTGACCTATTTCCAGCCAGTGGGATCACATGTGATAATCCTAGATTTGGTTGACCTCAAAAAAGATTAACCCACTGCTAGTCTATGTACTCAGACCCTGGTGTTAAATGTTTACATCAAACTTCTTCTTGTTCTTGTTCTTGTTGTTCTTCTTCCTCTTCTCCTTCTTTTTCTTCTTTTTCTTCTTTTTCTTCTTCTTCTTCTTCTTCTTCTTCTTCTTCTTTTTCCTCTTCTTCTTTTTCTTCTTCATTTCTTCTTCTTCTTCTTCTTCTTCTTCTTCTTCTTCTTCTTCTTCTTCTTCTTCTTCTTCTTCTTCTTCTTCTTCTTCTTCTTCTTCTTCTTCTTCTTCTTCTTCTTCTTCTTCTTTAAATGGTAATCTTCAAAGGGCTATGCAGCCTATCACAAAGATGATGTAAAGGTTACAAGTGGTGTGTGAGGAAGACAAATGATTGTTGATCTTTGCATAGTTTGCTAAGTATGTGGCAACCTGTTTGCAAAGGTTGCGGAGTATGTGGCAATTTGTTTGCACAGTCTGTTTGTTTAGTGTATGACAATGAACTGTTATCATAATGATATTGCACATGAAGTATTCGTTTCTGAATTTCAGCATGTCTGAACTTGAGGGAGTGGATTAAATACTAGCCTATCCGATAGGCGTCGGGCTTTATGGCAGGTATACCTCGCGTTATGGAGACTGACATCGCCGCGGGCGTCAGCCCGAGCGCCTATCATCACTGGTGAACTCATCATTATTCATATATGTTTATCGTATGTGTGACGAGTGTATTCATATGCATGATTTATAAGACTAGCCTTATTTGGTGAGCGATCCCTTCTATTCAACCAATCAAATATCATGACGTCATGGCCTCATCGCTCATTGGCCTATTTTGGTCAATGTACATGAATATTAATGAAAGAGCTTTGCAGGGGGTTCGTAGATTTTCTACGAACGAAACAAACAAAGTACATAAAAGAAAATAAAACTTTTCGCATTCACCAGTGATGATAGGCACTCGGGCTGACGCCTGCGCCGATGTCTTAGTATACTTGCCATAAAGCCCGACGCCTATCGGATAGGCTAATTAAATACCTGACCTTATTTTCCCATGCTGATTACCAATGAATGAGACAATAATGCTTAGTTGAAGAAGTAAAGGAATTAGCTGATTTGTTATCCATTTATATTAAAAGGGATTCTTAGCCGAGAGAAGCGTGAGAAAATAATTATAATATTTATATACACTCTTACTTTTACAGTGAATAAAGAACAAAATCAGATTAAAATAAATTAAATTGAATTAAATAAATGTTTTAAATTTCAAATGTATTAAATTATGGTACCAATAAAAGGCAGATGAAGATTTTTACAGTGTGCAAACTTACTAAAATAATGAGCACTTTATTTTTTTATGATCTAAACCTTTTCTGGGGTCAAAAACCTTTTACTGTGAGTTCATTGTGCAATCAAATGAATAGGCTTACATGTTGCATACATGAAATTTTGGGGAAAGAAAACATATAGCACTTAAGTTATGATTTGCATGATAGCAAAACCTTAACTAGTAGTAACAAAATTAATGGAATGTGAAAATAAATTATCCCTGCTTGTAGGAGACATACTGTAAAAATACTGAGATAGACATTAGGAATTGGGGGAATCGATGATCAACAGGCATATCGGGTTAATTAAATAACAAATTGAATACCGGTATTGGAGAAAGAAAAACAAACAATGAATGTATTTACAAGATGGAGATTTTTTTTTAATTACTGTATTGGCTAGTAGTTTTCAGGAATCTTTGTCATTATTCTGTTTGTGGATTTTCCATGACTTTTTATGAAGAAGAAAAATGTTGAGAATGGTTACAAACTCTGTTGTTCATCTTGTAATGGTGGAAGCTATCAAGCTACCCCACAGACATAAAACGGAGAAGAAGAAAAAAAAAGATGCTAAGTAAATTATATTCAATTTAATCTCATTGAATTCATGATATTAAAGATGCATGAACATGATTGGCAATCAGTGTTGGTCCCTGTATAAAATAAACATTGCAATAGGTTTCAGGACATGACTTTTAACAGAAATCATGTTTATGGAACTAGGGTCTGATACTGGAGACTCATGGCCATGCAAAGAGGAAGCAACCATGGGGAAACAACTAGAGATAAGAAGAAGATCACCTTCACAATCACATGGTACATCAGGGATAGTGCACAGATGCATGGTGGGTAGTTGGGTGGGTGCCTTTCATTTCACAAGCGCAGACATGTAGTCTCGTCTGCAGTCTCTTTTGTGATATTGCAGATTGAAGGAATTAGGATATCTACGTTTGTTTGTTTTTTAATATTTGATTCTTGTATAGCGCATATCACTTCATATCGTATCTATACGCTTCCAAAGAGCTTTGGAAATTTATTATCCAGGCTTTAGCATGGCTGCCATTACGGCGCTCTAGCATTCCTAGGAATTAATTCCTGCCAGGTACCCATTTACCTCACCTGGGTCGAGTGTGGTAAATGTAGATTAATGTCTTGCCAAAGGACATTAGTGCGGCGGCGGGCCTCGAACCGCGGACCTTGTGATCCACAGTCCGACGACATATCCACTCAACCATGACACCTCTACATGTTGGCTCAGATATGAGCCCCAAATTTATTGACAAGTACCGTTCATGACACCCATCTATCAGAAAGTATTGTTACGTTGTATTGCCATTTCGCATCAGTTACACATGTAAGAAAACAATAAAAAGAAATCTCCCAGAAAATGACTGTGCAAGACATGTTGCAATGATTCGATTACACCAATTGTTTCTAACAAATGTTCTCATCTAGTAAATTAAAAACTGTCCCACTTTCAAGCCTAATTGCTTGATCTAGTAAAAAGGTGTATGTAATTTACTTATTAACACAATTAATGGCATATACAGGATTCTGTAAGTATGGGAGTACATTGAAGAAAACTTTTTGAAAGGCAAAATATCAACATTCACAACAACAAGTGATGTTCATAAAAATATGTGTACGTTATTAAGGAATATCAGGTTTGGTTCGGGTGCCCCCACCTCCCCCTTGAATCCTCCAATGTTTTTTTTTACAGATGATCATAAATATGATTTACCGGTAGCTATTCCAAGAACTAGCTGTAGAAACTACCCATAGGATTATACTACTCAACATAATTTGTTTTAATGTTATGTTTGTATATCTGAAACTCACTTTCATTTTCTATGATTCCGTCACTTGTGTATGTTTCAAAGTACCATCAGGGAAGAAAGATAAGAAATATAAAGGCCCTAAGCCAACTGATATATGATTGAGTCAATTGAGAAGGAATCTACAGAGATCTCATATCTATCCTTTTTCTGAATCGCCTTTAAATTTGTCTCGAAAGTTACATTTTTTTAAACTAAAAAGTGAAATCGACTTTCACTTTCACTTTCTTTGATATACCATGTTTTGACATAGCTGATCAGAGAGCCGCTGTGATTTGGACAGTTTATCCTGCAACAGTATTCCTGTGAAACACTGCACACAATAGTCAATACACCCTCCTTTGATCTTCTGAACTGTATAGAGATAAGATGGGCTTGTGAAGGTCATCTATGTGATCAAAATGTGTTCTTCTGGTTTTATAGAGGTGCTCTAAGGCCACAATAACAATTAAAAAGTGATTAATATCCAGACACTGGGTCTTCCTTTAGTGTTAAAACTACCCTGGGGTCCGCTTAATCTGCCCAGCCAGACAATGATGTTTTCCTATTTTATAAAGCTTTTTCTTTTTCTTTTCTTTTCTTTTCTTTTATGAACCCTCAATTAATTGACATGTTGAGATTCTCCAGCATGAATAGAGCTGTATTTGTGAGTCATGAGACCCCTAAAACACTTGTCAGCTTTCAAAAAAGCCCCCCTCCCAGTGACATAGAGGGGGGTCTTCATTGATTGACTACTTCAGAAGGACACTTGGTATGTTTGATCATGGACCCTACCACATGGTTTGATCAGGACAGTTTCTCTCTGGTTTTATCATTAGAGGAAGCGCATGAAAGAATGAAATATCTTGATCAGCTTCCCCCAAGAGTGTTATCAGTCCGTGCTTTCCGTCTTAATTACTTCCTAATAAGATTTATAATCATGTTGTTTTGCAACCAAGTAAAAGATGATATGTCCCGAAAGAAATATGCTCTTCCTACTTCCACTTCATCATATCATTTGTTTGGAGGTATATGGTCCTATGATTTTACAAAAATATTAGAGGTCAAGAACTCAAGATATGTAATTCTTTCATGTGTTTGAAGCAAGAAGGTCATTAACTCTGTGTAAAAATTATATGTGTTAACGCCCTTCTGGCTCCAAACAGACGATATGCTGCCCACAAAATAATATGACATTTTTTGCGGTCAGGTAGGGGATTGTTTACAAATTTATCAAGGTAATAAGAAAGATTAAATTGGGTCACATATCCTTTCCACAAGTCATACCTTTGAGATATTGTGAACTAGAAATTATGACACATTTCTTGTGGTCAAAATGGAGGAAGTTTTATAATTTTCAAGAGAATAGAGGGATAAGGAAGAAGATAATAATTGGTAACTATATACGTCTTTCTGGAAGTCCTGAGGAAGCAGAAACGTTGTGATTGCCATGTCTTGTTTTGAATCTTATTGTGTGGTCATGTGACAAGGGGATACCCCCCTAAATACCCTCTAATATTGTTGTAAATTTATAGGGCCTACCTCTTTGGAACTACCCGTAGTTTTTAATCTAAAGCTCTATGATGATATGTGCCTAGAGGAAGGTTATTAATGATAATAGGGCAATTCCAAAAACCATAAAACTCTTCTGCTTTCTACTTCTACTTTCCTTTTTGATTTTATGAGAAATTGTTCAAATTGCATCAAATTGTTTCATATTCATAAGTTGTCAGGAATATTTTTCTTAACTACTTTCCTTTTCAATTTTATGACAAACCCATTATTGCTTTAAATTGTTTCATGTTCTTAAGTGGTACTGGTAGGAGTTTTTTCTCAACTAACTACATTAATAATAACTAATAATAATAATAATTTTTAAAAATCATATATGCACTCCGTATTCACTCTCAGCCTTCCTGACTTTGGGAACTTTTTGGGGTACCTTTTGGGATACTTTCTGCACTGGTTTGCATGGAAATGACAAATTCTATAAATAGGAGGGTTTCCTGGTGGGATTTTGGTGTGCTTTGAGGAGGAAAGAAGTCAGGAAGGAGAAGTGGAACCTGTGGAGGAAGGCACAAGGCAAATGTCTGACAGGCTTGATTGCCAAATCCGACTCCAGGGAGAGAGTTTAGAAAGGGATTGGTTGAGTGACACAAAGGGGAAAACCAGGGGCAAATTAAAGGAAGAATTACATCAAAAATTGTAAAAATGGCATACAGTTAAAGGGCAATCCAACCCTTGTAATAAGTCGATTTTAATGAAAGCAGAAAAATAAGAGAAACAGAATGGCAAAAGTTTGAAATGAATCGGACGAATAGTAAAGAATATATGAATGTTTGAAATAAGAGATCACCAAGTCTATGCGAATCTCAAATTGGTAGTTTGGTCAGTAGATTGTGACTAGGACGTGGATAACTCTCCCTTTTGCCGTGTACAAAAATATCATTAAGTTCTGTTTTTCTTGTAAGTTCCTTTTCCCTCCCTTGGGGCACTTCTCAAAATATATAATAGATAGCATATTATTATAGGTCCTCTCAAAAGAATAGACACTCATGAGCCATGAAGTTTAGAAAAAAAATTGAATTTTAGTCATTTTATATGTTGGAACAGATGGGAAAGTAGTCCGGCACTACGTCACATTGACATTACTGCTTCAGCCAATTTGAAGTGCCCATACATATAGTAATTACAACTTTTTAAAAATCATAACTTTCTTATATTTAGATTTAATTGAGTTTGCATTTTGCTTCTCTTATTTTTCTGCTTTCTTTTAGAGTAGTTGTCTATTTGGGTTGGATTTCCCTTTAACAACTAAATTATTCATACCCCTTTAAATCTCCTGTTCTTTGTATTTTTTGTAACTCAAGAATTAAAGGTGGTCTTGTTGAATTAGTGCCTTTGTTGAATGTAAGATGTAATGTAAGATGTAACGCAAATCAGGACAAATCAGGTTTTCAGTTTTCACATACTTAAAGAATTACAAAATTTGGTAAGGGTATGACAAATTTAGCTAGTATCATTACTGTATAAATGTTTTTTGTGTGTATTGCATATTGCAATTTCCCTGTACATGCGCTTCTCAAACTGGACATTTTTTCCCTTGCTATTGGCTCCAGCAGCTTTGTTGTCCTTGCTTCTTTTTCCATGTTCTGTTTTGGTCTTATTATTCTTCTTAGACCTAATGGGTGGTATTCTGATAGCGCGTACTAAGTTAAGCCTGGCTTAACTTAGTCCACGCTTTTATGGAGTGCCTGTTGCCAACTCATTTACCCTGTACATATTATTTTAATCCTGCAATGAAAAGTGTCAAAATAATTAATTTTGCAATGAAATGGGAAGAAAAAGATAATATGAGTATGAACTGAATTTCAATAAAGTCTTTGGTAGATTATCTTTGTCATGAATATTGAAGGAGGAAGATGAAACCTAGCATTCCATAGAAGTGTGAACTAAAATTCTTGTTTAGTCTGGACTTAGTCCCGGCTTAACTTATGAGAATACCACCCCATGTGCTCATGCACCATCTTCTTCAAATTGGTTATTTTCTAGAAATTTTAAAATACATTAAGGTACCTGTACTACTTATTTCTTTTTTTCTTTTTTTCTTCTAGGCTATGACAGATTTTATTTCTAAACAAATTCTTAAAGGTTTTTGGAACAACCAATCAAAACAAATACAGAAAGAAAAAATCTCTGAAAACATGTGGTTTATTTATATTAATATTTGCATCTTGCCCTTGGTATTAAATTGACAGATTTCACTCTGGGCACAAAGCAAATTTCGTTTTTGGTTTGACGTTTGGTTTTATCTCTCATGTTTTCCCTCATCTTTGCCCTTCCACCCCCTCCCCACCCCCAGTCATAGTGAAAGGGGAATTAAATCAAGTGTTCAAGATAAAATGAAGTGTTCTTTGAAGCAAAAGTAATTTTAAAAGGCTGATAAAAATTTTGTCAGGTACTACATGATGTATTATTTCCCAAACTGCCCATTGCCATGCTTTTTCATTTTTCACATGTCATGCGCAGACATACAGCGTGTCCACACACACAAAAATTTATCCTGAAACTCTATAACGAAACGTCGTATAAAGAATCATCGTATAAATTTCAGGGTGTCCACACACAAGAAACGTCGTATAAAGAATCATCGTATAAATTCCAGGGTGTCCACACACACAAGAAAGTAATCCCGAAACTCTACAGCGAAATGTCGTATAGGTGCGCAGTTTGATACTGCGGTCATGAAATGGAAGCAGAAATGAGAGGTCAGGTCTCCTTTCGCGCGAGGTCACGTTAAGCCCCGCCCAGTTATACCGTTAGTTATACTAGTTACGTCCACACACAGCACATTCCGTGATTAGGCGTGATTAGACGTGATTCTTTATTGAGTTCTAGTTCGAAACGATGCCCAAACCCGCGTTTCGTTATACGACATTTCGTTATACGACGTATCGTTAGTAAGCGTCCACACACACAATTTCATCGTATAACTATCCCGAAACGGTATAACTAATCACCCCTAATCACGGAAAGTTTTGTGTGTGGACACGGGGTAAATTGATTTTTAAAAAAGAGACATTTATCCAGGTCTTGTAGCTCCAGGCTGGGAAATAAACCACCATCATTACATCTCAGGCAAACATCCCATTCCTGTTTTCTTAATATTTAGCGATAACATCATTTCATTTTGTTAGCGCAGTACTTACAGCATTGGGTGAAGGTTATAGAAATATTGATTTGTTGGATCAGAGCACTGGGAAAAAATTATATGTTATCGTGCTGCTATACCAATAAGGTGTACTATTTCGACAGTTTATCTCATTACTATTAAATCTAAATCAGTCATTTCCATATGACTTTTTAAATGTCTTGTGCTGTATCGAATGTGATTATATCATTCTGAAGAGATCTTGGACTGTGTCACTTTGAATGATAAAGAGGAGAATAATATTATTTTTATATATTTTTTATCTTAAAAAATTTTTGGGAGAAAATATAATTTTATGTTTTTTTTTTAAATAGATAAGATTTAAGAAATTTAAGGGGCAAAATAAGAAATTCAAGATAACAAATTATGGAAAGTATCTTCCTAAATTATCATTCATCCTACATTATCGTCATCTCTGTGATATAGTCCAATTTCCTGGTATACTTATGAACACGCATTTTTCTGAAAGAATTTATTAAATAATAAGTCCTCTTTTATATTGACCCGTAAGGAATTCTTTTCTTTGCCAGAATGCTCTGGAGGGCTGTTGGATCTCTCTCGTAATTTGTAGAAGACTTTCTTACCTAGAATAACAGTTATTGGAAGATAATTATCCAAGGAGCGATATTACTGAGCTCCTTGGGTTAGCGGCTTGTAAAAACATGCTGTTGTTTCAAAACCAGCTCATTTGTGAGAGAAGTTTCTGTTTAGATTTCATTTTGGTGTGTAATTCTTTGGATTGTGGAGAATTCAGTCTGTCTGTCTGGTGAATTTATGTGTTTTAGGCATGAAAGTTAACTGACTGTCCAAGAGAAATTACAATTTTAAAGATATTGTTTTATGTACTCATTGACTTCCTTTGCCCTCCACGTTGTAAATACTTTCACTTATAATCATAATAATGATAATGCGATCCTGTTGACCTCTTATGTCAGTCATACATGGAGGCCCTTGCACTTAAAGCCCCACTGCACTACTTATAGCTACTTACGCCCTCTATATAGCAAACAATGCCTAAGCGGTGCCCGTTGGTCCCCCATGGTCCCGTTTTTCTTATGTTAATTTATTTGATGAGATAACCACCTGTCAGTGACCATGCAGGGAGCTGTAATCCCTAGTGGCCAAACTAGTGCAGACAGGCTTTAAATGTTATTACCCTAAAGCTGAGCTGCTGATACAGAGCTGTAGCATGTAAGTACTCAGTACTCCACCAAGTATCCATTTTGTGCACCTGGGTTGAGAGTGGCAAATGTAGATTAATATCATGAAAGAAAACATATTTAATTGCCTGTCAGGCTTCAAACCTGTGAGACTTTTACATCCCCAGTTAATGATCAAACCACTTGACTATCTAAAATATAACAAAAGAGTGAAAGAGTTTGGAAAAAAATGCATTTGTCAAGTGTTATTAGTTGGAGGTTGAGGAGATATTGAAAGTGAAAGGATGGAGAAGTGTAGTAGCTAGTAGCATTAGCATAAGCAAATGCAGTAGCACAAACAGTAGCAGTAGTATAGGCAGTAGCAGAAGTAGTAGCAGCAGTAGCAGTAGTAGTAGCAGTAACAGTAGCAGTAGTGGTGGTGGTTGCATTAAAAAAGGAAAAAATACTTTTCTGAAGTAGGAGCAATTGTAATGGACACCGGAAAAGATGTAGAATACTTCATTCATTTACAGTTACGTCAAACTTTTGTCAAAGTTTGAGAAATCAGTGAGCTATATACCACAACATAAACCATTTAATCCTCTGGCTTTGTATACTCACTTCTCATGGCTGGAATAGACCGTGGGAGTTTCCATCAATCTCTTCTCACAAGATCTTATTCCTTTCAAAGGGAACGATGAATGGGTATTGTAATCTTTGAAAGGGTCAATGAAGTCACAGCATGGAATTCTTTCTGAGGCAAAGGCCATTGATCTGCTACATTGTGGATAATGCCAGATTTACGCTATTTCTCAATGCACTTCAGCTGGAATAAGCACCTTTAAACTCTCAAATTTTTTTTTCCTACACAATTCACCTTCCCACCCAAAACTTTTAATTCCTTTCTCTCCTTACAATAGCCACCTTCCCACACAAAACCCTTCCCTTTTTTAAGTTATCACTATCTATTATGACACATGCAGATTACTCCAGGATTCCAAACAAACGATGTGAGCTTTCTGGTCTTATCTCTCTCTTCCAAATGTATACAGTCTTCCATCTTTTTCTTTTGCTCGGGGTGTTTCAAGGCAAGTCCGGGATATAGAGAATTGTTTTGATTTTTCCACTTTTTTATTTTTCTTGTAACCCGAAACTCATTTCTTTTTTCCATGATCCCTCTCTTGTGAAACATCTGAGATAACAGGATACCAAGCAAATGATGAGTGTCTCTTTTTCAAGTTCTTCTTTAAATCACATTCTCCCCAAGTGCTCTTTATTTCTCCCTCACCCGATGGATGGCGATGCGCACCCAGGCAAATCCGGGATTCCTGCTATTCATAACATTAATGTTGGGATTTCAATTTTTCTTCTCCAAAGGTCACCTTCTAACAGAATACTCATGTGAAGAATGCTATTAACTATATCTGGAAAATAAAAATAGTGGTCTAAAGTTGAAAGCTCAAGTACATTTCATAAAAGAAAGATAATTTTCAGATGCAAAAATATATATGGACATGATATGCAAATACATGTATTCATATATACATATATACATATCATGTGTTGAGAGCCAGAGGAGTATTATCATCATACTTTTAAATTGAGATTCTCCCTTCCAGCAGATGATATAATACACAACATCCCTGGGGAGTGTTTCACAAAGACTAAGATCGACTTTAAGTTGGACTTAACTATGGCAGGCAGTTCATGCCATTGGTTGCTCTCACCATTATGGTCTGTAGATCTTATTTTTTCCTTCAATAATGAATTATCAAAAAATGCAAATTCTGTAGATTTGTGACCATGATTTGTACGTCCCTCAAGAGACCAATGCCAGTAAATGGTGAGAGCAAACAGTGGCATTAACAGCCTGCCATAGTTAAGTCCAACTTAAAGTCGATCTTAGTCTTTGTGAAACACCCCCTGGTGTAAGATATTTTTATATCTCTACTACCAGTAGTCTACTGGTAATAGTCTAGATCAGTGTAGAAGTTTCTCTTGTGATTTGGAAGCTCTTCTGCATAAGCTCAGGATGGTTCCTTCTCTGTGTTGATTTGTGTATTTTGCTTGGATTAGACCATGATTAGACTTAGGCAAGTGGCCAAAATGATGTCTTTGAACTTCTTCTGCGAATCGTCCACCCTCCCTGAACTCTTTTTCCACCTAAAGAGATAGTAAGGGAGCGGGCGGGTCACATACCAGAAGATTGAGAGTATGATGGTCCATTCATTGTAGAGATTAGTACTCTTAGGAATTTGAGGGGGAAGGTATAGTATCTGGACCATGTGGAACTGTTCCAAAGATTTCACGCTTGGAGGAGAACTGGTGGCTGAAAGGTTTCCCCCAGGATTTTATGAAGCATTTTTACTCTTTACTCCGACCCACACATACCCCCACTCACACATACCCCCACTCACACATACCCCTTAAGGATACTATTGAATACTGTTGAAAGTCTGAAATTGGCTTGGAAATGTTGTTATAGTGGGAATTGTAATAGTGAGAAAACAAAAGTTTGCTTTCTTTTCAGTAAGAGAAGCAGAATGTTGAGCAAGTACTCTTCATGTCATCTTAACATTTAAGGACAACCACATCTTAAGTTTCTATTTAGTAGGGCCTGTGAATTTTGGACAAATGATATTGATATTAGGAACTACATATTTTGGTGTATATTTCACAAGTTTGCTGAAATAAGTTTTAAAACTTCAACAAATTCTGAAGGACAAAATATGTTTAGGCCATTACCGCTCCATTCGATTGGACAGAGGTGGGGGAAACATTTTAAGTGTAAATCAGTATACTTGTATTTCTATTAGAGCTAAATTTAGAATAATCTGTATTCTAATCCCCGTTTTATCTGTTTTAAAGTTTGATGTTAAGTACTCCGAACGCTTAGATAAACCTCTTTTGGACAGGTATAATAACAAGCCACTATTATTAGGCATGATTACAAGAACATCAAAGAGTCTAGTACCCAACAAAAATATGAAGAGGCCCATTCTTTCCCACCCTCTCAATCAGAACAATCACTTTAATCCACCTTCTTCATCCTTTGACCCGGGCTTATTCATCCCTCGACATCGTTGGCATTTTTCTCATTTTTGGCCGGATTTTCTTCTTCCTCGACACTTTCCTTTTCCTCACTTTGGTGTTTAGCTTGTCGCCTGTTTCTAAACCCCTGTTCATACAGTAAAGCAAGACAAATGCACCGTCTTAGAATGTTTCTTAGTTTGTTAACACCTACCATGATTGTAAAGGACTTCAAGAAACCAACTCAAGGGCAATTTCTCTACCTTACTTTTTCAGTATTTGCCAATAGAAATCATGTTTGGATTATGTAATATATCATTGTTATGTTCACACATTTCAAAAGGTAATGTGCAAGGCTAAAAAAATGTCTTCAAGTTTTGTGATCATGTTTCCTGGACAAAACAAAGTTTTGTGCCATTTAATGCTTAACTAGCGATGTGTTTTTGTTATTTCTCTAGCTTGAAAACCACTTTCATACATTGTAGTTCAATTGGATTCCTTTTTAACTGCCAGTGTATATTTGATTTAGAGATTTTCAAATAGTGGCAGGGTTATCTTTTAAACGTGAAAGGGGAAATAAGTCTTATTACAGGGTTGAGGATGCCAAGGCTCCTGAAGGTTTCTTGAGGTTTTGTTTCTTTTTCAGGACTTTCGCTTGACTTGCTTCCTCAAAAGGGTAAAGACTTCTTGTCTTTTGGCAAGTCACATCCAAAAGAATCATCTTCAAGGGATTACTCAAACTTTTCTCTTCTGTTGTTGGTTTTGTTTTGTCTTGGTGTTTTGGGGGGGGGGGTATAGTCCAACATAACTGTGGAGGGCAAGATACCCTTCCCCTTAAAAGAAGAAATTTTATTTAAGGAACTCAGAAATGTTACCGTTACAAAGTGGACATTAGACACAACTGATTCTTTTTCCTTTCATGATGTCTTTTTTCTTCTTCTATTGGTGGGGGAAGGGGGTCAGGGGCTACAACTCAACATCATAGTGGAGAGCAAGATTTCCCTCCTTACAAAAAGAATTCTATTTAAAGACCACAGAATTTATACCTACTGTTACTGCAGGGGCACTGGGGTCACTGATTTTCCCTTTGGCCGATGCGATGCGTGTTGTTGTATATTTCTTGCTTTCTAAATCAAATGTGACTTCAGGCCTATACACGTATATTATGCTGCAACAACAATACAACTTTTGTTCTGTGGTCCATTTCTAACACAAGTCGAATTCCAAACTTCAACCCCTGACCCAGAACTATACCTAGCCCGAACCCTCTGCTAGACCAAATGGTGAACCCAGTGACAGAACTGTAGCCCTAATACTTTACTTTTGACAAAATAAAGCCCAGAACAAATTTCACTTTAGCAAACTTTTTGTCACTGCTTCCTGTTAGCTGAGAGTAACATGAAAAGATCAAGGCTGCACATATATGTTTCATTTGGTAAACAACTTACACACTAGAAAATGTCAGAATTAGAATGACAGAGCATTATACTCCACCCACTCATGTCTCAAGTGGATTTTTTTTTTTTCATTAGCCAGAGAAAAGTTGGAGCTTGAGCTATTATAGACTGATCAACGTTTCTCAAGAAAATGAGTTTCAATTTCCCTGTTGTCATTTGCCAGAGTCTAGCAATGCCTGCTTGATCTGGGAATTAGTTAGAGCTACTATACACAGAACACGTCATAACCAAAATGCATCTTGACTGGCGTTTTAGCCGGTTTTTAGGCTAAATTGTGGGTTATTTCACAAAAAAGCCTTCATTTGGTTTGCCTAGGAAAATATAGTTCGAGCTGAAATCCATATTGCAATGGTGAAAATACCCCATTTTTAAATTCTTCATTTTCCCCCTATATATATCAGAATTAGCTGGCTACTTTGAAAACTCAGGCTAATCAAAATGGGTCTTTACTCTTTAGTGTGGTAATTTGCATGTAAGGAAGCGCTAAGGACTAAATGACACAGATACCCAAATTCTGTAGCTCTAGCCAAATTATAGACCATTTTCGAAATATATTCAAATTTATAAGCATTTACCTAGCAATGAGCTACCTAACAAAGACATATATATTCAAATTGATAACATTAAATGAAGATGGCCTATTCCTCAAGAAAGTAAGGATTGCTTGACTTGATGAAACAGAACCTCAATCTCCTATCCCACACTATCTTCCTTGAGAAGCACTGATCAATACAATATCACAAGCTCAAGTTAGCTTGGTCTAATAGTAATAGGAACGCATCTAATGAGGCATTTACCTATGACCCGATTCACCTGTCATAACCCTCGAGCCCTTAGAGACCAATCAATTAGTCTTAATAGAAGAGCCTTAGCCATTCTCTATCATCAATTCTAATGATATCAATCCACTCCAAACAGGTCTAGTATGACTGAGCAGTATGGAAGGAAGGAAAGTGAAACCCTCTTCGGGTGCCAACAAGTGGCAGAAGAGTAGATGATGTTGTTTAGTTATCCTTGTCATATTTTCATTGTGCTAATCATTCATTCGTTTCTTATTCAGTGCCTGCAAAAATGAGTTGTGAATAGAAAGTTATTATGCTGCTACTACTACTACTTTTATTAATACTGCTGTTACTATTGCTATAGTATTAGTATTACTATTACTACTACAACTGCTGCTGCTACTATTAATATCTATGATAATGATTACTACTACTACTACTACTACTACTACTACTACTACTACTACTACTACTACTACTACTACTACTACTACTTCTTCTTCTTCTTCTTCTTCTTCTTCTTCTTCTTCTTCTTCTTCTTCTTCTTCTCCTTCTCCTTCTTCTTCTTCTTCTTCTTCTTCTCCTTCTCCTCCTCCTTCTTCTTCCTCTATTTCTACTGCTTCCACTATTATTACTACTGTTACTACAACTACTACATGTGCTTCTAATACTGCTACTACTTCTAATGTTCTAGTATGATATAGGGACTTTCTTAGTAATTATATTAATGATCATTTAAAACACTAGAATGTTACTGGACTTATAAATACTGGTCATTTAAAATTTATGCAGTTCTAAAATTTCAGGGGTAAATTTGACCCTGATATGAGTAATCCTGGCCTATAAAAAGCTACTACCTGACACACTTCCCCTGTATATTCTTAACCCCATTCCACATTTTCACAAGAAATATGACCTCACAACTTTCTTCCCTTTCTCCAGAATTTTAGCAATTTCCCACTGCTCTCAGCTTTCATCCCCTGAACCCAAAAAAAGTTCAGACAAGAGAAAAGAAGCAATAAAAACTGCTTGGATGATAACATCTAAATACAACATCTTGGTGTCTTCTAAGCTTCTTGCTAAAAAGGAAATGATTCATCTGCACAATCACTGGCAAATTCCATGCAAATGTAAAACACTATTTCAACATTATTTAGCTCCTGAAGGTTGTCTCCGATCTAAGATTGAAATATATTAATTACATTATGTTCTTGCTTTATTGAAGTGATTTATCTGCTCAATTGCTCATAAATGTCATGCAAACAAAAAACAATGTTTCAATAATATTTCTGTAAAATTTAAGTTCTTGAACTTGTCTCCCATATTACAAACCATTTGACATACATTATTGATACTATGTCCCTTTTGCAGCCAACATCAAATTCTGTAGAACTTTGCAGGAATTATGAATATGTCATGTATGTCCTATCTGTGAAATTTAAACGTTAGCAGTGTCCTAATATTCAAATTATGCAAGGAAACCCGTTTACTTGCTAGACTTCACTGTCAGACACTATTGAGTGACTGACTGGCTTTTTCATCTTTGGTAATAACATACATAAAATGAGCTGTAAAGGGTACATGAGCATTTGTCTACATCAATAACCCACTTCTTGTAATGGCCAAAATTAAACTGATTGAATCTTTGCGCAGCATAAAACGTACGACCATTCGGTACAATGGTCTGAAAAATCAGACTATTACTTACTGGCTCTATAGCTCCTAAGTCGATTCGACAACTAATAGTCGTTATTTTCCCACTTAAAGACATTTTCAAGCCCCCCTTTTTTTAGGGAAGTTCTAAATTAGTATTGTCTTTCAAATGCCGTTGGAATTTAACCTTTTCATTTTTTTTTTGGCCTGCAAATGGGACATAGTAGGTTCCATTTTCATACATCATGTCAAAATTTTAACTCTCTACATCCCTTTCGTTCATTTCATGCATCAATTGCCAAAGGTTATCTGCAAGTAATGTTTGTATTAAAGCTAGGCATTTAGTGCCAACAAATATCTGCACATAATGTTTTTGAAGCTGTAAATGACATCTCTGCTCCAGTTGAAAGTTTTCTTTCGAATCAATCACATCTTGGAATGTAGTATTAACATTTCTATAGTAAAATGAGAGTGGCTGAATGTTATTTTTTGCCATTTTGCTATTCATAATAAGTAGAAATGACATTGTGCCATACATACCCCAAATGGGTTAGATTATCATGATTATTGTGCCTTTGACTGGATGTAGTAAAACAGGCTGAATAGGAAAACTTTGAGAAGGAATCCAAAGTTTCTTTGGAACTTATTTGAGCTGGAACTTAAAGGAATAATTGCTTTGCAAAGAGTTCTAATTCACAATATTCTTCAATCATTATCGGTTAAGTGTTGTTTTACCTTTAAACTCTGTACCTTGCATGGAATGTCAGTGAAAAGATCAATCTGCAGGCTAATTTGATAAGATGACAACGGAAATGCAAAGTTTAGGGACAGGAGGATGGCTGTTTTTTTTAATGTGACAGCAGCCAATAACTAATTGAAGTCTTCCATTTTGGCTTAGGCAGACCTGGTGACATGCCAGATAGCAACCATATAAGCTTACTTTCGTCTTGTCAAACTCTTTTGCAATAATTAGCTGTGTTTGCATAACAAATTCTGTATCTTCGAAAAGTGAATATTCAAGAAGATGGAAGACTTCGAGAACTTAACTTTCATAAAGATGGAAAACTGCAAGATATTTCTACTAGGCCATTGTTATGCTTTTCAAATCTTAGCTTTTATGGCCTACCAAAACTTATAGAAAATTTCTAAGAACATGGTTCAGTTCACATTATAAACTTTTGTATCTTTGAGAACTTGATTTTGAGGAAGATAGGCAGTAGATAATTTCAGTAATTTTTTGTCAAAATTTCTAGATTTTCATTCATAAAATTTGTTGGTGTGTAGCCCTGTTCACATTAGAAAGTTTGTATCTTCCAGAACTTGAATTTTAAGAAGACAGACTGCAGAAAAAAAAATCTCTATTTTGGGACCTATGCAAATATCTAGAATTTCAAGCCTATATATGAAAACTTACAGGAAATCTTGCCCATGCACTGATCACAGAATTTTTAATTAAAAAAATCCTCTTATTTTTTTGAGTATGGGTAGGGTCCATGGTTTGAGCATGCTGATCTTGGCAAGCGGGGACTTTCTTCTCTTTTTTAAAATTATTTTTAAAAATAAATTTTGTGTTATTTACTCATTTATTTTTTAAATCATTTATTTATCTATTTATCTATTTTGATAGATTGCCCCTGATAACATCTGTACTAAGATTTGCACAAGAATGTTCCCGAGAAGTTAGACAAATCCACTTCCACTCCAGGAATATGTTTTAATGGATATACATGTACATATATTAACAGAAACCAGTTTTAAACTCCCAAACCTCTCTCAGTGAACATAAGTTTTCTAGAATTTAATTTTCTAGAACTTTGCCGTTGTGTTCAGCCAGGAACTATGAAGCAATGCAAGTCTGCATTGAGCAAGAGGAAATACAATTTGGCAGGATCATAGATGGAAGACAGAAGAGGATTGGAAGGGAAGAATAGGTTGGAAGAGAATAGAGTGGAGGAAGAGAGAACAAGAGAGACAGATGGAAGAATGAAGAAAAAGAAAATATGGGCTAGAATTATCCCATTCCCCCTATCAAAATACAATGCTTGTTGAATTATGATGACATTTCTGTACAAATCTTTTTCAATAGGACGGGGTTAAACAGAGCACTATCATATAGAGAATTTGTCAGTAAAATGAAAGAAGGGGGGGGGGGAGAGCAGGGGTAAATGGAGACAAATAATAGAGATAATTCAAATCAAAGGAGAGAAACAATCAAAATGAAAAAAGGAGATATGGGATTCAAATTATTAATAAGAGAGGGAGAATACAGAATGTTTAGGTCCAGTATATGCAAAAGAGAACTATTCAGAGAGCTGGACTGCTAGAAATGGCAAAAGAAAGGAGATGTACATGTTTATTTAGAATCCATACTTTGATAACAATTGTATGTTTTCTTTAAGAATTAACATGATCATTCTCTGTTTGATCATGACATGTAGAGATAGAGATGAGCCTATTCCTAAGATTATTGAACCCTACTGATGATTTTGAGTTTGGAATTATTAACATGATATTAAAGCTCCATTACCCATGATGGTGCATATGTGCTGTAAATTTGCTTATATTTTCATAGTGCCTAAATAGTAATGACAATTTTCAGTAAATACATACATTAACATAAAATAATTTGACTTTGTAGCTTTTATGAAACATTATCAGTCTTGTACTTTTTTGTCCTCTTCTCTCACTCCCACCCCTCCCCTCCCCTCCCCTTTCCCCTCTATCTCTCCCTCTCTCCCTCTTCCTCTCACACACACACTCTCTCTCTCTCTCTCTCTCTTTCCCTTTCTCCCTCTTCTCCCCATCCCCCTCTCCCTCTCTCCCTCTTCCTCTCACACACACACACACTCTCTCTCTCTCTTTCCCTTACTCCCTCTTCTCCCCATCCCCCCTCTCTCTCTCCCTCTTCCTCACATGCACACACACACACACACTCTCTCTCTTTCCCTTTCTCCCTCTTCTCCCCATCCCCCTCTCCCTCTCTCCCTCTTCCTCTCACACACACACACACTCTCTCTCTCTTCCCTTACTCCCTCTTCTCCCCATCCCCCCTCTCTCTCTCTCTCTCTCTTTCCCTTTCTCCCCTCTTCTCCCCATCCCCCCCTCTCTCTCTCTCTCCCTCTCTGTGCCTTTCTTTCAACCTCCACCTCTTTCTCTCTTTCTCTCTCTCTCTCTCTCTCCTGAGAGACGCAAGAGAAAACAAACTTCTCAACAGGTAGATGCAAGCAGACGGTTGTCATGTCATTAGTGACGTAGATCATTGCACTTGCCTTTTGAGACTTCCGTTTCCATGGCGATCTAATGTGGTAGAAGGTGTTTTAGTAGGCCAACAGTGAATTTCAAAGTATTCTTATAGCCACTTCTCTCGAGGGCCCTTGAAGAAAAAGCAATATCTTTATTTTGATAAACCTTTGTTATTTTTCTGTATATTTCCCTATCCGTATGTTTTTCTTTTCGAATTGCTAATTACATAAAATAAGATTGGAAATTCAATTATGGTATTGATTTTCAATCTTCTCAATCTCATACCTTTTGATTCTTTTTATTTAGAAATTCTATAATTCATCTGAAGGCAATGTCTAAATTCTCAAGTGTTATATTTTAAGAGATATTTGTCCAAAGGAAAGTAAAGGAATTTGTGAGGGAGTTTTTGTGAAGTGATGCATTTGAATTTTAGTCCATTGTAAAATTCAGATTTGTGTGATTATACGAATGTGCTCCAGCAATAATTGCTCCACGATAAAAAAAAAAAAAAGTCAAATAGCAAATTTCTAACCTTATATCGGATACGAATCAAGAGTCGACACAAACATGAGATTAATGAAACTGAAATCACTTCAACACTACTAATTTAGCATCATTTTCATTCCTTTCTTTGGTTTCTTTATCTAGGTTCATTTAAGTGATTCTCTTGGATTTTATGAGAGAAATGGATAACTGTTAAGTTTTTTTCCTTCTTTTGTTCTTTATTCAGGTATTAAAGGTACTATGTCCCATTTGCAGGCCAAAAAAATGAAAAGGTTAAATTCCAACGGCATTTGAAAGACAACTCTAATTTAGAACTTCCCTAAAAAAAAGGGGGGCTTGAAAATGTCTTTAAGTGGGAAAATAACGACTATTAGTTGTCGAATCGACTTAGGAGCTATAGAGCCAGTAAGTAATAGTCTGATTTCAGACCAGACCGAATGGTCGTACGTTTTATGCTGCGCAAAGATTCAATCAGTTTAATTTTGGCCATTACAAGAAGTGGGTTATTGATGTAGACAAATTATTGATGTAGACAAATGCTCATGTACCCTTTACAGCTCATTTTATGTATGTTATTACCAAAGATGAAAAAGCCAGTCAGTCACTCAATAGTGTCTGACAGTGAAGTCTAGCAAGTAAACGGGTTTCCTTGCATAATTTGAATATTAGGACACTGCTAACGTTTAAATTTCACAGATAGGACATACATAACATATTCATAATTACTGCAAAGTTCTACAGAATTTGATGTTGGCTGCAAAAGGGACATAGTATCTTTAATGAGCGTGGATGTTTTAAGAGAAACAAGTAACTATTTTTTTCCCTCTTAATTGTTTCTGTATGTAGGTTCATTAAAGTGGTTCATTGAATGAGCATGGATGCTTTGAAAGAAGCATATTTACAATTAATTTTTCCTTCTTTTGTTTCTTTGTTCAGGTATTAAAGGCATCGTTTAACAATGTTAAATCTGAGATGCACGGCCCTACGTGTTATCAGTGTCTATGATATGGTGTAATATTGAGGCCCTAAAAATCGCTTCAAAATGATCAAAAAGTGCCTCAAAAAGTAAAAATCTTTGAGTGACCGGTTTTACCATACTCGTTTTCCCCAATAGACTGTAGTGTTATGAAAACCGTTAGGAAAATGCAAAATTTGGTTTCGATTTCCAATCATAAATATCTTGATAATCAGACAGGCGATCAGCTTGTAAAAGTCATGGAGTTCCTGACTGACCTAAAGGTTTATAATTATCATTGCAGCATGAGCTAAATCCAGGATTTTGTTTCAGAGTCTGAGACAAAGTTTCCGAATCCTTTTAATAAGCATGGATGTTTTGAGAGAAGCACATTACGATTTTGTTCTTCTTTTGTTTCTATATAGAGGTTTATTAAAGTGATTCCCTTGTATGAGCAAGGATGTTTTGAGAGAAACAGATTTATTTATTTATTCATTTATTTATTTGTTTATTTATTTATTTACTTATGTATTTATTGTTTCTTGTGTTTCTTCTCCAGGTTCAGGAAATGGATCCTTTGAATTAGCATTGGTGTTTTTAGAGAAACAAAATAATGACTATTTTTCTTTTTTCTCTTTTTCCAGGTTTATCCAAAGTGATCTCCATCATTGATGGTGATTGTTAAGACTGAAACAAGGGATGCTGAGTTAGACCTTGCTATCCACAGACTGTCACTGCATCATCGGGTATGATATTGGTAAGATCACCTCTCTAGAAAGGACACCTGCACGGAAAGGGCAAGGATCTTTAGAAGTGGAATGCTTTGTGATAATTTGTCACGATCATGTGCTAGGCAACGACGGTCTGCGGAGCATTCTGGCTGAAGAAGCCTTTTGTTTTCATCACACGTTTTGAAAACTGGTATTGTTAAACCATGGACCCTGGTTAAACCATGTCGTGTATTGTGCCATGAGTAAAATTAAACTGCATTTTTCTACGATGTTGTATCGTATCGCAGTGTGAATTTTTTTCAGGCAGCATTTTATGTTGTATTTGTATAATTATATAAAAGTGGTGAAGCATTATTCATTTTCTTCATGTGAAGTACCACTTGAAAAAAATGATCAAAGATTGGTATAATATTGTAACAAATTCTCAAGGAGGAAATGAATGGAAGTCCGAGAGAGGGGATAAAAATAGTCTGAGATAGGAGGAGAGGGTGACAATGAGAGTTGATAGGAGAGGAGGGGAGTGATTGGATACTAGCCTTGAGGAGGAAACAAACTTACTGGGTCATGAACGGCGGTGCTCAATGAATAAAAAGGGTTGAAGAAATGAAAATAAGACTCATTAACTCTTGAAGTCAAGATGGGGAAAGCAGAATATTGCAGGTTGATTACGGAGATATTGAAGGGGGTGGAGAAGGCAGTGGGAGAGAAAAGGAAAAGGAGATCTGACAAGACTAACTCATTAAGTGAAGATGGGGAAAGCAAAAAAAAGCAAGATGATTAAGGCGATATTGAAGGCAATAAAATAATATACATCATACATAGCACTGAAAGCGGGTCCTTCACATGTAATCAGGGTACTGGTCATTATGAGAAGAAAGCAATATCATTTTTTTGTTGATCCTCGAGTGAACCTTTGGAAAACCACTCCTAATATTGTCCTAGGAGGGATGCAAGCTGAGATAATTGGATGTTCATTATCAGGGTCCCTGCCTAATCGCTCTCTATGCCTCCCTACCACAGACACTTTCCTCCTCCATCTCCGCTGGCGTTCCTCTCCGCATCTCACACCCCTCCCCTATGAGCTGTTCAGGCTGGCGGAATGAAACGTAGAGTGAACGATGTTATGAACAAAGACGCGTGACTGTCCATCATGAAAAGTGGTTTCAGTTGAAGCGTATGGATTTAGGAACTGAATCGGAAAAGAGGTGATTTTGGAGAATGTACAACATTTCAAGTGGATGATCAATCATTTGCTCTTGATTTTAGAAAAGTTAAAGATTAGGGATAGGGTTGTGATTGATTTTGGGGTTAGGTTTCAGTTAGATACACCAACAACATGGCCTGGCCTGTACTTCTACAGAAGAAGAAGAAGTCTAGTGTCGGATGGGTCTCGGTTGAAATTAATAATTATGTGACTAGTATGAGAAATTAACCATGGATACATTTTTACCTAGAGTTGTGTGAAGACAAGTTGTTTCCATTTTTTAACTGTCAAAGATTCAAAACCAATTCAATCCAATAGTTTCCCTATATGGTAAAGCAAAAATCTTCAATTACCAAGTCCCTTTAGATAGGACTTAAGGCTGTAGATGCCCTGGTTGCTTATCTTTAACCGTAACCACTTACTTTCTTATTTTAATTAGGTAAAATAATAAATCCATCATAAATTTGAAGCAAAAGCAGTAGGAGACTAATACTGTTTTCACAATGGCAAAATTTGCTTAACCCCGGACTATAGGTGGGTTTAAAGGGGGGTAATGCCTAACAAAACAGCAGTGGCACATACTGAACCAGGTACCTTCAGGTTATGGGATCAATGCTCAACAACCACTGAGCTACCAAGCCTCCTGGAACAGTATCACCCTGCTCCTTACTCAAGCCCATCAAGTGTGTAAGTGAGAACGTGCTCTCTATTGCTCTACTATGATGTTAATGTACTTTTGGCCAGCAGATTCCGTGTGAGTGGGTTTCGAGGAGTTGGATTATTTCTTGTCTGGCTGCTGGTAGGTTGTTCCTGTAGGCCAAACGCAATCAGGTGAAAATTGTCTGATGGCTCAGAGGAAAGAATGTTCTGGATTACCCAAGGAGAGGTTAAAGGGGTGTGATGGGATGAGGAGGGGAAGATGGTAGGATTGGAATGGAGTAAGGCAAGGATAGGGTGAAGTAATGGAAGAGTAAGGGAAGAAAGAGCGAAGTAAGGGGAGTAAGGGATGGATTGAGATGGAGTAGGAGTAAGATAGGGGTTGAGGAATAATGGGAGAAGAATAAGTGAGGAATAGAGCAGAGTAAGGGCAGGATAGAGGTGGAATAAGGGAAAACAGTGCAGAGGGAGTAAGTAATGGATTGAGATGGAGCAAGAGTAAGATGGGAGTAAAGGAATGATAGGGGAAGAGTATAAGGGATAAGTGGAGTAAGGGAAAGTTAAGGATGGAGTAAGCAAAAGATAATGGTGGAATAAGGGAATGATAGGGTGAGAGTAAGGGATAAATAGAGAAAAGTAACGATATGAAAAGTGGAGTGAGGGTAAGTTAAGTGTGAACAAAATGGCAGTGGCATTTTTTTACGGTGGTTTACCATGCCACATATGACCAAGCCTTGACAAGAAGTACTAGTATTGGAAAGATAATACATGGAGATGGTAATTTTTTAAAGAATACAATATCTGTATTATGATTGCTATCGGTAGTGTTATGTGAATGCTATTGTAGTGTTAGGTTGTGCAATCATTTATCCTTTTTCACTTTCTAACAATAATGTATCATATTCAAGATTTATTGTATTGCATTGATGTAATATTTTATATAAATGTTACATATTGTTAATGTTATATGACTACAGTAACATTGATATCAACCTAATGTATTTAAGTTTGAGACACTCTTTTTCACCAGGATATATAATGGAGACATTGCATGCAAGAAATACAAACACAGAGTAAAACAATTTGTCTATTTATTGATGTTTGAAGTTATCCAGGTATCAAAATAAGATATGATAGCTTCTGGTCAATGATGGCCTAGGGGGTCATGTATGACATAACCAGAGATGACATATAACATTACATAGCTGTGTATTTTTTTCTGTATGTCTGTCTGTCAGTCTCTGTCTCTCTGTCTCTCTGAGTATCTGACCATCCCCCTCCCTCTCTGTCTCTGTCTGTCTCTATCTCTCTTTCTCTTTCTCTCTCTCTCTGTCTCTCTCTCTCTCTCACTATCGTCTGCCTCTTTTCTTGTTTGCTTTTCCATCCACATGTTCAGGTTCCCCCTCTTCCCCTCTCTCTCCATTTACCCTTCCCTCTATATTATTATCCCTGTCTTTTTGTCTGCCCCATCTCTCTCTCTCTCTCTGTCTCTCTCTCTCTCTCTCTCTGTCTCTGTCTCTCTCTGTCTGCTCTCTCTCTCTCTCTGTCTCTGTCTCTCTCTGTCTCTCTCTCTCTCTCTCTGTCTCTCTCTCTCTCTCTCTCTCTGTCTCTCTCTCTCTCTCTCTCTCTCTCTGTCTCTCTCTCTGTCTCTCTCTCTCTCTCTCTCTCTTTCCTCTCATGTGTACCTTCATATTTTTTTTTACAGCAAACAGTACCGTATGTGTATAGTTTGGGATTTGGAAACAAATATTGTCATATCCATTCTCATTAGAGTTTAAAAGTTCATTTTTTTTGTATGTGTGTGTACTTTATAAAATTTCATTTAATCCATTCGGGCATTGTGCAATTTTCACTCTGTACGCAACAAGGCCTAATTACGAACCCCACTAATACCGATCATGATACTTTTTTTTATTGTTTTTTTAATTTTTATAAATGATTTAGTAAAGAGAGCATATTGAGTTCTGTAAAAGGTAGACCTTGAGAACTTTGTTTTCTTCATATTTGTATTTTATTTGATACAAAACAAGTTTACTCTGTTGAAAATGTTGTTTTTAATTATTTTTTCAGGAACACATTTACAGAGCGCAACAATAACAAACAATACAAGATTGAATAAGGAATTTGTCAAGTAAAGCGTGAGAATTATCAAAAGAAGACTTTTTTATAACGCTTTCCTAATAAACAGACGGCATAATCATGGTTAAAATACATAAGTAATTCAGTATCATGGAAAGAGACAATGTCAACATTCTCTTTAATTGAAAAATCTAGGAACACGGGAGGAAAATAATTAAAATCCCGAGTTGTTTTCTAAATTAACCCTTTGTTTTCATTTGTTTTGACATTCCCATTCAAATCAATATTTACACAAACTATTTTCAGGTAAACATCTGCTTTCAAGTTGATTATGTGCGTAATATGGACAGAATCATATAGTATTATTATGTAGGACCTACTTTGTAATATGCAATTTCTATATTTGGCCTTTAAACTACTGTGTGTGTGAAAGAGCACCATAAATATTTGCCAATGTATTGTGCGATTAGCTAGATCAAACACCATTAATGAAAAATTTCCCATGCATGATTTCAGAACAGAACACAAAAAATCCCCTTTGTGTACTTTTGTGAACACATACCTGCATGCATTCTTACTATGTAAATATACGTTCCCACTTTCACATTGTCTGTGATTCTCTTTGATGTGTTTAATACCGTTTATTTGCTATAATTTGGATTCCTCAGGATTAAAAAAATATAAATATCTCTTAGGACAAAATTTATTATCAAACATTCTTTGAAATGAAAGAATTTGTGCCCTCAATGTTGCCTTTGTCACAAGTATATTATGTTTGCTTTGTGGAGAGAGCAATTATCATTCAGAAGTATTTTTAGAATTTGACCTCAGACATATCTAATTATAAGCATTCATGTTTTGTCCCCTTGTTTCAGTTTAGGTCTAAATATTTAATGAGCGGGAACTAATGGGGGTTATGAAGGGTTATTAATAATAACTGGAAAAGCAAAGTTCATCTTAACTAGAACTTGTTTGCGTTTTTTTAATAATCAATTCTATTATTCAAATCTATTGCATGTACCTACATGTTTTCAAGCCAAATACATCATCATTGCAATGCCTTGCAATATTTCTATAGTCTATACAATGACAGTAAATGTTTCAATAAGATGACTGTCAATGCCAATGCCATTTAACTGGAATTCCTAATATAGACAGAAAATATTGTCTGCTGAGAGCCAGAAGGGTGTTAGCTCCTATTTCTTTGCACTGAGTTAATGCCCTCTTGGCTCTAAAGTCTCAACAGAGATATGCTAAATTTCTGGTAGAAGAATGTATGGGCAGATTATTCTCTGTGATCTTCAATCAGGCTATTTCCGCAAGCATTTTAATCATAGAGAAGAGAGATAGAGACATGGACTGAAGAAGTAGTAGAAGAAGTAGGGAAAGGAGGAGGAGGAGGAGGAGAAGAAGAAGTAGTAGTAGAAGTAGAAGTAGAAGAATAAGAGGAGGAAGAAGAAGAAGGAGCAGTAGAAATTGGAGGAGGAGAAGAAGAAGGAGAAGAAGAAGAAGAAGAAGAAGAAGAAGAAGAAGAAGAAGAAGAAGAAGAAGAAGAAGAGGACAAAGAGAAAGGAGAAGAAGAAGAAGAGGAGGGAGAAGGAGGAAAGGAATGAGAGAAACATTATTTTTTGGCTGAAGATGTATAGAACGTTTATTTGTGTGTGTGATAAATAAAACTGTAATAACTCTATTCCCATATGCATTTTAATCATATATAGGAGATAGACAGAGAGAGATGGACAGAGAGAGAGAGAGAGAGAGAGAATAAGCCAATGGGCCATAAAAGAATTTCCTTGAGAGAAAAACATTCCTTAAAAATGTTTTTCTGCTATGGATGATTGTCACATTGACATTTGAAAACACATTTATGCGTGGTTTCTTTTCGTTTTACCCCCGAGCATCCTTCTCTCTTGATAAAATGTTGTTTGCACATTCAAAGGTATTACATATTTTCAGCAACTAATGTTATTTGCTATTTTCTAATTATATCTGTATGTATGAGGCTTAGGAGGAGGGTTTTAAACGAAACTTGAAGGTTTTCTTTTTTGTTTGTATATGTGGGAGATTGTTTATATGTAGTAGTTAATTGGGTATTTCTTATATTTTATATCCTACCAGATTGTTATTTCTCTCCTGGATATGGAGTAGCAAATGTAGATTAATATCTTGCCAAAGGACATTAGTGCCTGTTGGGGATTGAAACCACAACCATTGCATTTGCAGTCAAGTTCTTAAACCACTCTAAGACACCTTTACAATATCGGTAGTAATTGGTAGATGGTCTTTATGTTCAGGCTCCTTTTATATATGTTTTAACGAATGGAAACAACAGAAAAGGGGTCTTTTAGAAGTTTACAAGACAGGTGGCCTTTCTACAAAGGTGGTCACTAAAGCAGGTTTGACTGTATTTTGGCATGCAGACCTTCATCAACCTAGACAGAAAATTGGTTCACAAGATCGATGGTCCATGAAGTTAAATCACTCTAAAATACAAACAGTATGCTTTGGTCTTGTGGTTCTTCTGTCTCATCGATCACTGGTCTTTTGGACCTTCACTCTCCTGAACTTTAGGTCAACTGAGATGTCCTCAAATGCAAGGTTGTGAAAAGTCACAGAGGTGAGAAAAGTTCATGTCTTAAAACGTGAGAGTACTTTTTATGACATCATCATTTTCATCATGTATTGTCCAGATCTGCTGAGAGCCCCAGAAGGGCATTTACTCAGCATTGTCTCTTTGGAGCCAAAACGGCATTAAATGTATATTAATGTATATGAGATGCCCTTGTGGCCTGAATCGGACAATTTATCAGGAAATTAGGATCTGCATGTGGTTGATATGCCTGTAAAAACAGGAAATATAAGCTGTAGGAGGAGTGGGGTTGGTGTTTTTCAAAGGGAAATATACAGTTAACAACTAAACTATCCATACCCCTTGTAAATTTGATGTCTGTTGTGTTTTGCATAACTCAAGAATGTAAGGTGGACTGGTTGAATTAGGGCCTGTGTTGAATACTTTTAGATGTAATCGATAATATGTCACATTCTCATAAAACGTAAATCAGGGCAAATCAATTTGTCACATACTTAAAAAATGACAAAAATTGGTAAGGGTATGAATAATGTGGTTGTTAACTGTTTATATGTGCCACTCATCCCACATCCCTCTTGAGGTGCCATAACAATAGAGATGTATTATTGTGAAATTCCACCAGTACAAATACATTCATGAAATGTCAACA
The DNA here is from genome assembly GCA_037976565.1 of Mesocentrotus franciscanus. Classification (NCBI taxonomy): domain Eukaryota; kingdom Metazoa; phylum Echinodermata; class Echinoidea; order Camarodonta; family Strongylocentrotidae; genus Mesocentrotus; species Mesocentrotus franciscanus. The sequence goes on from CP137685.1 coordinate 5,261,521, forward strand.
TTCTTGACATTTCTGTGTTGGGGAATGAATCCTTTTTTAACAAAGGAAATGGGATTGTGATATATTATGATTGCTACATTTGAAGATTTCTCTTACAAAACACACTTAGAGTCAACATTCTTTAGTGTTGTGTTTTTCATTTACCTTTTAAGTTTATCATAACTAAATGGAATTATATAGTAGGTTAATTGATACAATTCTAGATTCCTAACAAAACATAGCAGACAGAAGAGTTCAGACAAAACAATGGAAGTTTTGAAACAATACGCTTTATCCAAGAAATGTAAACATTGCATACAGGAACGGATGGCTCCTTTCAAAACGGTATGAAAGCATATGGGGATGAGAGAATTTAGTTGTCAATGGGTTTTAAAATTATTGAAGCCACAAAAACCAAACTGAATAGAGATTTTCAGAATGAACAATAATCAGATGACAGGATATGTGACCATTGTTTTTCTGTCACAAATGT